>JAAALK010000283.1:16249531-16304181 GCA_019279435.1 Zizania palustris | reverse complement strand
AACTGCACGAGTAGGTGACTGGATCGACAACTGGGGGAGCGACCCTTTCCCAAACATGGCGAACAGCTCTATTACCATATCTTTCTTGGCGTTCTTGGTTTTTGCAATCAGCGCCCTCATCTCTGCATACAATCTCTTCCAGCAAGATATATAGCTGCTCTTAGCAGCAACCAACTTGTTACATTTTCATATCTAGACCAAGTTTTCAGTGCAGAATTGTTGTGTTGTAACTTGTATATGTATATATAATCATGGGGCAAACCAACATTTGGAGTTCTAGACTTCTAGGCAATATCCGCAATATGTCCACATGGATTTCAACTATTGTACATTTCTGTGGTGAACATAATTTATGCTTCTAGTTACTCTGAAACAAGTAATTTACATAATATCATGGACAATGGTCCATAGAGTTTTAAGATCACCAAGGAGCAAAACCCTGGGACACCATGCCAGATACAATATCAAAGGAGGCAAAAACAGAACAATATTCAATGAACAACCAAGATCTATAGTACTTGATTGACAGGGAATGCGACCCTCCAAGATTGATAGCACTGGATTGACTGGGAATCTAACCCTTCAATCAAATCAATGTATACAATCATCTACAATCCTATACTACAAATTGTGGATCATAACACAACTCCGTTTACACATTACAACAGCTGAAAGCCTGAAACAGATGAGAATTTAAGTGCGGGCTACTTCAACTGAATTGTAGCTGACGAGATTTTCTCACCGCTCCATCTTGAATAAATGTGTTTATTTTCGAATAACGTACTGCTTCAACCAAATTTTAATTAATTAATGGAATCTTCAATCCCAAACTCCCTTTTTTGGGTATGCCATCTATTTGCACTGAAGTTGCTTCTGCAATGGCTTTGAACTCCATGTCAGCTCTTGGATATTAGTAGGGAAGATGACTGTAGGCTTCCTCTTGCTTTCCTCCAGGAATGGGAAGTCCTCGGTGAAGTGCAAGCCACGGCTCTCATGCCTGGCAAGTGCACTCTTCACAACCAGCTTTGCACAGCAGAAGAGGTTCCTCATTTCACAGGCCTCAAGCCCCACCATTGTAGGCTTCCAGCCCCTCTTGAACAAGAATTGCTCCCATTCAGACTCCAGATCACTGATCTTCCATTCTGCATGCTTCAGACGGTTCGTCGACCGCACTATCCCAACATACTCCCACATTATTGAATGAAGCTCCATCCTGGCCTGCTTTGTCCTCTCAACGATGTCAGATAATATATTGTCCCTGAGGGAGACAGAGAGCATAGGACGAGCCCATTTCTTAGCGAAAGAAGGATCAACAACTGCATCAAACATGTGGTCAATTGAAGGTTGCACTGCTCTCCGAGCAAATACCAATGCTTCAAGCAGTGAGTTGCTTGCAAGCCGATTAGCCCCATGCAATCCAGTACATGCAACCTCACCAGCAACATACAAGCCTTTCACATTTGTTTCCCCATGCAACCCAGCCCGTACACCACCACACATGTAATGAGCTGCAGGAACAACAGGTATGGGTTGTTGAGTGATGTCCAGACCATGCCGCAAGCATTCTGCTGCGATGTTTGGAAAATGAGCAAGAACATTTTCTCTTGGCCTGTGACTGATATCCAGGAGCACATACTTCTCTCCCCTCTTCTTCAGTTGGTCATCTATGCTTCTTGCTACTACATCCCTTGGTGCTAACTCTGCACGATCATCATACAAAGGCATAAACCTCTCCATGGACTGATTATAAAGAATTCCTCCATCTCCTCTGACTGCCTCTGTTATGAGAAATGCATTCTCTCTTGTTTTAACTGGCTTTAGTGGGAGACCATCATCGGATAGTGCAGTTGGGTGGAACTGCACAAACCTGTCATTGCAAAGTAGGGATGTGTTGTCATAATTCTGCAGATACAAGATGAAACTTGCAAAACTGACAAAGAATTTATTTTTAAGAGAGAGAGAGAGAGAGAGAGAGAGAGAGAGAAATTGGCAAGGTAGCTATTGCCATGAATTGAATGGTGATGGATGAGGGGATCCTCTTTTTTAGAGAGAGAGAGCAAAAGTCAAGGGTGTGTGGATCTCAGCAAAGAAAAACTCACTCCATATTGGATATTACAGCCTGCGCACGATGAGACATTGCAATTCCATCCCCAGTAGCTACCTGATATGTTTGGATTCAAGAGTGTAAGCATTACATTAACAATTTATTTTCCATTAAATTAAAGATCCAAAGATATTAAAGAATGATAGGGTGATATATCATATACCAGTGGATTGGTTGTTGTGGGGTATATATGCCCAGCCCCTCCAGATGCAAGCAATGTTACTTTTGAGATGAAACGAACTGCCTGGATATCACATATGACCCAAATTATTTTACTTGACATATTTATAAAACTGGTTCCAAAACAGTCTGGAGATGATAAATGTGACAAGATGAAATGTAAAAATTACAGCTGGAATACCTTCTGAGTTTCGGTGTCCAATGAATCCACACCATAGCAATATATTTCACCATTATTCTGCAATAGAACACCTCCTATTAGTCAAGTCGATTACAGTCAAGCCAATAGGATGTGCAAATTTGGTTATGGTACGTAGAAAAATACATTCTCATTAATGGAATATAATCGGTCCATTTGATCACATTCTCAGGAACACATAAGTAAAGATGATGAAATGGTAACATGCTTGAGACTATAATAAAACAAAAGACATCGTAATTGGAAAAGAGGAGCAAAGGAATGAACAATCTGGAAGACAAATGCAGCACGTGCACCGTATTAAAGAAAAAGAAAATTGTAGGTTTGATTATATTAGCAGTGAGTTAGACATTTAAACACTGTAATTAAGAGACTGCTATTGACAAGAGTTTGGGCGCCAACAATATAGGCCAGTTATCTGTCACTTCCTGTTCAGTTTCCTGAACATTGAGCAGTTAAATGATTAGACTGACTTTTTTAGCTCCAAAGTAATTGAAGCTAGGGCCATTAGACATTAGTGCAAGTAAAATTCTATAAATTTGTCCGTCTGCTAATTCAATATATAGAAGTGGGAATGTTCATGCAGTTTTGTGTGACAACTGGTTGATTCCTACTAATTTCCTCCGATCTAAGGTTAGTTGTCAGTAGCCCAGCAAGTAATTTATATACTGATTTAGGACCAGGTACTGCCACGTGTTCGTACCAGTTAACAGTCAGTATCCTTCCAGGACTTGCTACTCATAATAGCTACATGAGTTAACCTATAAGTAGCAGGGACTTCAAAAGGCATCAGAGAAAAATACATGCATGCTCATAGATACAACAATTGACAGATTAATGGAAGTATCAACAAAAGTATTATCTGCAATAAAGGAGGACTACCGATACACAGGAGGCTTGATAATGAAGCAAGAGATAACACATCCAATAACCAATCATTGACATAGGAGGAGGACAAATACCAACCTGACAGGTCAGTAAATCAATGGCAAAGTGGTGGCCAAACAAAGATATGTTATCATCATTATCAACTGCTTGAAGCAGTGCTCTTTCAATCTCTCTTCCAGTCATATCAGCAGAATGAACAATTCTGTTGTGAGAATGTCCACCTTCCCTTGCAAGGTGCAGTCTACCATCCTCGCCGTGATCAAATGAAGCGCCCATGGCAATGAGTTCCTTCACACGCTCTGGTCCTTCTGTGCATACTACCTGAAACATAACAAGGAAGTTGTTAGTCAAGAACAATAATTTTATAACAGGCAATAATCCAATGGAAGAATGCATTGATCGTATCGCAGTGCACTACACATCAATTCTTGCCTTTATGATGGATATTAAACTTACCCTGACAGTCTCTTCATCACACAGATAAGCCCCTGCAACAATTGTATCTTGCATGTGACTCTCAACAGAATCTGAGGGACATAAAACAGCACTAACACCACCTTGTGCGTAGTTTGTGTTGCTCTCATGAGGCTCTGCTTTGGTAATGATGGCGACAGAGCCATGCTTAGAAACTTCTAGAGCATACCTTAGGCCAGCGACACCGCTGCCAATAACCACAAAATCGAAATATTTCGTGGCATCGTCTTGCAAGCATGAGAGGGAAGAGGCTCTAATGGAGTTGACCCTGTGCCTCATATGTTGTTGGGAAGCATTAACAATCTTCGTGCCAATGAAATGAGGGCTACTACAGAATCAGTAAGCACAATCAGCACGATATCATCAGCTTAAACAATACAACAGTAACATTCAGGATTTGCCATCAAAGCTTGCAATTTGCATTAGGTAACTCAACAGCAAATTGACAGTAGAAACCAAAAGAGAATGTTTTCCAGGACCTCTGAACTTGTTATCTGAATCTGGTTCTTCCTATTTGGAAGCACTTATTTCAATTTCTTATAAAAAGTATATTTATTTATAGAAACCATCTATTTAGCCAAAATTCATTGTGAAAGAAGGATGGGGAGTTTGCCATCAGCTTTTCAACAGGTAAATTATTTGACCAGTAAGATCAAAGTATCCTGCTTCCTACCAAAAATAAAGCTAGTGATCATTTGGAACAAATACAACTGAAGACAATCTAAGAGTTGCAAGATCACCTAGAGATATGAAGCTGGGCGCGTCTGTTGGGAGACAAGCAAGCCATCCCCAAAGCTTGCATGTGCCCTTTGTGGACATGCACCATCGCCTTGCATTGCAGGCTTGCAAAGCCGTTCATCAGGTTCGCCATCCCGATCCCGGCTCTGCACGAGACGAAACAAAATCGCAGAGACAAATCAAGATCACCGAAATCCATTAGGGAATTCTCAACATGCAGCACCTAAACCACACGAAAGAGGAGGAATTCCAAGGAATCGCACTAGCAAACCCAACATGGACACGAGCAGCACCAGATGCCGGCCAAGATCATCTCTTGGGGACCATGCCATTATTGAACAATTGCAAACGGGAAGATTAAAAACACAAAAAAAAATTTGACTGCGAGTAACCTACCAGGCAGTTATAGAATCGCCGGAGGAAACGAGACCAGCAGGAATACTGGGACGGAGCAGGCGAAGCAGACGAACAAACTCGCCTGGCAGCAAGAACCTCTCCTGCCTCAACGGGAAGATGACGGGGAAGCAGCAGCAGGAGCCAGGTGGTGGCTGGAGATTAAACGCGCCCACTGGGCCCCTGAAAAAGCGCGGTGAGGATGGGCGGAGGAGGTGGCCGGCGCCCGACCCGCTGATTGGCCAAGAGGAGTTTTGTTGCGGCGGAGAGGAAACCACCGCTAGAGAAAGGAGAGGACACGTCTGTCCAGGGGAGGGAAGGAGAGAGGGGAAGAGACAAGAGACAAGAGACGAAGGAGGGGTGCATAAAAAAGGAAGCTTTGACGCTCGCACGGAAAAGGAAATTAAAGGCGAGGAAAATTCCACGCACCCCGAGGCGCCACATCGCCGTCGCCGTCGAGTCTCGTAGCTAGTACTAGCACCACAGTATACAGGCGATTTCCTCGTGGTCTCTCCTCCAGTCCACCTTCCTGTGGTCATCCTCCTACTGCTGCTGCCATGGCTGGTGGGGAAAAGCGGAAGATTCCAGGATCAAATTTGGGCGCCGGAGCTTTCTCCGGCGGCGCAATCTCCGGGGCCCAGAGAATCATGGTGGGGTTGCCCGTGGAATTGCGCCTACACCGTTGAGTTTGGGACCACTGTATCTTGACCTGGTTATCAAAATCGTTACCGACGTCGTTAAACCGAGTTATCAGTATGATTTGACGGTTATTGGTTTGATTATCTATATCTATACTACTATATAATAGACGAGTTGTTTTTACTCATTCAAGCAATCTGGTCCATTGATTCTATACTCATACTCATTGAAATAATCTTCACCGTTGATCACCTTCCAACCTAATCACCTGAAAAATCACCTTACAAACTAATCACCTGAAAAATCACTTTCCAAACTAATCCCGAACACCCGGAAATCACATTCCAAACTAATAATCCGAAATTTTCGGCAACTTCACATGCATTCCCTCAAGACTCAGTCCTCCCCAACGAAGCTAATAATCCCAAATTTTCGGCAATCAAACCGCAGTTGCCGAGCGGTATGCATCCAGGAACAAAAGCAATATGAAGCCATCATCCGCGGAAAGCACTCGGTATCCCGCTACCTCCGTGGCCAAGGCGCCGTCGGCTCTTCTCCACCGCCGACACAGTCGCTGACTCCGACGGCACGAGTTCAACCCAGTCAACTAGCCCCCAACTCCCAGTTCCCCCATGGCCTCCACCTCCGTCGTCACTTCCTCGACCGTGACCCGTGCCTCTTCACGCTCCTCCTCTCCTTCCTCTGCCGCGGAAGCCTCGCATCGTCGGCTCCTCCCTCTGCGGCACTCCTCTCTAAGGCGCACCACTTTGGGGTCGATGCCGCCCTCATCGCGTCGCTCTCCCCCGCATCGGCCTTCTCCCCGCTGGCCCTACGGCCCTACGTGCTGCTCCCGCTCGCTGGCCGTGTGGCCCCATCAGCGGTGGCTGTGTCGCCCTCCCCACACTCGGCCACTCTCTTCGCTGCGCATGGAGGGGTTGTCACCCCATTCGACACCGCTCTTGCCTCCCGTAGTAGCGTGCTCACGCCACTCCCCACTGTCGACTCGCTCGTCGCTGTGTCCCCCGCACCCTCGCACTCGCCCTTTCCGGTGCCCGGGTCTTCCCCGGGGTTCACCTCTGAGAATGCTCCGTGGTGGTAGCATTGGCATTGAGCCGTGGGTGTGCATCGGAGATGGGCAGAGGGTAGCAGCTGCAGCATCAGCAGGAAGCAAGGATGGGAATGGGTGCATGATTGGGTGCTACCTCAATTGGGTGTTTGTGGCACGTGGTGTAGGTTGAGGTGTGGACACAGGTGGAATTGGCTCAAGAGGCCGGTGGGAAGAAGCTGATGAGGAGGAATTGGCTGGTGAGTGGTCCATCTATGGCAACTGCAAGCGGAGGTGGCGAGGAGGGGGTGAAGGAGAAGACCAAGATTGTGAGCTGGGCGTTTGGAGGCAGCAGGATGGTGTTGGCAAGGAATGATAAGCAGTCCATTGAGGTGTGGGATAGCGCTATGGCAACAATATCTGTCAATCCCTGATAGAGTAAGAAGACTATAAATGTAAGATATTGTATCTCAATCTTAATTTGATTTTCTTGTTCATCTACAAATGTTACCCTATGTCATCATTATGTGTTTGTTCTATCATGGTATCCTATAGAATAGAGACTTGATCCCTAAATGCAATGCAAGAAAGGCACTGTATCATTTCATTTTGATTGAACACAGTCTGTACTTAGTTTGTGATTATGTGATGTGCATTAGGTCCATAGATTCTACTTGTAGCTGCAAATCACCCCATGCTTCTTCTTCTACTTTGTATAACTGATGTTGATTCTCAGAGCTACATAAATGTATTTTGTTGGGGATTGGCAACCGCCTTGCTATGCAGAAGAGGCCTATAGCTTGTCCCAAACAGGGCTATAATCGACCATAAACAAATAATTATATGTCCAGTTTTAAATAGCACTCTTTGTGGAACTGAGATATTCATTTTGGATTCTTGGAAGCTTTACATCAAAAAGACCAACACGTATATTAAATTGCTCTATGATTTAAAACATTAGTGACAGGTAGTGGCGATTGTCCGTTACACTTGTCATTAATGAGGGAGGTATCATTAGTGACTGAGCTAAAGCAAGACCTGTCACTAATGCTTTATCTTTAGTGACAGATTTAAGCTAATGCATCACTAACTTCTTTTGCCCGTTAAAAAAAACTTATCTTTATAGTGCACGGATAAGTGGTTATTAATTTATAGTAGCGTACAAAAATTTTTATTGTTGAGTTTGTCATTTTGTAACTATATATGAATGATTATTTTTTTGTAGATTCTAATGCCTTACTCTTTTATGGAATGTCACAAACTATTCATCTTTAAAATAAAGTCTAGAAAGGTCATTATAATAGATCCATTGCCTTTACCTACGGGGGTTAAGGTTTTTCATCCAACCATACATTATACCTACACACTGCTGAATATTGCTAATAATATAAAACTTGCCATGAATTTATCCAATCCTGAATGGAACGATGATGTATATAAATGGCATCGCGTATTACCAACATGTGTCCCGAAAAATTTGACTAGTAATTGCCTCTAAATTATAAATATCTAATTAATTTAATTATTACTTATGTTCAATAACATGTAACATTAATGTCTTTTGCAGTAATTTAACAGGATATATGGTTATCAATTATATGCGCTCATGGAATAGTATAAGATTACCATTAATTAGCACAGTGAGTGCCCACATCTTTATATTTGCCTCATGATATTCTATATTACTGTTTTTCTAATAATTATATGTCAAATGCATTTACATGATAAGAATGTCTTGGGAACAAAGTTTTTGTAGAAATAATGAAGTACGCTGAGAATGAATGCAAAAAGAATATTTCTGAAGTAATTCAAGAAATTCTAAAGCGTGTTGAAATATTTCAATTTGTATAACACTTGAGTGCTTTTAAAGGGATTTACATATTTGTTTCGTCTTTAAGTAAATAATGATAATATAATTCTTTTTATTTTTTACATGAGAATAGATGAGATGAAAATATTATTCCTATATGGTTCTACACTAAGAAAATTTGATCTTCAGTTTGCATTCCTTTCTGACGCCAACCCCTAATTTAATTGTCTAATAAATATTTGTTTTTTTAATTCTTCCGTTGCGTAGCACGGGCACACTACTAGTATGATAATATCGTCGAAAACAGTGATAATTGGCCTGATTATCACATGGGGGTTTGTACTTGCATATGTTGTGTTGTTGAAAACTTATGTATGTTGTGTTTATGCATAATGTTGGTTGTCCACTTATGGTTAGATTGTTATAGTTTTGAATTTTGATTTTGCTGGTTCTGCCTTTTTATTCTACTTAGAAGTGTTTTTTATTGGAATTAGCTATGAAATTATTTGGTTGAATGATTAATCTTGTAATAGTGAATAATCGGATGAAATAAATTATTCTACCCCATTGTCCTTCTCGGTCTTTGGGTTAAGGATATATACGAAATTGTTTATGTTATATGATCTGAAATTACATAAATAGACATTAATAAGTAATATAAACTATAAATCATATAAATATTCCTCTGAATTTTTAAGTATTTTTAGTTTTTGTTAGCTTTAATTCTTGTGAGAAACAATGTTTCACCTGAATATCTCCTACGGTTTAAAAATCAATTCTTCTAAATTTTAGCATAAATCATTTCTATTTTTACCCGTTTAATAAAGATTATGGATATTTTGTTTAGAATCAGTCCTAAAATCCCTATCTACAAGAGTCATTTGTGTAGGAAGTAAGTAAACTTGATATAACTCTAAATTCGAGATTAATGTTAGATCTAGTTTTTTTTAAAGGTCATACAAGCTTGGCTTTGTTTGAAAATTGTGTGACAGAGATGTGATACATGAATTTCCTATGAGATCATTAGGATTTTATATGTTATAATAAAACAATTAAACTTTACTTTTAGTCTAAATTAAAAACTAGATTGCTCAACTAAATAACATCAATTCATCGTAGTTGTAGTTTTAGATCTAGTATATTCCTTACATCTAAATTGGAGCTGTTTCAAAAAATTTGGATCTGAACCTGTTGGAGGAAAATACTTCATCCACAGGATCTTCAAGGTCGTGAGACAAAGGAAATTACTAGACCGAACTCCAAGACCTATCTCCAGGTTGATGTGTGATCAAGTCCGAAAGATCTATCCAGACTCCCATTCGAAGATATACTTCGAAGGTCCAATCTCCGCAGTGGATAACTGCCAGCAAGGACAGAAGACTTATCTTCTTTCTAATTAGTTTAGTCTTTTACCATTTTAGTCCTATTAGGGGTACCGAAATAGTTTCCACTATGTCGGTTGTAACTGAGGGGTAAAAAGGTCTTTTCCTTAAGATTTTTATCTATAAATACACCCTTCTCACCCTGTAATAGGCATCGAATACTCAGATATTCAATATATAACATCGAACTACTTCGAGTTATTATCCTATTCAGAGGCTTGAGATAGTTTGCTTCACAAACTCTTTGTTTGTTAGTTCCTAATCTTAGAGAACCTGTTAGCATAATCTTTTACGCCAACATAACCTATACCAAATATGATTTAATTATCAAGGAGGGTTACAATGATCAACATTAGTACTTATGTTGGCCACCATATCAAATCGAATCGAATGTACTAGATCAAGTATTACAAGAAAACAGTAAATTTGATAGGCGTACGTAGCTAGAGTATTATAGCGCAAGACTTATTTACTGTGAGACTATATGGGCCGTTCGACACAATTTAGTTTGGTCCGATAGTTTCAGACTCATCTTGACACGATTGTGTCTTCAAGCTAAAAGCTACGCCATGTTGGCTCAAAAGCATGACAGTTTAATGGGCTTTTGCCAACTTATAGCCCATATTTGTGACAACTTTAACGACACACTACGTAATTATGGCTCAAAAGCATGACAATTTGATGCGACTAATGGAAGTGGCCGAAAGACGAAGCCAATCAACAAGCTCCAAAAAAACGCTATGAATCGTGACGGCGAGGCCCAGTCCACACGCGGGAAAAAGGCATCATGGGTAAGAAAATGAGTGGATACACGGTAAAAGAGAGGACGCACGCAAGGAAAATTAAAATGGGTTATTTGATCCTATCATTATGCCTTTATTTCCTACGAGCCAGCGTGAGCAGTCCGTGAGAAACAAGACAATCGAGGGAGCAATCGGGTTAAAATTGTGCCAACTGCCAACCACTGCTATTAGGTCGTGCTAGACCAGCGTGTTATGCTGATTCCTTGGTCTAAGCATGATCCAGTGCTTCATGCCAAGCTAGCATGATCCATACTAGCACGGGAGGTGCCCTTCGGGCACCCCATCTAACATCTCGTAAAAGGAGTTTAACACAATTATTAATAAAGCAAGAAATCCAAATTATAAGACAACGTTTTCTCTATACACATGTATCATATTTTAGTCACAAACTCATAACCTCATTTGAAACAAAATAAATATTGTAAATATTTACAACCGAAATCAACTCGCCCAAAACAATTTTTCTGAAAATGAATAATAGCAACTGCAAGCCATATGACTCAAGTTACATCATAGGAGAGAGAGCATCAAGGTAGCATTTATTTAGTTTGGATGAGTGGATTTTGCCAGATGTTGTGACTTAAAACCTGATTATTTCTATCTTGCCCAAGGATCAAACAATGGACAACGCCAAAGAGTTGGGTTGTTCTTGGTAGTGATATCCCATTTTGCTAGCTCCCCTGTAGCTGAATCTTCAAAGAGTTCATGTTGTTAAGGTTCTGCCAAGGGGTATGCATCAGCAACAGAGTCGTTGACACCATCAATCTTTGGTTCAGAAGAATGGCTATGTTCCGGTTCCATCTGAATAACTTGGACAGATCTGCTACCGAGCAAGCTAAGTTCAGATGTCGCATTGCTTCTTTCTGTTTCCTGAAGAGATATAACACCAAAGCCATCATGTTCATTGTAAGATCCCTTCTGTTCTGTTGCATCAGGTGTGATATTATTGCTTCTGGTTAACCAATTAAGATGACTGAATGCATCTTTAGTCCTAGCAAAATTTTCCTTATCCTCACTCGATAACTACTGAGATGTGTGAATTGTTGTGACTGCGTCCATATCTGAAAATCTATGATGATCAAGGGCAAAAATACCACATGACCACATAGGAAGATGAAATGAGCAGGTGAAGAATGTACAATATGCATGAAAGATCTCACTACCTCAACTCTGAAGTCCGCAGGAAACCGGTGATTTGTGTCCCACAGAATGTCAATCTGGTCCCTATCAAGTAACAACAATTTGTCTTCAATAAAAGTAATGTTAAACATGACCCTAAACACCATCATTTCATGTTAAAAGTTTTTGTCCAGGTTAACTCTCCATGACCGTCTCCTTGAATAGGACACCTAGTATTAATCTTGATTATCTCAGAATCTTCATGAATTTGGAAATAACAACATGTCAATGTTCATCTATTCAGCAATCTAAGTGTAACTATTTCTTATTCAGACATGCAATAAAAACATTCAAGTCAAATACCAACCTATTTTGTAGATATACTAACTGGAAAAACATATTCCATGAAAGCAAATAGAGAAAAGAATGATTTAACAGATTAAAAAATAGAACATTAGTAGATAACAAATTCAACTAATCTTGTAGGCCAGTAATCTCTCTGGGCGATCTGAGTACACTTTCAGGAATTTCGACAATTGATTGATAACTTTGTTCAAGTTTAATTATCGAACCAGTTCATCATGAACAGGCATCGCAAACTTAGGGTTCAGGTTTTTACTCACTATGTTTGCTTGGCAGAACCAATAATTGTTGTCCAATGGAGCATCTTAAGAACCAAATCTTTGTTTGGTCTGGACTCTGAAAATTAACACTTAGAAATCTAGTATTAATCTACAACAATAATGCTGCAGGAATCTAGCAAAGCAGGTAAAAATTCAGGAATTGCACACCCAGAAACCGCATGAAAAAAGAATCTAAATTGCAAAAAGAAGATACATTGTCTTACAAATTTCACAAGAATTGATCCAAGAAATTAAGAGGACACCACCGACCAAATGGAGGGAGTCAGATCTTGGCTGAGTGGAGCTCAATAGCGGAAGCCGAGCACATGGTCATCGGCCGGCGAGACGCCGATGCGGCACACCTTGGATGTCTCTACGTGGTGGATGAACAACCGAAGGATGGTTACCTTCCCTTTTACCACCAGAAGAGAGTCCACCTCCAACAGCGGCGGTGCTTCCTGCTGCTGGTGATGAAGCGCTAGTGTGGTGGCCACTGCCGGGGAGAGGCCGGAGGCGGCGACGATGATGGTCTGCGCCGTAGAGGAGGAGGACGAAGATGGGGACGGTGAAGATGGTGGCCATGTACTGCGTGCGACTGCCGTCGATCTGCTCCGTGGGGATGTATATCGAGTCGACCTCCCTGCCACCGTAGGCGACGCAGAGGGAGCTGTCGTAGTGGGCCAGCGGGGTGCGGTTGGGGTTGCGAACGGAGGCGAGCTGCTGGAACATGAAGGCGACGGTGTCGTTCCTTGAGACGAAGTACGAGAGCTGCACGATGGGGAGGGGATTAGTGTTAGGGTTAGGGCTGGCGACGGGGTAAGACCGGCCGAATGGGAGAGCGGGGACGCGGGGGTTCTGGACCCCTAGCGGCCGCCCGTTTCGCAAAAAACCCCTTGTGTTTCTCAATTTCAGAGCACACTCCGCTTTTACTAATTTTCTCTCATTCGGGTATAAAATATCAGGAAACAGGGGCTCGGACGCAAAAAACGCAACTCTACAGAGGTAGGGCGTCGGGCCTTTGCGCAAATAGCGATGAACCGTGGGTGTTTTTGCAAAACAGCCGGCCCCGTCCCGGGAGACGTGGCGGCCAGCGGAGGCATCCACACCAGCTAAAACATCAGGGCCGCAACAAATTACCTAAAAATTGGAAGGTTGTTTTGCAAAATCGTGACGTGGAGGGCTGCGGTGCGAGCAAAGCCCACCTGCTTTTAATATAAGTAATTAGACTTAGACCATGCAAAAACAGCTGTGCCCCGTATCAACCTAAATGGCCTTGCTCGTATATATTCATCTATACAATCTAAGGCTTATAAACAAAGTAATGGAAAATAATTTTAGGATAAAAAATTTGTACTCGTATAAAAAGTTAATGCTAGTAATGATAGAAACAATAGGCTAAGGGGTCTAAGGATCGTCTAGGGTTAGAGCTAGCAGGGTAGAACTTAGGGATGGCGTATCTCCGTGTTCTGCCAAGGAAGAGGACGCCATGGCAGTTCTGGTGAGTCCGACGAGTGGAGTTGAGGACGCTTCCCGTCACTTCGGCACGGCTTAGATCGGTAGCTAGAAAAAAGTGGGTGGAGCTAGGCGTATGAACAACCACCTGTTCATACACCCAGCATCCCCTTTTATGTGCCGCGCGACAGGGCCCCTCAACCAATCGGTTGGGGCGCCCCCGATCAGGGCGCCTAAAGACCGGGGGTCTGTTAGGCTAAGTCCGAGTTCCAGGGAGGAGAGGGACTCGGTCCCCCTCTCCTCCCCGAGAGCTAATTACTAACATTCTCCCCCTAGATCTCGACTTAGTTCTTAACTTAACTTAACATTACAGCTATTCCATCATAGATTAATGCATAGAGCATGCTACATCACAATAGTCAGTTACGTACTATATGACTCAACAACTACAATGCACATTTCCACTTTGAAACAGTTTCTCAACTCATTTTGGGCCCTTATAAATCCATAGATCATAGGCTTACCTTAAACCCATGTCAACTAAGTGTTCTCTGAACACATTGGAAGGTAAGCCTTTTGTGAGCGGATCCACAAGCGTTCGCATGGTACTTATATGCTCTACTTATCATTTGATCTTGGATTCTCTCCTCAATAATATAACACTTTGTTGGACCAGAAATGGCGACCAGAGGGGGGGTGAATGGGAGCTTTTAAAATTTCTGGCTAAAAACTAGCCTTTGGTTTCAGTTCTGTCTTCTGCGGAACAGGCTTCGAACACTACCTTCGAAGGTCTAGTTCGGAGGTACTTCGACACCTTCGAACACAGGCTTCGGAGGAGCAAAAGTTCGAAGCCAAGAAGACTTCGCTCCACTTACAACCCTCGAAAATCTACTCTGCTTAGTCAGTGCAGGCTCCGCACACAGGGTGCTTCGAGCAGGCTTCGCACTTCATCCTTCGCAAGAGTGGACAGCCCTCTGAGGACTTCGACCAAGTACTTGACAACAGCAACTGGTGCTGAGCTTCGTACCCGAAGGTCTACACGCACACAAACAGACTACACTAGGGGCTTCGACACAAGAAGCAAAACGGGCAACAATCAGGGCTTCGCTAGTAAGCAGCGAGGTCACGCCTCCTGTTACACAGAGCGAAAGCACACTGACAAAACACACCTCGCACAAAAACAGCCTTCGCCTCAACAAGCTTCGGTGCACTACAACAGGCGAGGTATGTAACGCGAGCTCAAGCAAAAAGCACAAAGAAGCAGGGCTTCGCCGCTTGAACAAGGAACACAAAAATGAACTCTATGGATGTATTACAATCGAAGTATGTGGCTACAGGAGCTCAACAGTAAATGCTCAAAGTGTTAAATGTTACCTACCGAGCCCCCATATTTATAGCCCACAGTTCACCCAAAGGAATTGACTACACTACCCCTAGGGTTTACAAAAGATTTGTCTCTACAGAACTAAGGGGTACAAAAGGTAGTCCACCTTTATTCTGGAGGCTTCTCTGTCAGCTTTGCAGAGGGGACAGTGTCAGCCTTTTACAGAACAGACAGTGTCAGCCTTTGCAGTCTTTGACTTTCTGCAGCCTCCCATCGCACGCGAGGGTGCGGTAGCTTCGGTGTGAAGCCTGAAGGCAAATGGCCTTCGCTCCACCGAAGACAGTCTCCGATACAGTGACGGTTTTGAGCCGAAGCCATCAAAGCCCCTTGGGCTTTCGCACCAACACCTCCGGAGTGGACCACCACGACTTCGCAGCTACTCCCAGCTCGAACTCTGTCAGTCCGTGTACCGAAGCCATGCAGGCCTAAGCACCTCAAGTCATCCTCACTCCGAAGCCCCACCTTCGGAGTACCACCCTTCGAAGTCCCTCCTTCGTCCAAGGCCTCCGCATGAAGCATTCCATGAGCACTTCGTCGCAGTGTCTCTCCCCGAGCACACTCCTCGACGAGCCTCACCCGGACCATGCCTTCGATGCGCCTCAACTTCTGAGACCTTCATCGGGTACATTCGAGTGTCTCCCTCCGGAGCACACTTCGAACACCTTGCCTCCGCAGAGGACTTGATCCAACCAACTCCGAAGTCACTCCATCCGGAGTACCTTCGAAGTGCCTCGCCTCCGAGGACTTTGTCTCGGAGCACCTTCAGCCGGAGCCACGCTCCGCACTCTCTGCCTTCACCTGGCGCGCCTCGACCCGAGGACCGACCCGGACCACCTTCGCAGCCACCGTGACGGAGCTCCCCGCTCCCCTGGCATCAAGCCTCCCGCTCGACCCAGGTTCACCTGGCTCGAACCTTGTCCGTCTCCTCCGAAGTCCCTGCGCACCACCGACAAACAGACAAGTGTAACCAGTACTCCGGAGACCTCTCCGGGTTAGCAACCTCCGGTACACACTCCGGTGTACCGCCCAAAGTACCGAACCCTTCGGTACGAACCCAATCATCGTGTACTGTCGGACCCCTCCGACGAGCACACTCCGCTGCACAGCTGCAGCAAGCAAACACCGAACACCCTTCGGTGAAACCACCTCCGAACACCCTTCGGAGGTACCACCTCCGAAGCCCCTTCGGAGGTACCCTTCGAACAGAGGGTAAAATCCTGTCAATCACTCATCACAAAACACCGAAACCAACCCTTGGTTTCTCAATCTCCCCCTTGATGAGTGCATTGACAACCAAATCAAAGTTCAAGAAAAATTAAAAAAAATTTCAGCACACAAGTGACCATAAAAACTCAGAAAAGAGCCAAATCATGTCACTTGATAAAAGGATTTTCCTCCCCCTTTCTCAAAAGAGTGAAAAGCCCCCTTCGGCAATAAAAACTCCCCCTGAGTTAAGTTTTCCCTTTGGCAATAAAGAACCTTCTCCCCCTTTATGTCAAATTTTCTCCCCCTTTGGAAATTATAGCCCCTTGCGGCAGAGAACGAAGCAAGTCTCCCCCTATAGAAATTTCTCCCCCTTTGGCAATGCAAGCATCAAGGAGCAAGTAAAAGATGTAAAGCTTCGAAATGAGCAGAATTGCAAAGACATATGAAGCAAAAATATGGCAACAGGAACACCAATGATCATGGGCTCAGCTCAAATTAATATTCTTTAAAAGCATGATGAAGCATGTGATTTGATCAATTTTTGAAATAAAAAGCATCACCACTTAGTCAAAGAAACTAGACAAGTAAGAGCAAGGACTGCACAAAGCTAGTCAATTTCTACTCTAGACAGACAAGTCCAGTTCAAATGGAGCTTGAAAAGCAAACTTGATAATCAATGAATTTTGTTGTTCTTTTCTAAGTGCCAGGGGTTATTTGTTTGTCCACCTTATACTTTCCAATCAGGCCAAGCCTAGGCATGAAAGCCATAAGAAGCTTAAGGCAATGATTTTGGCAAACACTACACTATTCCAGTTCAGACCAATGTGCAATGGTAAGCAGTCTAGAATAGGGTAGTGCGACAAACAAACCCACCTGGATCTTTTAACTTAAAAGCATGCAAATCATGGAATTGTTGATTTTAACTAAGTGAACCAATGTTTGGCACTTTATGAATATCCATGAAAATGTAGAACAATTTTTCAAGTTGCAATTTTTAGCATCCAATGAACAGTGTCTCGCTGTCAAGCAGATAAAAGATAGCTAAAGCAGTCCTGCCTAAATATGCTAGATTCAAGACTAAGCAGTGAGCACGAGTTGATTTTGAAAAAGGAATCACCATGCACATGAATGTTCCAGATGAATTAAAAAGAGCTGAGCTAACATGATTTCATGAATTATAAGCAGGCATATAAGTGCAAAATATATAAATGCAATTTCAGCACAATTAGCAAAAGCACATCCATCTAACACAGCTCCCCCTCACAAAATGCCGTAAGGGTGACAAATGCCAAGTTCCCCACGCAAGTAAGCAAATCGAGAAGCATCGAGGGGTTTTGTAAAAATGTCGGCTAGCTGGTGTTGGGTATCAACATATTGAAGTTCAATATCACCCTTCTCATTGTGATCTCTGAGAAAATGATATCTTACATCAATGTGTTTGGTTCTGGAGTGCTGAACCGGGTTGTTTGCAATACAAATAGCACTAGTGTTATCACAGAAAAGTGGAACACTCTTATAATCTAACCCGAAATCCCGCAAAGTGGAAACCATCCACAAAATCTGAGAGCAACAGCTAGCTGCAGCAACATATTCGGCCTCAGCCGTTGATTGTGCAACACTAGACTGTTTGCGAGAAGACCAGCAAACCAGTGAAGTACCCAGAAAATGACAAGTACCGGAGGTACTTTTCCTATCAATTCTACACCCAGCAAAGTCCGCATCGGAATAACCTCGAAGACATAAAGATGAAGACGCTGAATACCATATGCCAAATTCAAGGGTGTGTTTGAGATACCTTAGAATGCGCTTAACCGCTTGGCGGTGCGAAGCTCGTGGTGAAGCCTGAAAACGAGCGCACAGACACACTGCGAAGTGTATGTCCGGCCTCGTGGCAGTCAAGTAGAGGAGGGAGCCGATCATGCTCCGGAACTCCTTCTGATCTACGGCTTCTCCATCTTCGTCAGGGTCCAATGCTACAGATGTAGCCATAGGAGTGGCGAGGGGCTTCGCATCGGACATGTCAAACTTCTTGAGCAGGTCCTTGGTGTACTTTGTCTGGTGGACAAAAGTACCTTGTTTGCTTTGCTTGATTTGCAAACCAAGGAAGAAGGTGAGTTCACCCATCATCGACATTTCAAATTCCCTGCTCATGGTATCTGCAAACTCGGCAACCAAAGCATGAGAAGAGCCACCAAAGATGATATCATCCACATAAATCTGAACTAGGAGGAAATATTTGCCATGCTTGAGAGTAAACAAAGTTTTATCAACAGAGCCCATCAAATACCCTCGCTCAAGCAGAAAAGACTTAAGTCTATCATACCACGCCCGAGGGGCCTGCTTGAGTCCATAAAGAGCCTTATGAAGTTTAAGGACTTTATGTGGGTACTTGGGGTTTTCAAAACCAGGGGGTTGTTTTACATAAACATCTTCACCTATGAAACCATTAAGAAAAGCACTTTTGACATCCATTTGATAGAGTTTGAATCCCCGGGAAGTCGCAAAGGCAAGCAAAATCCTAATGGCCTCAAGGCGAGCAACAGGTGCAAAAGTTTCAGTAAAATCAATCCCTTCTAGTTGAGAAAAGCCCTGAGCTACAAGTCTAGCCTTGTTTCTAACTATAGTCCCATCCTCCCCTTGTTTATTTTTGAAAATCCATTTTGTTCCAATGAAATGAACATTAGGTGGAGGATCAACTAAAGTCCAGACTTGGTTTCTCTCAAAATTTTCAAGTTCCTCATGCATGGCATTGATCCAACTAGAATCAGAAAGTGCATGACTAACATCTAAAGGCTCGAAAGAAGCAACAAAAGCAGCATTAGTGAAATGAGCGTGAGAACGTGTTACCCTTTGATCAAGCTCACCAATGATCTGCTCGGGAGGGTGCATCCTTTGGACATGATGTGGAGCCTCGCGGCGGGATGCAGTCTCCCCCTCAACTTGTGCGTTGGAGTGGTCCAAGATGACCGATGTTGAGGTAGTCGCTTCGGGACCTTGTGCCGAAGTAGTTGAAGCGGGGTCAGCTTCGGGGGTTGACGTCGAGGGTAGTAGGGGTTCATCCTCGAATTCTCCGGGATCTTCTTCTTCGAATAAGGTCTGTTCCATGTCGTGTTCATTTGCCTGTTCAAAAGCAGAACTAACAGAGGGGGTTGATTCATCAAAAGTCACATCATATGACTCGATGACAGTGTTAGTTTCCAAGTTATAAACACGATAAGAATGACCATGAGTAGTATAACCCAAAAAGATCCCGTCAGAAGATCGCGACTCAAATTTATCCAAATTTCCACGTTTTAGGATAAAGCAGCGACAGCCAAAAACTCAAAGATGAGTAACCTTGGGCTGTCTCCCAAAACGCAGCTCATAAGATGTCAAATTTAAAATTGAGCACAAGAAGATTCGGTTTGAGATGTAACAAGCAGTGTTCATGGCCTCAGCCCAGAATTTTCTAGGAGTCCTATGCTCATCAAGCATCATCCTAGCCATCTCAACCAAAGTGCGGTTCTTCCTCTCAACAATACCGTTCTGTTGAGGAACCCGCGGAGCAGAGAATTGATGTTCTATGCCATGCTCCATGCAAAAGTCAACAAAGAGACTATTTTTGAACTCAGTGCCATATCGCTTCGAATGAATTTTAATGCACCAGGGAGTTCAGTGAAAAGTCTCAAAGCCAAGCTCCGAAAGTGTGAAAACACTTCATCCTTGCTGGCAAGAAAGAAGACCCAAGAGTAGCGAGAGAAATCGTCGACAATTACTAGAACATACCACTTCCCGCCTAAAGAACTAACCCGAGAAGGACCTACAGTGTCCATATGGAGAAGTTCTCCGGGTTGTTCAGTCATAACTGTGGTGACTGGCGAATGCGAAGCGGCAATCATTTTTCCATGTCGACAAGGAGCGCAAACTAAATTCTTCTCAAACTTGAGCTTGGGCAATCCTCGGATCAGACCTAGGGCGCTCAGACGAGCGAGCAACTCAAAGCTCATATGCCCTAGTCTCCTATGCCACTTCCAAAGCTCAGAAGTCGAATGTGCAACAAGACAATGAGAAGAACCAGATGACTCTGAAAAATCAGCTCCAAAAACTCTCCCAACTCTAAAGATCTTACACACCACAACGCCATCAGAATTGAGCACTTGCGAAGTATCGCGATGAAATCGCACTACGAAGCCCTCATCAAGCAACTGAGATACAGACAGCAAATTGTATCCCAGATTTTCAACCAAAGCAACATCTTTGAGAGTGAAGTTTGAATTAATTCTTACCACACCTTTACCTTTCACTCTACTCCTTCGATTGTTTCCGAAGGTGATATGTTCCCTTTGCTTGGTTGTGGTGAGGCTGGAGAACCATGCTGTATCTCCGGTCATGTGGCGCGAACAACCGGAGTCCATGATCCACGTGCCCTCCAAGCCTCGACCTGTCGCCTATACATGATGAGAACGTCTCGATCGCTCAGTGCTGGGGTGAGTAAAATAATGGCGAGGCATCCAGCACTGAGTGACACGAGTAGTAGGCATAGTAAAAGCAGACGGTCTACGCACATAATAATCAGAAAGATGCAAAGTGCGAGGTCTACCTACATGCTGTGAAAAAACAACATGTCGAGGTCTCCTACTCTGACGAGGTACAAATCTGCTAGCCCGAGGTCTACCACCATATGGAACATGGTGAACACCTCGAGGAGCAAAACCTCTCCGAGAAGCACGAGGAGCCTCAAAAGCAGGACGATAGTAAAACTCAGACTCATGCATACCTAAAGATGGGTAATGCATGTCCTGGTAACTCATCACCTGAGAGCGTCGCTCATCCTTGATGCGACGAAAACAGAACCCAACCAAATGACCCGCCCGCTGACAATAGGAACAATGAAACACTCTCCTAGGGGCACTCTCATGGGTCACAGGAGCAACTCTCACAGGCTCCTTGGGTTTTCTCTGTGTGGTTTTCTTGGGAGGATTTTTCTTGGCAGGAGGAGTGGTTTTCTTTGGTGGATGGGTAGGCTTTTTGGCTGATGGGGTGTCCAACAGAGCTCTCTCTTTCTCTAGGGTGGTGAGAGAGGTAAAAACAGTTTTGGTCTTACTGTCTGAAGGTATCCTCTCAAAACCCAAACCTAGAGCTACCCCTGCTCTGTCAGCACACAACTTGGTCTTGGCCAAGAGCAAATCCATCCTACCTTTTCCCTCAGTGCATTTGTTTACCACGGAAAGAAGGTATTCATTTTCTGACATGAGGTTCTCAGCTCGCTCTCTAGCAGTGCCTAGCTGGTCCTTAAGGGTAATGCAAGTGTCACAAACAGGTTGCACATCCTTAGAACTACCGGCCCTCTCCAATCTAGCCTCCAAATCATGAACATGCTTATCACGTAAATTAATGCTATCGCGTAATAAAGAGCAGTTCATGCAATCAATAACATCATGAGGTCTAGAATCCACCTCCAAAAGCTACTTCTGTGCAGTCTCAAGCTCAGAAAGAGTTTGAGCATGAACAGAACGCAACTGAGCAAGCTCACTCATGACAACAAAACATGACTCACATTCAGCATCATCAAACTTAGACTTAAGCATGGCATATTCAGTAGAAATATTTTCTAGCCTAAGTCTAAGGTCTTTTCTTTCTCTAGCGGCTTGCACAAGTAATCTATCCTGACCAAGCACTACTTCATTCAGCTCATCTAATTTAATTAGTAGCTGGTCAGATGATAGGTTTACCTCAGATGAGTCAAGCTCATCGCCGCTGTGATCGCTGTCGGCCATGAAGCAAAGGCCGGTGAAGTCACGTCCCTTCTTGTCCTTCTTGTCCTCCTTCCTTGGGGACTCCTCCTCCTCAGAACTCGACTCCTCAGTTGAGGAAGTGTCGATGTCGCTGAGAGCAGCAACAAAGGCTCTGGAAGCGGCCTTGGCTACTTTCTTAGCCATCTTGCCGCGCTTGCCCTTCACAAAGGGCTTCCTCTCCTTTTTGTGGTATTTGGGGCGGTCACTCTCATCTCTCTTCTTGATCTTGGGGCAATTGGCCTTAATATGAGAGGTGTCGCCACATTCATAGCAATCACTAAAACCACTTCTCCTCTGATCCCGTCTCTCATGATGAAAGCGGGTGAACCTCCGGGCAATGAGAGCAAGCTCATCATCAGCTAGAGTGTCCACCTGCTCCTTTGTGACGGAGACCAGGGAGGACAAAGCAAAACCATCTGCAAGAACACAAGTGCCTGATGTGCTTGGTTCTGCAGTGGTGCCATGGCTAGTGCTAGAAACCAATGCCAATGGCTGTGGCAAAGAGCTTCTGTGCACAGCAAGAGATGCCTTGGCAATCTCTGTGGACTTTAGCTTGCTAAAGAGTTCATCACAGGTTAGAGTGTCATAGCCTGTGGACTCCTCAATGCTGGATATCTTCACTTCCCATATGCTACGGTCAAGAGCATAGAGAAGCTTGATAGCCCTATCGTGATCACTGTAAGCAAGCGTCCCGTTGGACCGCAAGTTACTCACTATAGCATCAAAGCGCGAAAACATGGCATCTATAGATTCACCAGGTGCCTGCACAAACAGCTGATACTGTTGGTTGTAGGTGCTTTGGCGCCTGGCCTTAATCTGTGTAGAGCCCTCATGAAAAATAGTGAGCGTTGTCCAAATCTCCCTAGCAGTCCTAAGGTGCTGCACCCTATCGAACTCACTCCGGCTCAAACCGATGAACAGTATATTTCTTGCCTTGGAATTGGCATTATACTGATCCTTCTCAGTCTGAGAGGTGCGAGTCTCAGGGATGGAGTATTGTGAGTCCACAATCTCCCAAATTGCATTTCCTTGGCTTAACAAGTAAGCCTCCATGCGCACCTTCCAGTATGCGAAATCTGTCCCATCGAACAGAGGAATTTTACTGCCTCTATCCATGTCACCAAAAGATCACAAAACCATTTAAGGTCAACTGGTGATCTTAACCCGCTCTGATACCAATTGTTGGACAGGAAACGGCGACCAGAGGGGGGGTGAATGGGAGCTTTTAAAATTTCTGGCTAAAAACTAGCCTTCGGTTTCAGTTCTGTCTTCTGCGGAACAGGCTTCGAACACTACCTTCGAAGGTCTGGTTCGGAGGTACTTCGACACCTTCGAACACAGGCTTCGGAGGAGCAAAAGTTCGAAGCCAAGAAGACTTCGCTCCACTTACAACCCTCGAAAATCTACTCTGCTTAGTCAGTGCAGGCTCCGCACACAGGGTGCTTCGAGCAGGCTTCGCACTTCACCCTTCGCAAGAGTGGACAGCCCTCTGAGGACTTCGACCAAGTACTTGACAGCAGCAACTGGTGCTGAGCTTCGTACCCGAAGGTCTACACGCACACAAACAGACTACACTAGGGGCTTCGACACAAGAAGCAAAATGGGCAACAATCAGGGCTTTGCTAGTAAGCAGCGAGGTCACGCCTCCTGTTACACAGAGCGAAAGCACACTGACAAAACACACCTCGCACAAAAACAACCTTCGCCTCAACAAGCTTCGGTGCACTACAACAAGCGAGGTATGTAACGCGAGCTCAAGCAAAAAGCACAAAGAAGCAGGGCTTCGCCGCTTGAACAAGGAACACAAAAATGAACTCTCTGGATGTATTACAATCGAAGTATGTGGCTACAGGAGCTCAACAGTAAATGCTCAAAGTGTTAAATGTTACCTACCGAGCCCCCATATTTATAGCCCACAGTTCACCCAAAGGAATTGACTACACTACCCCTAGGGTTTACAAAAGATTTGTCTCTACAGAACTAAGGGGTACAAAAGGTAGTCCACCTTTATTCTGGAGGCTTCTCTGTCAGCTTTGCAGAGGGGACAGTGTCAGCCTTTTACAGAACAGACAGTGTCAGCCTTTGCAGTCTTTGACTTTCTGCAGCCTCCCATCGCACGCGAGGGTGCGGTAGCTTCGGTGTGAAGCCTGAAGCCAAATGGCCTTCGCTCCACCGAAGACAGTCTCCGATACAGTGACGGTTTTGAGCCGAAGCTGTCAAAGCCCCTTGGGCCTTCGCACCAACACCTCCGGAGTGGACCACCATGACTTCACAGCTACTCCCAGCTCGAACTCCGTCAGTCCGTGTACCGAAGCCATGCAGGCCGAAGCACCTCAAGTCATCCTCACTCCGAAGCCCCACCTTCGGAGTACCACCCTTCGAAGTCCCTCCTTCGTCCAAGGCCTCCGCATGAAGCATTCCATGAGCACTTCGTCGCAGTGTCTCTCCCCGAGCACACTCCTCGACGAGCCTCACCCGGACCATGCCTTCGATGCGCCTCGACTTCTGAGACCTTCGTCGGGTACATTCGAGTGTCTCCCTCCGGAGCACACTTCGAACACCTTGCCTCCGCAGAGGACTTGATCCAACCAACTCCGAAGTCACTCCATCCGGAGTACCTTCGAAGTGCCTCGCCTCCGAGGACTTTGTCTCGGAGCACCTTCAGCCGGAGCCATGCTCCGCACTCTCTGCCTTCACCTGGCGCGCCTCGACCCGAGGACCGATCCGAACCACCTTCGCAGCCACCGTGACGGAGCTCCCCGCTCCCCTGGCATCAAGCCTCCCGCTCGACCCAGGTTCACCTAGCTCGAACCTTGTCCGTCTCCTCCGAAGTCCCTGCGCACCACCGACAAACAGACAAGTGTAACCAGTACTCCGGAGACCTCTCCGGGTTAGCAACCTCCGGTACACACTCCAGTGTACCGCCCAAAGTACCGAACCCTTCGGTACGAACCCAATCATCGTGTACTGTCGGACCCCTCCGACGAGCACACTTCGCTGCACAGCTGCAGCAAGCAAACACCGAACACCCTTCGGTGAAACCACCTCCGAACACCCTTCGGAGGTACCACCTCCGAAGCCCCTTCGGAGGTACCCTTCGAACAGAGGGTAAAATCCTGTCAATCACTCATCACAAAACACCGAAACCAACCCTTGGTTTCTCACACTTAACTTAGATGTGTTTGGCAGCAACACACTACTTGTTGTTATAGGAGAAATATACTGTTGACTCATTGTCACGGTATAACTTAAGTGGTTTTAAAATGCTGTCAACCACTCTTAAAACCGGAATAAATTTCTTAAAAACATAGTGCCTGTCCGGCGGCCTCACAACTTGCTACAAACTTGGCATACATCGTGGTAGATGCCATCATAGTTTGTTTGGAGCTTTTCCACGACACAGCTCCCTTTGCGAGTGTGAATATAATGTGGACTACTTAGTATTCACAAATCTCGCAAAAACTCAATTTGAATAACCTGCAATCACTAGGTTATCTACTCTTACATATGTTAGCATGAGGCCTTTGTGACTTATATAAATCTCAAGGCTTTCTTAATTTAATCCAGCGATCTATTTCTGGATTTTTCTGATATCTGCCAAGCATTCCGGCGGCATAAACTTAGTCAGGGCGAGTACATAATTGAGCATACATTGGCTTCTGACAGCAGAAGCATATGGAACCAATCTCATTTGATTGATCTCATATTGGTTCCTGGGATACTAAAAGTTCCCAACTTATCACCCTTGACTATTGGATCAGGCGATAGCTTATACACATGCATACTATATACTTTATCAGTATATCTTCTAGTATGCCGTATGCGATAATCTTAATACCCCCTTAATGGTATCTTAGAGAAACTCTAATCCTAACATAGAGGAAAATTTCTCCAAGATTCTTAATGTCAAAATGAGAGGACAAGATTTCTTAGTTTCTAATATTAGACGGACATTACCACTTGCAAGTAGAATGTCATCCACATGCTAAACTGGGAAAATAAATTTCCCATTCTTAAACTTAGACAAACGCAATTGTCCTCTTCATTATTCTTAAAACCCCAAATTTTCTAATAGTCTAATTAAATTTCAGATACCCTTACTTAAAACTTATTTAAGTCCATTGGACTTAGATAAAACGGTATCATAAAATTTCCTTTCATTTCTATGACAAAACATTTAGTTGTGTCATATAGACATTCTCATTTAAAACTTATTGAAAATGTCGTCTTTATATCAATCTGATGTAGTTCTAAGTCACAATATGCCTTAATGATTCTTAAAGAATCCTTAAATAAGACATACAAAAATGTCTCATTTAATCTGCTTCTTATCTGAGTTGGCACATTATTTACTAAGTTAGAGAGTTGTTCCTTTACTTCTTCATTAGCATCATCTAGAAATGCAGATTCCTGAATAACAGGAGCCTCATGTACAATAGATGTCGCTAATGAAGGTCCAAACTGAAGTGTTGGACAAAAGGACACTACCACAGGTACATGGAAAAATTGCTCTTGAATCATAGGAGTGGATTCACTAACCCACTTCTCTTCAAGATTAATTTCTCTAAGTACGGTGCTCCCCCTGATTAAAGCATCTTCTAAAAAATGCATGTCTCGTTTCTACAAACTTAAAATGTCTGTTAGGACATTTAAAAAAACGAGATCACTTAGACTTATCTTTGTAGTCAATAAAATTGACAACTTACTGTCTTAGGACTTTAACTTATTAATATTTGGGTTAAAATATAGCCTTAGTAGGACGACATACCCTTATTCTAAAATAATTTAGAAAATGGTTATCGTCTTGTCCATAATTCTTATGGTGCTTTTAGGCACAGACTTATTAAGGATCTGTAGGACCGAAAGTAGCGACCAGAGGGGGGGTGAATGGGCGCCTTAAAAATTCTTTCGAATCAATGGCCTGTTCCCAACACCCAACACACCTCAAAAGACTAAGCAGCAGAATATGAACAGAAGGCCTAAGTCTATGGGTATCTATCCTAGAAGCAATTGATATTAAACAGAGAATTATTAAAGAAGTGCAACTAGGCAGATGAACACTGTATAACAGGCCTAAACTTCCCAAAGAAATAATCTAAGTATATGTAAGGTGAAATGAGAAGTTACTGTCCAAATTTGTCTCCTGTTCGAAGCTTGTCGAAGCCTGCTTCGCTGGTCGAAGCTTGCTTCGGAAGTTGGTGACGAAGCCTGTCTGAGAAGCCGAAGGTGTCACGGTCTAGCCTAGTTCGAAGTGGCAAGCAGCGAGGTATACTTCGAAGCGAAGTATGACAATGCCGGAGCCTGGTTCGAAGTATGTACTTCGAAGACAAGGCTTCGAACACAGCTTCGAACCGAGTGCTTCGGAGCAAGAACCCTCGAATAGAAAACTTCGAACACAACACACAAACAGACAACCTTCGGACAAAGAAGCGAAGCTTGTCACACAACAGAAAACCAAATTCGAAGCCTAAGCTCTACCTTCGAAAGGAGTGAGCTTCGAACTGAAAGGCGAAGGCTGATATGCGTCAGAGAGAATAAAACGAAGTCTATCAGAGGAACAAGCTCCGAAGACAACTTCGAAACCCGTCGAAGTGAGGACTTCGAAGGGCTCAAGTCGGAGCACCTTCGCACAGACGTTCGACGTAGAGATGCTGACAGTTTTTAAGAAACTTCGAAGCCAGACACACAAGAACAAAAATGCAGTCCGAAGTTCGAACGAAGCCTCTGAGGGTAAACGTTCGAAGCCTGCCTCACGGAGCTGAGGGGCTTCGAAACTAAGATGATGGCTTCGCCAGAAAACAGTCAAAAAGGCATTCAATCCAGTCTGCTTCGATCAAAAAGCTGTGCGGTAGAAAGTAAAAAGGCTGGCAGCAAATACTGTAGCTACAGTAGCAGTACTACTTGCAACAGCAAGAACTAGTACTACTTCTCACGAAGAACACACGCAACAGAGACACAACCTCAGGAATAAAATCAACCAGCACAACGAACCAAAGCTTCTTGTAGCAGAGGAATCAATGCACACACCTCAACAACCAACAAAGAAATCAATCTCACAGGAGCAAAGTAAATGCAAGGCAAAAAGGGATGAACCAATGCCTAGCGGCGCACACAGGAGAGAGAGAGAGAGCGTGAGAGGCAAAATGACCCAATGGATTGAAAAGTGAATTCTGGAAGGGTAGTCCAAACCCTAGGGATTGGGGTCCTATTTATAGGCAGCCCAACACTAGGAATATTCTACCAGCCCCTTAGGGTTTTTACAGACTCAAAAATAAAGGAAAAGACTCTACTGCCCTTAGGAATTTTTACAGACACGACTGACTGACTGTGGGCCTAGAGTTACAGATGACTTATCCGGAAGCTAAGTATTCGTAGCGACTACGACTTCTCTTCTGGACAATCGGATACAAAATCAACGGTTGTGAGTTTTAAGCCGAAACTGACAAAGCCTCCACCAGCTTTGCACCAGGTACCCGGATTGGGCCGGCCCGACTCCGCAGCTCTCTCAGCCCGGCAATCGCTCACCGCCCGTGTACCTGAGTCAGTCCTGGTCAACAGCCCAGTGGGTCTTCTACTGCTTCTGGCCCATGCACCCGGATTGGGCCAGCCCGACTTCGCAGCCTCCTCTGCCCGATAGTCGCTCGCTGCTCGTGTACCTGAGTCACACGCGGCCCATGAAACAGCAGATCTCCTTTCTTCTTCAGTCCTCTTTGACTATCGTTGACAATGACTCATCACTTCTGGAGCCATGAGGCCCACGCTATTCAGCATGGCTCCTCAATCTCCCCCTTGATGAGTGCATTGTCAACACTCCTCTTCTTCAGCTCTTCAGCACCTGCGAACAAATGTGGAAACACGAAAACAAAGCACAAGAAAACAAAGAATAAGAAAAATAAGGTAAAAGTTTAACCCTAATGACCAAATGCCAAACAGAAGCAAGAAACGATCATTATGGTTAACCAAAACGTAAAAGCTCAAAATGAGTGTGATTTCAGAACAACAAGGATATCAACAGAGTAAGAACTCCCCCTTAAACTCTGATCCCAAATTTTCTCCCCCTTGTTGACAAGTGAACTCATCAAGCACTCAAAAGAGACACATACTCCCCCTGAAATGTAACTCCCCCTCAAAATATGCAGTGAATTCAACTGGAGTGCATAAGGAGTGTAGAAAGCATGCTTCTCAAATATGATTGACTGCAATTACAGCATCTAACAAGTATAGCAAAAGAGATACTGTCTTAAGACACATGGCATAATCAGTGCAACAGATGATATCTAAAGAAAGTCATTAGCACGCATTTCTTAGTTTTGGCAAACAAAGGGATCACCACATTTTCTAGTTAACAAGCAAGGTAAAGCATGAGATGCAGAAGCTAACTGAAATTTACCAAGATAAGCATCGTCCAAAACAAAGTGCTTCAGCAAAACTTGTTATCTTTTAAATGTTCAGCCTTTTTCATTGTCCTTTTTCATTTTTTCCAAGGGTTATTTGCATGTCAAACCTTATGCTAACCGACCAAGTCAAGCCTAGGCTAGAACTGGACCATCAAAAGCTTAAGACATTGGTCTTGGCATACACTACACTGTCCTAGTTCATACCAAAGTGCTATGGTAAGCAGTCCAGAACAATGCAATGCGACAAGGCAAACCCACTTGGATCTTTTCAACTCAAGCATAAAAAGGCATGGAATTTTCATTCATTTTTTTGATTTTTATCATTTTTATAGCATATTTTCCATGTTAAAGCATAAAGATGTCCAAGTTGCATATCTGCATCTATGTGAGGAACTAGCTACAAGGCATGTAACAAATAGCAAAAGCACTCAGCCTAACACATGCTAGTTACCAGAAGCAATGGTGATCATTTTTCAAGTTTAAAGTGTAAAAGCCATGCATATGACAGATATCAGCATATCATTTGGACTGAAGCAAAGCATGATCATTGACAAGTAATCAAAAGCATGTACCAGCTAGAATAAGTAAAGCAGTTCAATCATATAACAGAAGCAGGCTCAAAAGTGTGATATGTGAATATGTATGATATGAACACACACAAAAAGACTCAAGAAAAGAGTAAAGAAGAAAGAAAACTGACGCAAAATATCCTAGAAAGGATACACAACACCCAAATCCCCTCGTAAACGCTCGAATGAAGACTGATCTAGGGGTTTGGTGAAAATATCAGCCAACTGATGATGGGTATCAACATGAACAAGGTCAATGACACCTTTCTCATATTGATCCTGCAAGAAGTGAAAGCGCACATCAATATGTTTGGTTTTGGAATGGAGACACGGGTTTTTCCCTACGCTAATAGCACTGGTGCTGTCGCAAAATAATGGAACCCTGGTAGGAAAGAACAACCCAAAATCTCGTAGAGTGGAAATCATCCAAACCAACTGTGAGCAGCAGCTAGCAGCAGCTACATACTCAGCCTCTGTGGTCGAAAGAACAACTCCAGATTGCTTTCGAGAAGACAAAGAGACAAGAGAAGAACCAAGAAACTGACAAGTACCGGATGTCGACTTGCGATCCAACCGGCACCCACCAAAGTCGGCATCCGAAAAGCCAGATAGATCAAGAGATGATGATGCTGAATAATAGAGACCAAGATCAGGTGCATATGTAAGATACCTGAAGATACGCTTGACAGCTTGCCGGTGAGATGCGCGTGGTGAAGACTGAAAACGCGCGCAAAGTCCCACGACGAACTGTATGTCCGGTCTTGTTGCCGTTAAGTACAACAGCGAACCGATCATCCCTCGAAATTCCCTTTCATTGACCTTGACTCCGCTCTCGTCCTTGTCCAGACCCCCAGAAGTACCCATCGGGGTCATCTGCGGCTTCAATTCACCACCAAAGTCAAATTTCTTTAGCATGTCGCGAGTGTACTTACCTTGGTGGATGAAGGTGCCGTCCTTGGTCTGCTTGATCTGGAGCCCTAAGAAGTACTTGAGCTCACCCATGAGGCTCATCTCAAACTCACTGTGCATCTGCTTAGAAAACTTGGACACAAGAGAATCAGTAGTACCGCCAAAGATAATATCGTCCACATAAATCTGAGCGACTAAGAAATCTGAAGCATCTCTGAGCAAGAAAAGAGTTTTGTCCACAGAACCCATCACAAAGCCCTTCCCCAACAAAAATTTCTTTAACCGGTCATACCAAGCCCTAGGGGCTTGCTTCAACCCGTATAAAGCTTTGTGCAACTTGAAAACATGTCGAGGAAACTTAGAGTTCTCAAAACCGGGGAGTTGCCTAACATAAACCTCCTCTTCTATGTACCCGTTCAGAAAAGCACTCTTAACATCCATTTGAAAAAGCTTAAAACCCTTCGAAATGGCAAAAGCTAGAAGAATACGAATGGACTCAAGACGGGCAACAGGAGCGAAGGTTTCTTCAAAGTCAATACCTTCCTTCTGGCAATAACCCTGGGCAACTAGTCGAGCTTTGTTGCGCACCACAACCCCATCTTCACCTTGTTTGTTCTTGAATACCCACTTGGTGCCTATGGGGTTGCATCCTGGTGGCGACTCAACTAGTGTCCAAACCCGATTACGGACAAAATTCTCAAGCTCTTCTTGCATAGCATTAATCCAATTAGAATCAGAAAGAGCATGAGAAATGTCTCTGGGCTCAAAAGATGCAACAAACGCAGATTCAGCAAACACAGCAAGAGAGGCAGAAGAACGCAAAGTTCTCTCAGTCAGATCACCTATGATGAGCTCTGAGGGATGGTCACGCTGAACTGCTCGGGTTCCCTGGTGATCTGAAGTCACCTCACCGGAGTCAGCAGCTGGCACCTCTGGGCTCGACTGAGGGGGCTCGATCGTAGTGGAAGAAGTGATCAGAGGTCCGCCCTTATCCTCAGTCGAGGTCTCAGAAGGTGTGGGCTCTACGGGGGATGCAGAAGGCCCACCCTCATCAGCAGCTGGAGTATCCTCATCTTCCTCGAAGATGGACTCTCCGAGCTCATCATCACCAGAAAGCTCAAAAGAAGGAGTCAAAGAAGGCAAGGACTCATCAAATGAAACCTCACAAGTCTCGACAAGCAACTGGGATTCGAGGTTCCAAACACGGAAGCCTCGAGAATGCAATGCATAACCAAGAAAAACACCATCCCAGCAACGAGACTCAAACTTGTCCAAATGCCCTCCCTTCTTGAGCACAAAGCACTTGCAGCCAAACGCTCGCAAGTGGCTCACCTTGGGCTGTCTGCCAAACCGCAACTCATATGATGTCTTACCAAGGTAAGCTCTAAGAAAAATGCGGTTGGCCAGATAGCAAGCCGTGTTCATGGCTTCAGCCCAAAAACGCCTAGGAGTCCTGTGCTCATCGAGCATCGTCCTGGCCATCTCGACTAGCGTGCGGTTCTTTCGTTCCACAACGCCGTTCTGTGGGGGAGTGTAAGGAGAAGAAAACTGATGATCCAGACCCTGATCACTACAGAAGCTGATGAACTGAGAGTTCTTGAACTCAGAGCCGTTGTCGGAGCGAATTGCTCGCATCCGACCATTGTTCTCATTCTTCAGCTTCAAAATCAGGTCATGGACAAATTGAAAAGTTTCATCCTTAGACTCCAAAAAGAAAACCCACGAGAATCAAGAAAAGTCGTCAACAATCACAAGTGCATACCACTTCCCACCGACTGAACGTACTCGAGCTGGACCTATAGTGTCCAAATGTAAAAGCTCGCCCGGATACGATGTCATCACCTGAGTCACAGGTGAGTGAGAAGCGGCAACCATTTTCCCATGACGACAGGGATGACAAACTAGATCCTTCTCCATCTTAAGCTTGGGCAATCCTCGGATGAGGTCCATAGAGCTTAACCTGACTAGCAGATCAAAACTCAAATGACCTAATCTCCTATGCCACTTCCAGAGCTCAGAAGAAGATCCAGCAATCAAACAACGAGAAGGGCCAAAAGAACTAGAGAAGTCAATTCGAAAAACTTTACCGAATGGTAAGATTTGACAAACCAAAGACCCTCTAGAATCAACCACAGAAGAATTGCCCTTCTTAAAACGCACTTCCAAACCATCCTCAAGAAGTTGTGAAACAGAAATCAAATTAAAGTTCAAATTTTTAACCAAAGCAACATTCTTCAAAGAGAAATGATCTGAAATGCTAATTGAGCCTATGCCACTTACTTTCCCTTGACCGCTATTCCCGAATGTGATGTACTCTTTAGAGCTCGGGGGAGTGAGACTGGAGAACCATCTGCGATGTCCCGTCATGTGGCGAGAGCATCCTGAGTCCATGATCCAAACATCCTCCAGTCCCCAGTCCTGCACAATCAGTGTCTGTAAGTGGGAGCAAATGGTCCGGCACTAGGTTTAGCAAAAGAGCTAAACCAGTGTCGAGCCATCTGCTCAAAAGATGGAAAGCGAAAACCATCAAAAGAGTTTGGACCAAAACGCGGCTCAAAGCGCGGTCCTCGGTTCTACCTAACCCTGCGGCCACGAGGTCCAGAACCGTAGCCAACACGGTCTGGAACTCTGCCGGAATGGATACCACCAACTGGAGCACGGGCAAGAAAGCCGTCTCCTTTACCACCACCTACACGACGCGGCCTGGCCTCCAGCCTCTCCCCGCGCCGAGGAACACGCAGTCTACCACCCTGCTGGTAGAACTGCTCCTGATCACTACGAGCCCTCTCTGCTCTCTCAACCCGCTTCCTCCTGAAGCAGAACTCCGCAAGATGCCCGTCTCTCTGACAGTACTCACAATGATAGGTGGGCTTCTTGGGATGTGGTTGAGGCTTGGGATGTTTGGTCTTAGTGGTGATTGGTGTTGTCTTCTTGGGTTGAGAGGGTCCAGGAAGAGAGTCAAGAGTAGTGTGGAGATTTTTGGGCTTTGGAACCCAGATAGGTTTCTTGGGTGGAGCTTTAGGTGGTTCATGGATTACTCCATCCTTGGGCTGACAAGCCTGGGAAGACTCAGTGGAGTGAGTCTTGGGATACCTCTGTTCTGGAGTCATTTTACTCCACTCTACTGCCCGGCTAATGGCACTCTCAAAGTCAGCCTTGGTGTAGGTGTAACCTACCCCAAACCCATCCTGCCTCTTAAACTGCTGGATCATCATGCCAAGCTGTGGCTCTCTGGCACTGATCCAACTCAAGATAGAACGGAGGTAAAAATTCTCATTCTGAGAATCTTCTAGCTCCTCTCTCAAGGAAGCTAGAACCTCCACCTGAGACAAGCAGGTCTCACACTCACTCTCTACTTGGACAGACTTTTCGGCTTTCAGCTTGATCAACTCCATTCTAAGAGACAGACAGTTCTCACAGACAGTGGGTGGAACTGACAGTGTCTCAAGCTCTAGCCTAGTCTGAGCAAGCTCAGCTCTCAATCTCTCCAAATAACCCAACTATTCATTACCCTTGGATTTCAGCTCAGCTAAGGCAGCTAGATGAGATGGGCAATCAACACAGGGTGCGACGACAGTGGCTTGAGCATCTTTCAGCTCTAGCTGAGCGCTTTCAAGCTCAGTGGCCAAAGCGTCCCTCTCATCAACCCTTTCTATGTACCTGGACTTCAGAGTCGACAGGTCACACAGAAGCACCTCACACTTCGGGCACTCACTGCTATCACCCAAGCAAGGGGAAGAAGATAGACTCTCAATTCTGCCGTTGGCTACGGCAAGCTCACTCTCTAACTCATCTATCCTCTTCTTAGCCCCCCTAAGCAGTTTTTCCCGATATTTCAACTCCTGACGATTGCTCTCAAGTAAATCAACGATTTCACGCTCGTAGGATGATACCTTGTTTTCGTCGTCGTCGGAGTCGTCGGAGGAGCTCTTTTCTTCCCTATCCCCAAGAGCCATTGAACAGAAGCTCTTGCGGGATCTTCGGCGCTGGTGTGAGCGGCTCTTCGGCTTGTCTCCGAAGGTCATGAAGCAGAGGCCCGCCGGATTGTCCTTGTCCTTCCCCTTCCTGATGGCGATCTCCTCATCGCTTGAGCTCGATGAAGAGGAAGAAGACGTGGACTGCTTGGAGTAGCTTTTTTCCATCTCGGCGAAGAAGGCCTTGTCGCGCTTCTTGTTCTCTCGCCGGTAGTCCTTCAGGGCTTTTCTGAAGAATCTGGTCTTCGGCTTGCCCTTGTTGAAGGATGAGCTCTCATGCTTGCCGGAGTCATGGAAGCCACCACCGGTGCCCTTCTTGTGTCCATTGCGCTTGGGGCAGTCGGTGATGAAGTGTCCTGGATCACCACATTCAAAGCATCCGGATTTTGTGTCGTGTCTTTTGAACATTCTCTTGTCATAGACACGACGCACCCGGTTGTTAAACTGACACAAATCATCATCTCCCAAAGACTCAAGCTGGTCCTCAGTGATAGACATCAAAGAGAACCCAACATAGCTCACAGCAGAGGGATCAACAGAAGGTGTAGCAAGGGCCAGGGATTTTGATCCAGAACCAGTGAGATTTGATCTCAACTGGATATCTACCTCAGTGGCCTTCAGCTTGCTAAATAACTCAGAAATGGTCAAGGTATCGTAAGAAGTGCTCTCAACGATAGAGGATACCTTGATCTCCCAAATCTTTGGGTCCAAGGTATGGAGAACCTTGAGCGCCTGCTCATGATCTGAGACTAACTGAGCACCCTCAGCCTTGTTGTCCCGAAGCTTGTTTATGATCGACTGAAAACGACCAAACAAAGCCTCAACAGATTCACCCGGCTTCTGTGTGAAATTCTCATATTCACGCCGGTAGGTCTGATAGAGCCGAGCCTTGACCTGTGCTGTTCCCTCATGGTGTGCCTTGAGGGTAGCCCAGATCTCTCTCGCAGTGGAGAGATGACTCACACGCTCAAACTCAGTGGGACCTAAGCCAGAAAACAGAATGTTCACAGCCTTACTGTTGCTCAGATGCTGAGCAATGATACCAGCAGTACCTTGCTCAGTAACTGGCAAAATGACAAACGTGGTGTGAACGCAAATGTCCCATATGTCCGAACCTTGGCTCATGAGATAGGCTCGCATGCGAGTCTTCCAATAATTATAGCCATAGGCTTCCAAGGACGGGACCTTGCCAGGAGACGTCATAGTCACTACTGGGGTTTAGAACCGGTTAAGGTATGGAAAAACCCTAACCTTGCTCTGATACCACTTGTAGGACCGAAAGTAGCGACCAGAGGGGGGGTGAATGGGCGCCTTAAAAATTCTTTCGAATCAATGGCCTGTTCCCAACACCCAACACACCTCAAAAGACTAAGCAGCAGAATATGAATAGAAGGCCTAAGTCTATGGGTATCTATCCTAGAAGCAATTGATATTAAACAGAGAATTATTAAAGAAGTGCAACTAGGCAGATGAACACTGTATAACAGGCCTAAACTTCCCAAAGAAATAATCTAAGTATATGTAAGGTGAAATGAGAAGTTACTGTCCAAATTTGTCTCCTGTTCGAAGCTTGCCGAAGCCTGCTTCGCTGGTCGAAGCTTGCTTCGGAAGTTGGTGACGAAGCCTGTCTGAGAAGCCGAAGGTGTCACGGTCTAGCCTAGTTCGAAGTGGCAAGCAGCGAGGTATACTTCGAAGCGAAGTATGACAATGCCGGAGCCTGGTTCGAAGTATGTACTTCGAAGACAAGGCTTCGAACACAGCTTCGAACCGAGTGCTTCGGAGCAAGAACCCTCGAATAGAAAACTTCGAACACAACACACAAACAGACAACCTTCGGACAAAGAAGTGAAGCTTGTCACACAACAGAAAACCAAATTCGAAGCCTAAGCTCTACCTTCGAAAGGAGTGAGCTTCGAACTGAAAGGCGAAGGCTGATATGCGTCAGAGAGAATAAAACGAAGTCTATCAGAGGAACAAGCTCCGAAGACAACTTCGAAACCCGTCGAAGTGAGGACTTCGAAGGGCTCAAGTCGGAGCACCTTCGCACAGACGTTCGACGTAGAGATGCTGACAGTTTTTAAGAAACTTCAAAGCCAGACACACAAGAACAAAAATGCAGTCCGAAGTTCGAACGAAGCCTCTGAGGGTAAACGTTCGAAGCCTGCCTCACGGAGCTGAGGGGCTTCGAAACTAAGATGATGGCTTCGCCAGAAAACAGTCAAAAAGGCATTCAATCCAGTCTGCTTCGATCAAAAAGCTGTGCGGTAGAAAGTAAAAAGGCTGGCAGCAAATACTGTAGCTACAGTAGCAGTACTACTTGCAACAGCAAGAACTAGTACTACTTCTCACGAAGAACACACGCAACAGAGACACAACCTCAGGAATAAAATCAACCAGCACAACGAACCGAAGCTTTTTGTAGCAGAGGAATCAATGCACACACCTCAACAACCAACAAAGAAATCAATCTCACAGGAGCAAAGTAAATGCAAGGCAAAAAGGGATGAACCAATGCCTGGCGGCGCACACAGGAGAGAGAGAGAGAGCGTGAGAGGCAAAATGACCCAATGGATTGAAAAGTGAATTCTTGAAGGGTAGTCCAAACCCTAGGGATTGGGGTCCTATTTATAGGCAGCCCAACACTAGGAATATTCTACCAGCCCCTTAGGGTTTTTACAGACTCAAAAATAAAGGAAAAGACTCTACTGCCCTTAGGAATTTTTACAGACACGACTGACTGACTGTGGGCCTAGAGTTATAGATGACTTATCCGGAAGCTAAGTATTCGTAGCGACTACGGCTTCTCTTCTGGACAGTCGGATACAAAATCAACGGTTGTCAGTTTTAAGCCGAAACTGACAAAGCCTCCACCAGCTTTGCACCAGGTACCCGGATTGGGCCGGCCCGACTCCGCAGCTCTCTCAGCCCGGCAATCGCTCACCGCCCGTGTACCTGAGTCAGTCCTGGTCAACAGCCCAGTGGGTTTTCTACTGCTTCTGGCCCATGCACCCGGATTGGGCCAGCCCGACTTCGCAGCCTCCTCTGCCCGACAGTCGCTCGCTGCCCGTGTACCTGAGTCACACGCGGCCCATGAAACAGTAGATCTCCTTTCTTCTTCAGTCCTCTTTGACTATCGTTGACAATGACTCATCACTTCTGGAGCCATGAGGCCCACGCTATTCAGCATGGCTCCTCAGGATCCAATTAAAATTATGAATGGCGGTTTGAATGCCTTCATCCACAAATTAATCGGTAGAGTGGAATAACTTACCATACTATGTCCACTGAGGTGCGAGTGCATCTTATAGCCACTCTATTTTGCTAAGGTACACCCGATATAAAATACCGGACTATTTTGCCATTTTCTATAGAACCTTGCAAAAGAGTTCAAGAAATCGGCCATACGGGGTATATTGACCGTAGCACGGTCAGATCTTACTCTTTTAAACTTTAGATCATGCTGATATAAGAATCAGCGTTAAAACATCTTAAATTTATCCAAAGCAACTTATGATCTGATCGCTATGATCTGATCGCTCTTAGATTGGATAAATGTTAATCAATTAATTTTAAATCACCGTTGGGCAGAATTAGAATCAATTGAACTTAAATATAATAACATTATCACCAACGTTGGTCAGGAGATAAAAATTACTACAATCATTAAACTTAATTTCACATCTTTCTTAATTTATTTGACGTATTTATCTTAATGCAATATATGTATGAAACTTAGTCTAAAGAAACTAAAGCGGAAGAATTGACTCAACGTTCAATCCCCCCCTCGAAATATGGCCCATTAGATAGTGCCATAATTTCGAAAATACGTCATCAATTCTTTTGCTCTTATCATTATTCTCAGATGATAAAATCATCTTGAGAAAATAAATAAAGTTTGTCATGCTCAAAAGCAAGACTAAAGACTTTATTTCTAATTGCGAAAATTCATCTATTACCATTTTTGTTCATCCATTTTTTTGGGAACTCCACATGTTCCTTCATGTGGCGTTCCTCCTTACAATGTCTGACATCATGTTACTTTATGTGAGCTTATAAGAGGAGTCCTTAGCATCATTAGAACGAGTCTTATAATGCTTCTTTTCCTTTATTTATGTTGCACATTATGAACTAAATCATTATGTGCTTACTTAATTTTTATACATAGCTTGAAATCAGCATGTCTAAACTCCAGTTTTCAGGCTGGAAGTTGTAGTTGACCACAAAATGCTTAAAGTCGTTTAAGTAAGAGGCATTAAAATCAAATTGATAAGGAAACCATCGGAGATCTCCATATCTAGTTGATTCAGCAGAGAATCCATATGAATCATCCTCAGTATGTGCTCTCTAACTCCTCCACCGCAGTATTCTGCAGTGATGAGTTTCTTAATAAGCGTACCAACATACGCATGGTGGGGTCCTATGAACTGACTTTCCACCTTCCTGAGATACTGTTTTGCAGTATCGAAAGGTGGAATAGAACCCCTAACTTTGTCCAAAAAGGATCTCTTAATTATCTTTAAGCATTTTTGGTTCGACTGATTCCATTTAATACGCTCTAGGTCGTACTTAATCCTTAAAGTTGTGAATTCTTGTGACCTTACAACGAAAGCCTACTAGCTCTCATCGTCATAAATCACTGGCTCCACAGACTTAGTGGGACAATCATGCAACAATGCAAGATCAATGTCCCTTAGCGCAAGCGCTATCTCAATGTCTTCTCTCCATGAACCATAGTTCTTACCATTGGCTCAATGATGGAGAGTTTGCAAGACTTACTAACTAAAAGGAACAGTTTTGAAAAAAACGTTGGATTACAGACATAAATATTTCACATGAAAATTTAACGTTGGTCAAAATTAACATGTGACATACTTAGATTTGTAATTAATTCTAAAACACCGTTGGGCAGAATTAGAATCAATTAAACTGAACCATAGTACTTATCATTGAGAGACTCAATGACGGAGATGTAACTTAGAACATTTCTAATAAGGAACATTATCAAATGTTTTATAACAGACATAATGTGACACATGAAAATTTAACGTTGGTCAAAATTAACATGTGACATGCTTAAAAACTTAAAAATCGAATTAATTCTACATCACCGTTGGGCAGAAATAGAATCAATTCAACTGAACTACAGTAATTTCATCACCAACGTTGGTCAGGAGATAAAATTACTATGTTATCAAAATATAATATTTATAATGTCAAATTAAATTATCTCGTTGGTTCAAATCTAATTGACAGAATAAATGCTACTTAATTGACACGATGAACATGGTACTAATCTTAAAACAGTGTATACACAGCGGAAGACTTAAAAACTAATTGATACACTGCTTAATCAGTAATAAAAATTCTGAATTTAAACCTAAACAAAATTCCTAATAGATATTCTTCAATTAAATGTAGTCCTTAGACTAAAGTTAATAAATAAATATCACCAAAATACTAAAAATGCTTTAAAACTCAGAACACAAAATTACTGAGTAATTTTAAATAGTGTATGCACAGCGGAAGACTTAATATTAATTAATACACTGATTAAAATAGTAATAAAAATTCTGAATTTAAACGTAAACAAAATTCTAAACAAATATTCCTCAATTAAATGGGAAAATTACTCGCATGCCATTATAATTTTCAGAAATTGCCTATATGCCACTGTCAGTGACTGTGGCGGCCCCCATCTGTTAGTGACACACCAATGGCATATTGACACCTTAGACTAAATTTAATAAAGAAAATATCATAAAAGCACTTTAAAAACGCTAAAAAATTCATAATAAAATTACTGTGTATGTTCAAAATTATACAAAATTTTACCCGCAGATAACTTATCCTTTCCTTAATTTTGGGCATTTTTCTGAATTTCCAGATAATGCTTAAATGAAAAACTAATTCTGGAAATTCTGAAAATTCATAAAACTGAATTTGGTCTGCTACTGTACAAAATTTTCAGCCCAAATGCGAAAAAACAATCCGGCCCATGAGAGAAATTGGTCCGGCCCACAACGCACCCCACGCGCCCGCGCACACCTAGGCCACAACCTGGGCCAGGGCCGCGAAAGTAGCCCCCTGCCTGGGCTCAGCACGGTCCGATCGACCCTGGCCGTCGGATCAAATCCAACGGCTACGCGCGATCCTCGCCGAGACAAAACCCGCCGCACCGTCCGCTGCGAAACCCTAGCCCCCATTCTCCCGCACCCGAGCGCACGGCCGAGAGCAAAGAGCGGCGGCGGCCCCGACGGCGACGCACGCGGCGGCGCGAGGCAGCCGAGCGTGCGGGAGGGTGGCTGAGCGGTGGAGGGCGCCGTCACGGGCCTGCTCGCCGGTGCGCGCGCTCACCCGAGGGTGAGCGGCACTCCGTCGAGGCGGTCCGCGGCGGCGAGCAATCGGCCGGCTACGCGCACTTCGGCGAGCGGCGGCGCGAGCGAGGGGCACGGTGAGGAGTTCGCCCCCCTTTTCTTCTTAGCTAGGGTTAGGGTTAGGGTGAAAACCCTAACCCTAACTTTCGGATCTGAGCCCCTCCTCATTTTTTTTGTTTGTTCTGATTTCTTCTCTTACCCGAAGGGATCTTGCGGGTTGGACAAGGGGAAACAGAGGGGATTTACTTACTGATTTTTGGGTTCTTTTGGGATAAACACAGAGGGATTAGAGGGGGCGGGGGCGGGTTCTTAGTGCGGTGGTGGCGTCGGCTCAAGGGAGCCCGACACCACCCTAACCCTAACTAGCCTACCCTAGAACAATCTTGCTCTGATACCATTGATAGAAACAATAGGCTAAGGGGTCTAAGGTGTAACACCCCAGAAATTAAAAAGGATTAAAATAAAAGAAAAATATTATTTAAATCATTTCTGGATTTATTTATTAAAGGAAAATCACAAAAGAACCCAAATAAAGCCAAACAGGGAGAAATACTCAAAATCTGGACTTGAAAATTTTATGAGATGAACTAGAGGCCAAGATATAATTTTAAGAATTTTTACAAATTTTTACCAACAGTGATTCAACCCTTAATCAAATAAATGAATTACTGGAATTATTTTAAATCAGAAAACAATTTTAATTCCTAAACAGGCCGCAACCTTCAAAGTGACCGAGCCCAGCCCAGTCCAAGCCATGAGCCACTGACAGGTGGGACCGACCTGTCGGCGCTCGCGTCCCCTCCGTCCTCCCGCCCGCGCCCCGCCTGGCCCCACGTGTCAGCCTCCTCTCGCTCGCCCTCGCTCCCTGACACCCGTGGCCCGCCTGTCGGCGCCGTTGTCTTCACGCTCGGCCACTGACAGGTGGGGGCCACCTGTCAGGATCTTAGTCTCCGATGGAAGGGGATCGCTCCCCTTTCCTTCCCCGGCGATCCCTTTCCTTCCCTCGCCGCCGGCCGCCCCGATCCGATCGGATCCACCTCAGACGCCCTTCCTTGGACCACGGCGACCCCCTTCCATCCTTATGCCACGCGTTTTAGCCAATATGGAAGCTAGCCCGTGCGGATGGAACCCTCGCCGGCGGAAAAGAGGAACCCTTCGGGTTTCCTCCATTCCCCTTGCCAAAACCACTGCCGGTGACCCCTATAAATACCCTCGCCCACGCCGCCCTCAGCCACACCACCTAAAGCCCGAGCTCGAGTGAACCAAAGCGCTCCCCCTTCGTTTTCGGGTTTCCCCTCTGCTCCACCTCTGGCGAGCGATCGCCGCCGCCTCGGACCCCCGCCACCCTAGCCGCCGCCACCATCGTGATCGCCAGAGCCCTCCCCACCTCGGCATCCCCTCCGTTGGCCTTGGAACCCGCCGGATCATCGTCGCCGTCGAGCACCCGAGACCTCCTCGCCGTCTACCCTCGCCGCCGTCGCCGTCCGTCGCCCGTCGTCGCCACCGAAGGTATGGCCGAGACCGTCTCGACCTCCCCTTTCCATTTTTGGCCGTAGCTAGGCCCTAAGGTCCTCGCCGCCGCCGTCGTGGTCGCTCCCGAGCCCGCCGTCGCCGGAGACGAAGGGTAAAGTACCCTCGTCACCACGTGCCGTGCCAGAAGGCATCATGGCCGTCCGATCACGATCGGAGGGCTACGATTAAATCCCTTTGGGATTTAATCAGGGCCCTCGGATCTGATCGAAGAGGTATCGTACGCTCTCGGCCGTCGATCGCAACTTAAAGCGCTGGAGCGATCTGGTGCGTCCACGCGTACCCCTTCGCTATGATTTAATCACAACCGTCCATTTCCACTTAACCCCTCCCGCCTCGCGCCTGGCCGCCAGATCCAGATCCGACGGCTCTGGATCAACCGGTCCACGCGCACAGTGGCGCGGTCCACCGTGGGCCTGGCTCACCGTGGACCAGAGCACATTTTCTGTTTAAATAAAATTCCAGAAAATTGTTTAAACTTTGAAAATTCATAACTTGCTCATTTTAACTCCAAATTTCACCATTTAAATTTGGTTAGAACCAGAAAAATATGCTCTACACATTAATGCCATAAAAACAGTATGTTATCTTAGCACAAAATAAACTTATGGATTAAATAAATAAAAACCCCTTAGGGATAAATTAATAATTCAGGAAAAGAATTAATAAAAACCTCTAAAACTTAACTTTTAATATTATTAAAAGTAACACCAGAATAATAAAGCTCAAATCACATGATTAGATCATAAAATTTGTATGTTTTTGTTTGGTGATGTTTTATTGAATGTGTTGTTTATATATTTTTCCGTGTCGAGAAGACTACGATTTCATCGAGGAGCAGGAGTTCTACCCCGAGGTTCGTCCATCCCCCTTTGCTGATCAAGGCAAGTCATCGACCATCTCTGTGGAAACAGTTGATCATAATTGAGCCCATGTTTTAATAAATTATCGCTATAACCCATAGGTTAATATTGCATTAGTCCAATAATCAAGCCTTACACTTATATTTATTAGATCCCCGTCCTTGTGTGCAAACCCAAGCCATGCTTATTGAGCCTTAAACTCCTTGTCACTCTACTATTAAAATATTAGCTAGTGCCCAATGTACCGGCACAACTGCTATAGGTTAAAAAGAACGAGTCGTAGATAGCTGGATTCTGTATATGAATTTCCCTGTTATTCTCGTCTCTGGACTCTGTTGGAGTTGGCTAGGTTATAAGTATGGTGGGTTCCGGGTGCAAGCTCGGGCACTGGTTTTTCGCACCCGGGGCACTATAAGGACCGGTCTGCGGGATCTGTTGCAAAGCACTTCCGTAACAACCACAAGTCTAATGGGTAAGTCCTAACTGGAAGTATGGAATACTCCGGCTCGATGCACCATAGAGGAGGGGGCAAGGGGCTAGCCTGCGGGCGACTTGTACCGACGAGGCTCAAGGGGGGGTATGGTGGGGCTCCGATGCGTCGGGACACCATATGAAACCCATAAGAGGGTGCTATTGGGTCGGGGAGGACTATATGGAAGGTTTTGGCACGAGTTCCCGTGGAATGGGTCATCTTGTTACACTTTGGTGTAAGAGGTGAGTGCGTGCCTTGTGGGTACAGTGGTACATCTCTGATCAGAGTAATTTAATCTTTTCGAAAAGCCGAGCCCACGGTCAAGGGCGGGTTGTGTGACTACTCGCAGTTAGTTTACAATTGTTTGAATGGTCGAGTTATTCATGGCACGTAAGGACTGTTGAGCGAGGTGGGGCTGACTGTACCCCTCGAGTTAGAAGATGATGATGCACACACACATGTTTACTTTTCCGTACTAATAAATTGCTCACGTTTAAGCTTTACAATTATGCTGCTTCCGCAAAACTAGCCACTATCTCCCTTGTTATTACCTTGCATTATATTTGCATTCGGTGGCTTGCTGAGTACATCTGTACTCACCCCGTTGACTTACACCATCAGAGCCAGTCTACTACGAGGAGGATGAAGGTCTGGAGTAGCGACCCAGTCAAGGCGAGACTGGAAGGAGGCGTTCATCTAGGACCCTTATTTTATTAGTTTCTCTTCACCTTTATTCACTTTTGTATTAATGCGGTCTACGAACCGTGAATGATTGTCCGTATTGTACGTGGTCACATGATGAACGTCTTGTTTTATTGATTTTCTATGGAATTTCAATAAAGTCCTGATTTATTAAATCGGGGCGCGACAAGATGGTATCAGAGCCGACTTGACTGTAGGAAGCCAAACAGACCTGACCTTAGGACCTATACTTACTATATTTTCTTACAAACACTGCTTATCCTCTCATCTTCCGAGATTTTCACAAAAACTTTCTCTCTTTTGTAGATGCCGGTCCGTACCATGAGTGGGAACCTTCGTGACGAGGCCGGATTCATTCGCGAGCTACGCATGCTCGTCAGCTTCCTCGGATTTGAGCATGAGCCGATGTACCATGGAGTCTTCCCCGACGAGGAAGAAAGCTTCTGTGAGGTCACCGTCGTCATCCAGCCCTCCCCTCAGACAGCTCACACCTACCGCGGAGGAGGACCTACCTTCCTGGTTGCCAGCCAGCGCACCGCCCTCCAGGCACTCACAGAGCTCCGGATGATCTATGACAGTGAGCTCTACGACACGGACTTTCGCTTCGTGCCTCTTCGCACCCCAGGGAGTCCCCACAGCGTCTTCGTCAGCACACTCTCCCAGCGCCATTCTGCGATTGGTCATACCATGCGCTTGTTGGAGGCCATGGATGATCTTCATTACGAGGCACTGCAGGACGCCAATGGACAGCGCGACACAATCAGCTTTTACAGACAATCTTCTGAGGATCTGAACCGCGAGAACGGAGATCTTCGTCGCCGCATCCAGCAGGGACATCGTTTGGCTGCCGAGGCAGAGGAGTTACGGCGTCAAAATGAGCTCCTTCGGCAGCGTGTCGCCACCAACCCACAGCTCCGCTACCAGATCGAGGAATTAAAGAAGGACATTGAGGAGATCGCACCTATTCTGCCTCGCAAGAAGAAACCCCTTCGGATCCCCACTGTGAGGCCCAAGAGGATCTCCCGCAGCGCACCACCCGCCGGACCATCCAGCTCCTCGACCCCGACCGTCTCCCACGAGCCTGAGATCGAGCCGTCCCCCGAGCTACCCTAGACGTAGTTTACGATTGATTGTTCTTTTTTTTGCTTGCTTGTATTACCATTCATGTCAAAACATAAGGCATGAATGAAGAAATAAATAAATGTAACCGCAAGAACGGTACCTTTTGAAATAAAATATAAAGAGTTCACTAAAATAAATGCGTCTACTTTGAAAACTCCAGGATGACCAACACTCAGGGTTCCGACGCTCCTCAGAATGGAGGAGAAAATGGAAACTTGCCTCAGTGGGGAGCAACTGGGCAAAGGCAAGCCCTGGTTGCCAATCACCCCACTCTGACCGAGATGATGGCCACGCAGAACCAGCTAGTTTCGGCTCTCCTGAACCATATGCAACAACAACAGCAGCAGATGCAGGAGCAGCAGGCACAGTTTTTCCGACTCCACCAACAGCCCGAGCTGCATCATCACGCCGCCCCAGCTCCCGCTCCCACATCTCAGCTCTCGGAGTTCCTCCGAGTCCGCCCACCGACCTTCTCCAGCACCACCAACCCCATGGAGGCTGGGGATTGGTTACGAGCTATCGAGAAGAAGCTCAACCTCCTTACCTGCACCGAGCAGGAGAGGGTGGCCTTCGCCACCCACCAGCTTCATGGTCCCGCCGCAGAGTGGTGGGACAATCATCGCGAGACTCTGCCCGAGGGCCACGCCCATACTTGGGCAGAGTTTTCGGCCGCTTTCCGTGCCGCCCACATCCCCGACGGTGTTATCGCACAGAAACAACAGGAGTTCAGAGACCTGCAGCAGGGGAGCAGGTCTGTTACAGAATACCTGCACGAGTTCAACCGTCTGACCAGGTACGCACCTGAGGAGGTCCGTACGGATGCGGCCAGGCAGGCCAAGTTCCTCCGAGGATTAAAGGATGAGCTGTCCCTACAGCTTATCTCTGGAGATTTCACCAACTTTCAAAAGTTGGTGAACAAAGCCATCATGCAGGAGACCCAACAGAATAAGGTTGACCTAAAGAAGAAGAGGATGATAGCCTTCAGGCAGAACCAAGGAATGGCCCAGAGACCCCGCTTTGCTCCACCTCCATCAGCACCGCAGTACCACCCCCGCCCAGTATATCGTCCGGCACCACCAGCCGCCAATGCCGGAGCCAGTTAACCTCGCCCCGCTCCCATCGCACCAACTGCCCCAGCTGCCCCGGCCAAGAAGCCGGAAATTCTGAGAGACAGGCATGGCAAGCCTATAGTATGCTTCAACTGCCGCCAGGAGAGGCACTACTCCCATCAGTGCCCTCATCCCAAGCGTACTCAAGGCGTCGCTTCAAACCCCGCCGTCCGCGCCAAGGTCAACCACGTCACCGCCGAAGAAGCCCAGGCCGCCCCGGAGATTGTCATGGGTAAGTTTATGGTTCATTCATCACTTGCAGTGGTATTGTTTGACACCGGAGCTACACACTCCTTCATATCAACTGCTTTCGTGGAAAATAATGCCCTGGACAAAAGTGAACTACCCAGGCCAGTATTGATAGCTACCCCGGGCAAGCAAACCCTCGCCTGTTCTTTTAGTCCAAGGGTATGGGTAGATATCCAAGGCACGATATTTTGGGCCGACCCCATTCTAATAGAATGTCAAGGTTTGGATCTCATTCTAGGGATGGATTGGCTAAATAAACATCAAGGAGTGATAGAATGTGCCCAGAGAAAAGTGACTGTGACAAATGAAGAAGGGACTATCGTCACATTCCAGATGCCAAGCATGAAGGCCGGAAGGACAAGACTACATCAGATTACCTTGGAGGAGATACTAGTAGTCAGTGAATACCCGGACGTATTCCCAGAGGATCTACCAGGGATGCCACCCAAGAGAGACATCGAGTTCAGGATTGACTTGGTGCCCGGAACCACCCCTATTTATAAGCGACCATACCGGATGGCCGCCAATGAGTTAGCCGAGATGAAGCAGCAGTTGGAGGATCTCGAGAAGAAAGGCTACATCAGACCTAGCACATCGCCATGGGGTGCTCCCGTTATCTTCGTCGAGAAGAAAGAAGACAAGGCAAAGCGTATGTGTGTGGATTATCACGCTTTGAATGAAGTAACCATCAAGAATAAGTACCCGTTGCCTCGGATCGACGATCTCTTCGACCAGCTAAAAGGAGCTACAGTATTCTCGAAGATCGACTTGCGTTCTGGTTATCATCAGTTAAGGATCCGAGAAGAAGATATACCCAAGACTGCCTTCACCACCCGTTATGGATTATATGAGTGCACGGTTATGTCCTTTGGATTGACCAACGCCCCTGCATTCTTCATGAATATGATGAATAAGGTGTTCATGGAGTATTTGGACAAGTTCATCGTAGTCTTCATAGACGACATCCTCATTTATTCCAAGGACCAGAAAGAGCACGAGACTCACCTCCGGTTGACCTTAGGAAAGCTAAGGGAACACCAATTGTATGCCAAGTACATCAAATGCAAGTTTTGGACGGCAGAAGTAAAGTTCCTTGGACACATCATCTCTGTGCAAGGAATCGCAGTAGACCCTGCCACCGTAGAAGCGGTTACAGATTGGCTGCCACCCACGAATGTATCTGAGATACGAAGTTTTCTGGGTTTGGCCGGATATTATCGGAGGTTCATTGAGAGTTTTTCTAAGATAGCCAAGCCAATGACCAAGTTGTTGCAGAAAGGAGAGAAGTTTGAATGGACTCCTGAATGCGAGGAAAGTTTCCGCACTCTCAAGACCCGTCTGGTGTCAGCACCCATACTAACCTTACCCGATATCCGGAAAGACTTCCATGTCTATTGCGACGCATCTCGCCAAGGATTGGGATGTGTTCTTATGCAAGATGGAAGAGTTATCTCTTATGCCTCTCGTCAGTTGAGACCCCACGAGTTGAACTACCCGACCCATGATTTGGAATTAGCCGCCGTAGTGCACGCCCTTAAGATTTGGAGGCACTATTTGGTTGGAAATCGCTGTGAGATCTTTACGGATCACAAGAGTTTGAAGTACATCTTCACACAGCCTGACCTCAATCTGAGGCAAAGACGATGGTTGGAACTCATAAAGGACTATGACTTAGGTATTCACTACCACCCCGGAAAAGAAAATGTGGTAGCTGATGCATTAAGTCGCAAGGGATATTGCACCGCCGTGATGATCCAGGATCATGCACCCTTGTTATGTAGAGAGATGGAAAAGTTAAATCTTGGATTAACCACAAGAGCATATCTAGCCACCTTGGAGACTCAACCTGTCTTGTTCGAACAAATCCGCGAAGCTCAATTGGAAGACCCGGATATAGCTGCCATTAGGAAGAACATGAGGCAAGGAAAAGCCCCAGGATTTTCAGAGGACGAAAACGGCACCATATGGTTTGGAACCCGGATATGTGTACCAGATAAACCAGAGATAAAGACCCTTATCCTAAGAGAAGCCCATGAGACATTGTACTCCATTCATCCCGGCAGTACCAAGATGTACTAGGACCTGAAAGAACGTTATTGGTGGGTCAACATGAAAAGAGAGATTGCCCAGTTCGTCGCCGAGTGTGACACCTGCAGAAGAGTAAAGGCTGAACATCAGAGACCTGCAGGATTGTTACAGCCACTTAAAGTGCCTGAATGGAAGTGGGAAGAGATCGATATGGATTTCATCACCGGATTACCAAAGACCCAACTTGGGTACGATTCTATTTGGGTGATCATCGATCGGCTTACGAAAGTAGCCCATTTCATAGCTATCAAGACAACCTTCAGTGGTCCTAAGCTTGCAGAGCTATATATGGCCCGGATCGTATGTCTTCACGGAGTGCCCAAGAAGATAGTGTCCGACAAAGGAAGTCAGTTTACCTCTCGTTTCTGGAAGAACCTTCAAGAGGAGATGGGCACGAGATTGAATTTCAGTACCGCCTACCATCCTCAGACAGATGGACAAACAGAGAGGGTAAATCAGATATTGGAGGATATGCTTCGAGCATGTGTCTTGGATTTTGGAGCCACTTGGGACAAGAGCTTGCCGTACGCTGAGTTTTCATGCAACAACAGCTATCAAGCCAGCCTTCAGATGTCTCCTTTTGAAGCACTATATGGACGTAAGTGCAGAACGCCTCTACTTTGGGACCAAACTGGTGAATCCCAAGTATTCGGAACAGACATTCTTCGTGAAGCTGAAGAGAAGGTATGGATCATCAGAGACCGACTCAAGACAGCCCAATCATGACAAAAGAGCTACGCAGACAATCGTCGCCGAGACCTAGCCTTTGAAGAAGGAGATCATGTCTACCTTCGAGTTACGCCTCTCCGTGGTACTCAACGGTTTAACATGAGAGGAAAGTTGGCCCCTCGATATGTTGGACCATTTCCCATTGTTCGACGCCAAGGCGAAGTTGCATATCAGTTGGAATTACCACCCTCATTAGCTGGAGTACATGACGTATTTCACGTATCTCAACTCAAGAAGTGTCTCCGCGTCCCCACAGAGCAAGTGGATCTTCAGCAGTTGGATGTCCAAGAGGATCTGACCTATGTGGAAAAGCCGGTCAAGATATTGGAAGTCAAAGAAAGGACCACCAGGAGTCGAGTCATCCGTTTCTGCAAAGTGCAGTGGAGCAATCATCCTGTAGAAGAAGCTACATGGGAAAAAGAAGATGAACTCAAGGCACAACATCCTGAGCTATTCGAGGATTGATCCGAATCTCGAGGACGAGATTCTCTGTAAGGGGGATAGGATTGTAACACCCCAGAAATTAAAAAGGATTAAAATAAAAGAAAAATATTATTTAAATCATTTCTGGATTTATTTATTAAAGGAAAATCACAAAAGAACCCAAATAAAGCCAAACAGGGAGAAATACTCAAAATCTGGACTTGAAAATTTTATGAGATGAACTAGAGGCCAAGATATAATTTTAAGAATTTTTACAAATTTTTACCAACAGTGATTCAACCCTTAATAAAATAAATGAATTACTGGAATTATTTTAAATCAGAAAACAATTTTAATTCCTAAACAGGCCACAACCTTCAAAGTGACCGAGCCCAGCCCAGTCCAAGCCATGAGCCACTGACAGGTGGGACCGACCTGTCGGCGCTCGCGTCCCCTCCGTCCTCCCGCCCGCGCCCCGCCTGGCCCCACGTGTCAGCCTCCTCTCGCTCGCCCTCGCTCCCTGACACCCGTGGCCCGCCTGTCGGCGCCGTTGTCTTCACGCTCGGCCACTGACAGGTGGGGGCCACCTGTCAGGATCTTAGTCTCCGATGGAAGGGGATCGCTCCCCTTTCCTTCCCCGGCGATCCCTTTCCTTCGCTCGCCGCCGGCCGCCCCGATCCGATCGGATCCACCTCGGACGCCCTTCCTTGGACCACGGCGACCCCCTTCCATCCTTATGCCACGCGTTTTAGCCAATATGGAAGCTAGCCCGTGCGGATGGAACCCTCGCCGGCGCAAAAGAGGAACCCTTCGGGTTTCCTCCATTCCCCTTTCCAAAACCACTGCCGGCGACCCCTATAAATACCCTCGCCCACGCCGCCCTCAGCCACACCACCTAAAGCCCGAGCTCGAGTGAACCAGAGCGCTCCCCCTTCGTTTTCGGGTTTCCCCTCTGCTCCACCTCCGGTGAGCGATCGCCGCCGCCTCGGACCCCCGCCACCCTAGCCGCCGCCACCATCGTGATCGCCAGAGCCCTCCCCACCTCGGCATCCCCTCCGTTGGCCTTGGAACCCGCCGGATCATCGTCGCCGTCGAGCACCCGAGACCTCCTCGCCGTCTACCCTCGCCGCCGTCGCCGTCCGTCGCCCGTCGTCGCCACCGAAGGTATGGCCGAGACCGTCTCGACCTCCCCTTTCCATTTTTGGCCGTAGCTAGGCCCTTAGGTCCTCGCCGCCGCCGTCGTGGTCGCTCCCGAGCCCGCCGTCGCCGGAGACGAAGGGTAAAGTACCCACGTCACTACGTGCCGTGCCGGATCGTACGCTCTCGGCCGTCGATCGCAACTTAAAGCGCTGGAGCGATCTGGTGCGTCCACGCGTACCCCTTCGCTACGATTTAATCACAGCCGTCCATTTCCACTTAACCCCTCCCGCCTCGCGCCTGGCCGCCAGATCCAGATCCGACGGCTCTGGATCAACCGATCCACGCGCACAGTGGCGCGGTCCACCGTGGGCCTGGCTCACCGTGGACCAGAGCACATTTTCTGTTTAAATAAAATTCCAGAAAATTGTTTAAACTTTGAAAATTCATAACTTGCTCATTTTAACTCCAAATTTCACCATTTAAATTTGGTTAGAACCAGAAAAATATGCTCTACACATTAATGCCATAAAAACAGTATGTTATCTTAGCACAAAATAAACTTATGGATTAAATAAATAAAAACCCCTTAGGGATAAATTAATAATTCAGGAAAAGAATTAATAAAAACCTCTAAAACTTAACTTTTAATATTATTAAAAGTAACACCAGAATAATAAAGCTCAAATCACATGATTAGATCATAAAATTTGTATGTTTTTGTTTGGTGATGTTTTATTGAATGTGTTGTTTATATATTTTTCCGTATCGAGAAGACTACGAGTTTATCGAGGAGCAGGAGTTCTACCCCGAGGTTCCTCCATCCCCCTTTGCTGATCAAGGCAAGTCATCGACCATCTCTGTGGAAACAGTTGATCATAATTGAGCTCATGTTTTAATAAATTATCGCTATAACCCATAGGTTAATATTGCATTAGTCCAATAATCAAGCCTTACACTTATATTTATTAGATCCCCGTCCTTGTGTGCAAACCCAAGCCATGCTTATTGAGCCTTAAACTCCTTGTCACTCTACTATTAAAATATTAGCTAGTGCCCAATGTACCGGCACAACTGCTATAGGTTAAAAAGAACGAGTCGTAGATAGCTGGATTTTGTATATGAATTTCCCTGTTATTCTCGTCTCTGGACTCTGTTGGAGTTGGCTAGGTTATAAGTATGGTGGGTTCCGGGTGCAAGCTCGGGCACTGGTTTGTCGCACCCGGGGCACTATAAGGACCGGTCTGCGGGATCTGTTGCAAAGCACTTCCGTACCAACCACAAGTCTAATGGGTAAGTCCTAACTGGAAGTATGGAATACTCCGGCTCGATGCACCATAGAGGAGGGGGCAAGGGGCTAGCCTGCGGGCGACTTGTACCGACGAGGCTCAAGGGGGGGTATGGTGGGGCTCCGATGCGTCGGGACACCATATGAAACCCATAAGAGGGTGCTATTGGGTCGGGGAGGACTATATGGAAGGTTTTGGCACGAGTTCCCATGGAATGGGTCATCTTGTTACACTTTGGTGTAAGAGGTGAGTGCGTGCCTTGTGGGTACAGTGGTACATCTCTGATCAGAGTAATTTAATCTTTTCGAAAAGCCGAGCCCACGGTCAAGGGCGGGTTGTGTGACTACTCGCAGTTAGTTTACAATTGTTTGAATGGTCGAGTTATTCATGGCACGTAAGGACTGTTGAGCGAGGTGGGGCTGACTGTACCCCTCGAGTTAGAAGATGATGATGCACACACACATGTTTACTTTTCCGTACTAATAAATTGCTCACGTTTAAGCTTTACAATTATGCTGCTTCCGCAAAACTAGCCACTATCTCCCTTGTTATTACCTTGCATTATATTTGCATTCGGTGGCTTGCTGAGTACATCTGTACTCACCCCGTTGACTTACACCATCAGAGCCAGTCTACTATGAGGAGGATGAAGGTCTGGAGTAGCGACCCAGTCAAGGCGAGACTGGAAGGAGGCATTCATCTAGGACCCTTATTTTATTAGTTTCTCTTCACCTTTATTCACTTTTGTATTAATGCGGTCTACGAACCGTGAATGATTGTCCATATTGTACGTGGTCGCATGATGAACGTCTTGTTTTATTGATTTTCTATGGAATTTCAATAAAGTCCTGATTTATTAAATCGGGGCGCGACATAAGGATCGTCTAGGGTTAGAGCTAGCAGGGTAGAACTTAGGGATGGCGTACCTTCGTGTTCTGCCAAGGAAGAGGACGCCATGGCAGTTCTGGTGAGTCCGGCGAGTGGAGTTGAGGACGCTTCCCGTCGCTTCGGCACGGCTTAGATCGGTAGCCAGAAAAAATTGGGTGGAGCTAGGCGTATGAACAACCACCTGTTCATACGCCCAGCATCCCCTTTTATGTGCCGCGCGACAGGGGCCCCTCAACCAATCGGTTGGGGCGCCCCCGATCAAGGCGCCTGAAGACCAGGGGGTCTATTAGGCTAAGTCCGAGTTCTAGGCAGGACAGGGACTCGGTCCCCCTATCCTCCCCGAGAGCTAATTACTAACAAGTAAATATACAATAAGTTAATTATAAAATTTATACTTAGCTTCATAATTCTTCCAAAAACAATAGACACGTAAAAGATTTATATTTTGATAAACAAGAGGCATATTAGTGGGTGAAATTTAGAGAACCTTATATTTTTTAGCTTCTAAATTCCTTTTTTTATTTTTATATCTATTAAATTTCATACCTAGAGTTATGACTTAAACTGTTTAAAAAACTAAATAGATTATCCGCAAGCGGCTACTCTCCATCCT
>JAAALK010000283.1:15930481-16249431 GCA_019279435.1 Zizania palustris | reverse complement strand
CTCGCCACGTCACTCATCGTCGTTTTGTTGAAGAGCACCGTCGCGAACTCGGGTCGGGTGGACCGAAGACCGTGGTGTGCCAACTCGACGGATGCCTTCTTGCCATCGGGCGAGCAAAGAGACTCTTGTGAGCTGGTCTGTCGATGGCGCTCAGTTTTCGCCGCCTCAGATCTCACCGTCACCGCCGCACTCGCTCTCTGCCCCACCGCTCTCACGTGCGCTCGTGGTGGAGAAATGGCATAGGGTTCCTCGGCTAGGCGCGACGAGGTGGTTTTGTCATGGCGACGATCGCGCATAGCCGTCGGATCTAATCCGATGGCCATCGTTGATCGGGACATGTTTCGGCCTAAGCGGGAATGTGAATTCCTGGCCCGAGCCCAGGTTGCATGCGCGGGTGTGACACAGATTTCTGGCCCGAGTCTAGGAGGCTCTCGGCCTGTTGGCGCACACGTGTGTGGCAATTGAGCCTGGGTAATTATTCATTTCGGGCTGAAATTCAGTTTTTAGTTTCCAAAATTTCAATATTATTTTCTATTTTCTATATTCACTGGAAATTTAGAATAATGCCCAAAATTAAGATATAATTAAGTTAATCGAGGGGATCATGTTCAATAGCACTGTTCTAATTTTTTTAAGCATTTTTATGAGCATTTTAATTATATTTTGATTTTATTTTTAACAGAGGTGGACACTTTTGCTATTATTTAAAATTGTATATCAAGATTTGAAGTTTTTTAAATATATTATTTTTTAAAAAATTCCTCTCCTGCATGGGTTGAAATATGGGCCCATCAACGTAAATGGGATCGGAATTTAGGCCCATGCAAACAAGGCTGAGTTGGCTTTAGGCCCACGATAGCGAGAGGCTCTCTATAAATGAGGCGGTGCGGCCGCGATTTCTTCTGGATTTCGCGGTTTCATCTTCCCCGCTCTGCCTACGCCTTCTACTCTTGCCGAAAGGTACCCGACCTCCCCCGCCTCCTCTCCTCTCCTTCCCAATTTCATAGGGTTTGCCCCTCCCTTTGTCGCTATCCCGTCTCGTTCTCTGTTACCATGACTTGGATACTGCGCCGCCGAGTGTTTCGCTCTAGATTCTGACCGATCGCGCGATCGTACGCAGCGGGGAGTTCTTTTGGGTGGGGTTTAGGCTTTTAGGTCTGCGTGCAGATGCGTATGAAGCGCTAGGTATCATTTTCTGGTTTTAGTGCTCGTGGATGCTTGCGCTGCTAAACAGGCTGTAGTGATTTTGTACTTCATCAGTAAAATTTACAACTGAACGCGTGTGTATTGGTGTAATCGCGCGTGCTGGCACTACTATTTTTTTAGAAATTAAACAGAAGGAAAACAAAGTTGGTTGATTAATAAAAATTCAAAGAAAAGAAGATAATCTATTATTAGATGCTTAGATTGTGAATTTTTTGAAAGAAACTTTTTCCAAAAGACCTTTGGAAGAATCTTATCAATTTCTTTTATCAAAATAGGGCAAAATATAGCGTTTACATGTATATGAACAATAGAGCGAAAAAAATTTATGAGTTGCCGGTAACAAACGAAGAGGGTAAGAGTGAGATGTGGGAGTCCTCGGCTTGGGAGGCTTCCCCGTGGTGAGGAGGCTGGCGCAATGTGAGGATCCGGTACGAGAAGTTGGATGAGAAGTAGAGAACAAAATAAGATAATAGACTTAACTTATTTATTGCCTTTAACCCTAATTACGCCATGCTATTTGTAAACTCAATAGAAGATCTAATTTGTTAGGGAACTAGCTGAATTCTAATTCCAATTCTATTACAACTTAAAGACTCAATAAGGCTCCATCTAAGTTATGATTGTAAACAAGTTGGACTCTTTAACAACTTTGGGCCAAGCTAATCCCTAGGCTTGGGTCAGCCCATTCTAGGGCTTTAGCCAATGACCGGCCCTACCTAGGGCTAGCCTAAGATTGGCCCTTGCTAAAGGGCTTGGGCTACATTACGGACCATGACAAAAAATTAGTCATATATTGTTTAAATAAAAATGAGTGATTATATTTCTAACTCATATGTCATTAACTTAAGAGAGCTCTTAAGATATGGAAGATAAATTTTCAATTTTTATAAAAAAAGATATATGATCAAATCTCTCGTATTCAGTTGCGTACTTATGTTGGTATCATTTACTTCTATACGTTGCGGCCATGCTGTTTCTTTTGAGAGCTGAAGTTTCTCCATCTGACACAATAAATATGAAAACATGAAGATGCAACTTAAATTGTTGCTTTTTGTTTGTAGAATCACGCCCAAAAAAACAGAGCAGAATAAACAACTAATCATGGGTAAGAGGAAGTCCAGAGCCAAGCCGCCTCCCAACAAGAAAATGAACAAGGTGGACACTGTGTTTTGCTGTCCGTTCTGCAACCACAGCAGTAGTGTGGAATGCAGCATGTAAGTATGCGGTGTGACTGCCTACATATCTGGCTGTTTTTCTCTTCCATTTTGATGTCTGCCAAGTTTTAGCAGCGCAGCTACAGCTTTCTTTGTGTTCCACAGCGATCTAAAGGATCTAATCGGCGTGGCCTCCTGCATTGTTTGCTTGGAAAGTTTTAGCACAACTATTCATGGTATGTTCATGCCCTGTGGAACTTTTGTTATAGTGTTTTGAGTACTTCACTACTTCCCTTTTCAGTCAAAACTTAACTGTAAACTCGTAACTGAACTACAAATTACCATAACTAGTGTGATTTGTGTTTCCGGTTACTCGAGCAGTTACTGCTGTTATCATGCTCATTTCGAAATTGGAATGTGATTCATTATCTGTTAATAATATGAAAAAAATTACAGTTCTTGGAAAGATAACTATTTGCAGTGTAAATTTCGGTACGAGATACAAAAATTAACAATATAATCTACTGAAAAATTAAACCTAATAGGGTTGGGAGTTGGTTCTTGCCATTTAACAAATGCACTTCCAAGTTCAAGTCTTTTTAATGATATTATTAGCCATTTGTAGTTAATCACTGCTTTTGTTGTCATTGTACTTTTGCTGCATCATTGGAGCATCGGTGTATGTGTATGAGTATTGCTGTTTTGCTCGCCCAATACTTGACTGTTTGCTGTTAGTGTTTTGGGCCTTATCCCCCTGTTACTTGCCGGGGTCATACCTGTTTTCCCTTCCTAGTAAATGAAACGCAGGGGTCATGCCAATCATTTTGGAAAACTAACTGTAAAAGTAATTACTTCCCAAGATCAGGAAATGCATTATACATGTTGTAATTGCCTCTGCTAAGTGCTTAACATTTGATATGTATGCAACAAAATTGTGCTGACTCGGCTGTTTTATTTCCTCTTTGCAGCTCTGACCGAACCAATCGACATGTAAGCAGTTGTTGAGAATCATCTCATAGACTCATGCAGATACATTTTTACGGCATCCCTAAACGGCATATGCTGAATCTGTCTTTATATTTGCATCGCAGATACAGCGATTGGATCGACGAATGCGAGCGTGTGAACAACCGTAAAGGGGATACCTGAATGCTGTGCAAAGTGTTTTCATGTAATGAGCCCATATGTGGAATATTTGTACCTGCCACACAAATCAGTGAAGCTTACCTTAATGGAGCATTTCTAGGAGTCTAAGGGTGCGTTTGGTTCTGCTTTTGAAATCTGCTTCTGCTGTGAAAAAACAGTTTTTCCTAGTACAAATTTGGAAGCAGCTTGGACCTTGTTTTTTTGCTTTTGTGTTTCTGTTTTTTTGATTTTTAGTTCAGATTAAATAGTATGAATTTAAGGTGTCTTAATTGATTTAACATTATTATGGTTTGTATTACATTGCACAATTTCATGAGATAATATGTGGTTGTCGGTTACTTTATAAGATGAACTATGCACTTTTTTATTTATCTAATATATTTTTAGTTATTTAGTTGCATCAATGTTGAGTGTTTCCTATTTATATATATGTATAGAATATTATAATGATGAAAATTACGTAAGTTATAAAAAACAGTCAGCTCACAACAGTTTTTTCACAACAGTTTCAACCAAACAACTTTTAGCTTTTTCACAGCTCACAGCAGAACCAAACGCACCCTAAAGTAGCATCTGACCATTAGAGAGTAGCAACAGAGTTAAGAGTTTAGCTTTTGGAATTGAATAGCAGTAGATTTCATCAGTCCGAAGAGACTTTATGTACAAAGCTTCAATTTTGTCAAAAAACTTTTTTTCTACTATCTTACATATCCTCCATTTGCATATTAAAAGTTTATTCCTTCAACATCTCTTAACTACCCGTACCTATTATCACTTCATGAATTAATAAAATAAACTTTAGTCTTTTAGGTAGCATTTAATTTGTTGGATGAAGCTAGATGAAATCATTTTCTTTGGTTTTTAGGATGGATGTCAGACGTTTAGTTCACAGACAAGTTAGATAGGATTATCCATCTTAAATAAAATATTTCCTCGAGATGATGGATGGACTTATCCACTCTCCCTCACCGATGCCTCGCTGTTGGTGCCTTCCACTTGTTAGCATCGTTGCCAATGCTTCTCCATCCACTTGCGCCATCGTCGGTGCGTTCAGCTTGCTCCGTCACCTATCCACAAGCCTCTTCCTTTATGTTACGTCTACTCATGACGGGTAGCTTGTAACAAAAAAATATCATCTCATTACTTATATTAAAAGGAGCTAGGCTTTGCTCGCACCACATTGCTCCACGTCATAGTTTTGCAAAAAAAGTCCACCGATTCTTCACAAATCCGCTAAACGTCTAGTTGCGGGCCGCCCTCTCATGCTTAAGCATCACCTAGAGGAGCTGCTAGCAGTTTTGCAAAAGAATCCTTGCATTTTTGTCAATTAAGATCAGGTACTCCTCAGAGTTCTTGCCGTTTAAAAATATTGTGTATAGACCCTCATTTTCCTGGGTGAATTTGGGCAAAGAAGATGAAATTCGGAAATTTGGACGACGCTCTAAAATCAATAAAAAAATGGGCATTTTTGCAAAGATGACATAGGGCCATCTGCCCGCACGCTACCCTTACCGAGGCTGTCATTCCTCAATCTCCCATCCACTCCCAATCAAGCCCTCTCCGCCTCCTGATAGCCCGTCGCCTAGTTTGTTTTTCTCCACTTCCAAGAATTCTCTACAACAATCGGATTAGTGTCATGTCATCAATAAGTTACTACAAAATAACCATAACATGGAGCACTATAAGAACAAACCTGCGTAAATCCTCAAGTTCATAGAAATGTCGCAAGACATATCGGTGTGCCTGAACAAGAAGATGCTTATCAACGTTGACCACAGTACACCTTCCAATTGGTTCACTAGCACTATTAAACAAGTACAAGCCTTTTTTTCATGAGAATATTCAGGATTTCTAGATGGCCTAGTAAAACGTGTAGTTCCTTCTAAAAATCTTGAACAAAAGTCCAAGCATTCCTCCATGCAATATCCTTCAACAATTTATCCTTCTGGGTGAGCTCTATTCTTCACAAGTGCCTTTAGCCGAAGAAAAAATCTATATGCAAATATGCAATTATGGACATGTGTAAGTTGTGAAAATTATTTATTGACAATGACAGTGCAAACTAAATGGAGTTGAATACCTTTCCATGGGGTACATCCATCGGTACTAAACAGGGCCACCATGTTTAACTTCTTCTACCAAATACACCATTAAATGCACGCTCACCATAAAAATGATGGCAGGAATGTTCTCTCCATATCACATAGTGTCATCACAATACTCTCTTGAATCTTTCCCAACTCATCCACATCTATTACTTTGGAGCACAACATCTAGAAGAAATTAGATAGTTCAACAACTATCCTCATGACATCTTTGCTAGGGTAACAGGATCGGAGTGCCACCGGTAGAATGTCATGTAGTAAAACATGATTGTCATGACTCTTCAGTCCACTTAATGTAAAGTCTTTCATGTTCACATACCTAGATATGTTTGATGCATATCCATCAGGGGTCCTAAGGTTTTTAATTACTGAGCAAAGGATCTCCTTTTTCTCTCTAGACATGGTAAAAGGTGCATCAAGAAACGTCTGCTTTCCATCATTATGTACAACAGGATGAAGATCCTCTCGAATTCTAAGTTCAACTAAATCTAGTCGTGCATTAAGGTCATCCTTTGTTTTATGACAAATAGCTAACAAAGTCGAGATAAAGTTGTCAATCACATTTTTCTCTAAGTGCATTACATCTAGATTGTTTCTTAATCTATTGCATTCCCAATATGGTAGATTAAAGAACACTGACCTCTTTTTCAGCCAATCTTTAGGATTCTCCACCTCCTAACAAACACTCCCATTTGACTCATTACTTTGCCCTTTTGTTTTACGCTTGTGTGTCTTAGCACTTTCATCCGCCACTTCCTTATTCTTGCCTTTCTTGTTGTCCTTCTTTGCTATGCACACCTTTTTCCCTAGCACAAACTCTCTCCCTTCTAACATTTTAAGAATAGTGTTGACACTCATTGTTTTAGGTGCAAGTTTAGTCTCTATCGAGCCATCAAACTGCATCCTTTGCCTTCAGTATCTATGATTTTGTGGCAGCCATCGACGATGACCCATATAGCATGAATTTTTACCATTCTTTAGGTGAAATGATTTTGTCGCTGGACCACAAGAAGGACAGGCATATGTACCACTTGTGCTCCATCCACTTGGTAACCTAATACTAGAAAATCATTTATAGTCCACAATAGTGCAACGCGGAGATGTTATTCCTTTTTCGGAGAGGCATCAAATGCTTCAGATCCATCCCACACTAGTAAAAGCTCATCAATCAGGGGCTGCAAATATACATCTATATCATTACCAGGAGAATCTTCTCCAGGGATGATCATTGACAACATAAAAGATGTTTGCTTCATACAGATCCAAGGTGGTAGGTTGTAAGAAATGAGCATTACTAGCCATGTACTGTGCTTCAGATTCTGATTCCCAAAGGGGTTAAATCCATCACTTGCAAGACCAAGGCGTACATTTCGAGCATCTTTTGTAAATTCAGGATGCCTATCATTAAATTCTTTCCATGCTTCATCATCTGCTGGATGTCGTAGTTTACCATCTTTCGTACGGGCCTCCTCATTCCATCGCATATCATCTGAAGTTTTCGTAGTTGAAAATAACCTTTGGATCCTAGGTATCAATGGAAAATACCGTAACACTTTTGTTGGTTTCCTTTTCCCCTTTGGTTTAGCTGATGAGACATTCTATTTAACATCTCTTAACTACCCGTACCTATTATCACTTCATGAATTAATAAAATAAACTTTAGTCTTTTAGGTAGAATTTAATTTGTTGGATGAAGCTAGATGAAATCATTTTCTTTGGTTTTTAGGATGGATGTCAGACGTTTAGTTCACAGACAAGTTAGATAGGATTATCCATCTTAAATAAATATTTCCTCGAAATGATGGATGGACTTATCCACTCTCCCTCACCGGTGCCTCGCTGTTGGTGCCTTCCACTGGTTAGCATCGTTGCCAATGCTTCTCCATCCACTTGCGCCATCGTCAGTGCGTCCTTGTCAGCTTGCACCGTCACCTATCCACAAGCCTCTTCCTTTATGTTACGTCTACTCATCATGGGTAGCTTGTAACAAAAAAATATCATCTCATTACTTATATTAAAAGGAGCTAGGCTTTGCTCGCACCACATTGCGCCACATCACATTTTTGCCACCTCACGCCGCCACGTCATCATCTTCCCCAAACTCCTCCGGCCGGCCGCGCGCCGCCGCCGCCGCCGTGCCCGCGCGCCTCCGCCCCCGCGCGCCGCCACCCCCGCCGCCACGCCCGCGCGCCGCCCCCACCGCCGCGCCCGCGCGCCGCAGCCCCCGCCGCACCCGCGCCCGCGCGCCTCCGCCCCTGCGGCCCCCGCGCGTGCGGTGGCGGCGGGGGCAGAGGCGCGCGGGCGCGGGTGCGGCGGGGGCGGCGGCGTGCGGGCGCGGCGTTGGCGGGGGCGGCGGCGGGCGGGCGCGGTGGCGGCGGGGCGGAGGCCCGGGGGCGGCGGGGGCTGCGGCGCGCGGGGGCAGCAGGGGCGGCGGCGGAGGCGCGCGGCCGGCCGGAGGAGTTTGGGGAAGATGATGACGTGGCGGCGTGAGGTGGCAAAAATGAGATGTGGTGGATGACGTGGCAAGTGACTGGACACCGAGTGAAAAAAAATAATTGGCTCACGAAGAGAGTGGCAAAAAATTAATTGCAACGATAAGGGTGGCATTTGAAGAGGTGGCAACGATAAGAGTGGCAAATAGTTAAATTTCCCCCCTAGTGGAGTCGCCAAAAATTGTGTTGACACGAAAACGTGCCCCGCACTTGGGCCGATTCGATGATCCAAAAGCGTGTGGATACTTAGGAATAAGCCTAAGCATAACACAACACTAACGTCGCGTTATGACTACCCTTAATAGTAGCAAGGGGGTTGGAGTCGCCAAGTAATCAGATTGCACAGAAATACTCCAATTAGCCGAAATATATAGATAAAATAACCCAACCAACCAAACGGAGCCTGATTGGCCCAGAGTGTACCGTATGAAGGGTCACCGAAGGGGGCCTTCGACGTCTGATGCAAAGTGTGCGCCAAAGGTAATCCTTCATCGTTTGGATCGATCTGACCAAAGATAGGCTCCGAATAGATCGTGACGCGAAATCGCTTGCAAACGACAGGGTTCGACGCAAAGCCTCCGGCGTGACGGGGTCCTCTGCAAAGTGTTCTAGCGTGATGATGTCTAATGCAGAGTGTTCTGGTGTGACGAAGTGCGATGCGGAGTAGCTCCGGCATGCAGGACTTGACCAGACTGACAACAGTGTGACGGATCCAGCATGGTCGGACGAAGCGAAGTCTTGCCGAAGGGTGATCCCACACCCTCCGAAACCAGCCTCCTAGCTCCAGAAACCTCCGGCGAAGGGGGCTCCGAACGTGAATCCTAAAGAACACAATGATCATGTGACAATTCGTCCTGGAGACCGAATTACCAAGTGTAGCCATAGGAAACAGATAGAACGAAGGGTAGCAATCTGTTACGTAGATTAACGGAGGGTTCACAAGAGAGCCAACAAGGTGATAACAATTTGTTACATAGATTAACGGATGATTCACATGTGAACCAACAAGGCTTACCACAATTACGGCGTGGCCGATGGAGGGCTTCTAGCGCAAACCCATGAAGGTATAGTGAAACTAATACGAAAAGTAGATGAAAATAAAGGTATGGTTCAAAGCTAGGGATTTGTGATTGATCTGTGTTGGGGGGGTTCTATGAACCGGCCTCACCCGTATAAAGTGTTGGGGGTTCTATGAACCGGCCTCACCCCTATATTTATAGGGGATAGACTTCTTATCTCTAATTCTAATCTGAATAGAGTTCGACTAAAATAGTTAATATTGGATATGAGATAAAAACAGTCGAGCTATGCTAATTAGGTCCGGACTCTCCTAGACAGAGTGGGCCTTCGTAGGCCTCGCCGCAGCCAACCCACCGGGCCGAAGCCTAGAGCAGGCCTCCATAGGGCCCTTCGGGCCAAAGCCATCCTGCGAAGCAAGCCGCTGAAAGGCCCCCGAGGCCCCATGCAGATGGGCCTCCAACACTTCGGGGCTTCAGCCTGTACCAAGAGTTGCATATTTTCGACCCAAATTACCAGCAATTAATATCTTGATAATTTTGACCATTAATGCCATTTTTTGCTATCAATAGCGACTGTCTCAGTTAGGTCCAATCTTACGATTACGATGACTTAATGGTATGGATATGTTATTTGGCATGCTTGCTTTAGTTTCTATCGGAGTACAAGATGATAAGTTATCTCTGTTTCCACACTATATCCCATCTCCATATGGAAGGCACTCATCGGCCCTGATTCACAAATGTGCTATCCTATCGGTCGATAGAGAGTTCAGCCTAATAGCGTGGGCATGGTCATCGACCCCATGGATGATAGGCACGTTCATTCCTTATTTTCTATTCTCGCCATAGTCATTGGCTTGATAGCTGATCGACGTTGCTACTAACATTGTTCTTTATGATTCCTTATCAGTTGTAGAGTCAAACTGATTAGCACGCTTAGAACCACTTTCTTTGTCTAAGATTATAAGACCTACACTGGAGTTAACCAGATCTCCCAAGCCATGCGTATAACAAAAAACTACACCAACACACTTTTTGTCATGCCTAGTGGGACCTTCCTTCACATCACTCATCCATGGCAGGCGAAATCAATGACGGTAACATCATCCCAGCCACCATGGATGCTTTGACCTATAGGAGAATCAAAGGAGGTCGAAGGAAGGGCTAGAAGAGATTTTGGCTGTATATACATTAAGCTAGAGCTGGAGGAACCACTAGGGACCACCAAGATGGCCCACTACATCACCTGTCGATAATCGGATGACACCTGGTAGAGAAGCTGATAAAGAGAGCCAGGTAGGACCAAGGGTGGACCCACATAAGAGAAACCTCTCAAGCCAGAGGTTAACGAAGGCGATGTGCTCACGCACACTATTATAGCCACTCTGTTTGTTATGGGTTACAATATACTTTAAATAGCCAATGCTAGATTTGATGTCGAAGCGGTGAGAAGGTTTAGAGCAGAAGGATAAAGGATTGGCTTTGGCGGTGATGTCAAGGGAGGTCGAGGTAGTGACATCAAGGAGAATAGGGCTCATCGGCCCATGGCAAAAAAAAAGAACGTGTTCAATGCATACTGCGCTCTGACGCCAAAGGTACCAGTTGCGCCAACCAAGGAGTGGATAAGGAAAAGCACTAAATATTTTGGTCCAGTCAGACATGCATTTTTGATTTTTTAAAGGGGATTCATTATAGTTCTTCATTGATAAAATCAGTTGGATTAGAATCACCCCATTGGACCCAAAAATAAGCAGGAAGCTAGGATGGTTAGCGATGGGGACTAGAATCTGGTTCCTTGGGTTCTACAAAGAGAAAAAAAGCCAAAGAGAAGATAAGGTTTCAAGAAAATACAAAAGATTCAAGAAAACCTAAGAACAATGAAAATGTCGAGTGCGTACCTTAGGGATGAAAGAGTTGGCTACCATTGTGATGGTTGCTAGAGCTGAGGTCGGTGACAGAGAAGGTTGTCGACGGTGAGGGTCCGAGAGATGGTCATGAGGGCACCGGTGGAGGAGAGTGTGTGTGAGAAAAAGTGCTAAAGGCGTAAGGAGAAGACAGAGCCCGACGGATACTTATAGGACAAAATGGCGCCTTGGCAGTTGGGTCAAGTAAATATTAGCGGATTTGGTGGGACCAGCTACAACGTTCGGCAAAAAGGATGATGATGACATGCAAGTTTTGAAGCACCGGATTGATCGCAGGCCCGAGATTGGAGGAGTTAGCTATTTCGGCAATACTATTCAATGGCGCCATTATCGGACTGAGTGGGATGAAGCTCGGTCTGATACCACCATGAAAAGTAGATGCATCGAGCCAAGCGACATCCATCACAGTCCTCCATGGATGAAAAGGAAGCGAGGAAGAAGATAAAGGGGTTGATGAAGATTTCTATAATGTGAAAACAATGCTTCAAAGATATATAGAAGGCTTAAAGATACCAGAAGGCAAAATGTTTGGATACTAATGGAAAATTCAATGAGACTTTTGATGTGACATGGTGTAGAAAGACTTAAATGAGTGATAATTTCGAAGAATTAGCTACACTTATGCTCTGAAACTAGGGGGCATGTGTTGATGACAAAATTTGGTTAAAACCCAAGCCTAGTAAGGATCTGGCATGGTCAACAGAAGTCAAAGAAGTTCGATCAAAATTGATCAAAGAAGTCTATTCGTTGTATGTGACCAGATATGGAGGATCAAGTAGAGATAAAGATAGAGATAAAAACATAATTAGTTGCAATCGTAGTGGACGGTTGAGGAGCCATGCTGAATAGCGTGGGCCTCATGACTCCAGAAGTGATGAGTCATTGCCAACGATAGTCAAAGAGGACAGAAGAAGAAGAGATCTGCTGTTTCATGGGCCGCGTGTGACTCAGGTACACGGGCAGCGAGCGACTGTCGGACAGAGGAGGCTGCGAAGTCGGGCTGGCCCAATCCGGGTGCATGGGCCAGAAGCAGTAGAAGACCCACTGGGCTGTTTACTAGGGTTGACTCAGGTACACGGGCGGTGAGTGATTGCCGGGCTAAGAGAGCTGCGGAATCGGGCCGGCCCAATCCGGGTACCTGGTGCAAAGTCGGTGGAGGCTTTGTCAGTTTCGGCGCAAAACTGACAACTGTCGATCTTGTATCCGACTGTCCAGAAGAGAAGTCGTAGTCGCTACGAAAGCTTAGCTTCCGGATAAGTCATCTGTAACTCTAGGCCCACAGTCAGTCAGTCATGTCTGTAAAATTCCTAAGGGCAGTAGAGTCTTTTCCTTTATTCTTGCGTCTGTAAAAAACCCTAAGGGGCTGGTGGAATATTCCTAGTGGTGGGCAGCCTATAAATAGGACCCCAATCCCTAGGGTTGGACTACCCCTTCTAGAAATCACTTTTTCATCATTCATTGGGTCACTTTTGTTCCTGCGCTCTCTCTCTCTTCTATTCCTGGTTGTGTGCGCCGCCAGAGATTTGTTTTCCTGCTTGTGTTCATGTTTCATTAATGCAGTAAGATTTTGTTCACTGTTGTGTGCGTGGCGTGCATTGTGTGATTATGGATCTGTAGCAATCATTTCGTTCGCAGTGATTTTATTCCTTGTTGTGAAGGCTTCGAATTGCTTCTGTTCTCTCCTGTTGTTCACGAAGAATGTACTAGTTCCTACTGTTTGGAAGTACTACTACTATAGCAACAGTACACTAGTGCCAGCTTTTTGATTTTCTTGTGCAGCTTTTTAATCGAAGTTGACAGGCCCTAGCAACTTTTCTGTCTGTTTCCTGGCGAAGCCATCCTCTCTGTTCGAAGCCCCTCAGCTCCGTGAGGCAGGCTTCGTTCTGAGATACTCAAAGGCTTCGTTGGAACTTTGAACTTCGTTCTGTGTCCTGAGTTGCTAGCTGCGGAGTACCTTTTGAACGGACAACGTCGCATACTTCGAACGACGGTGCGAAGGTACTCTGCCTCGAGCCCTTCGAAGTCCACACTTCGATAGGTTTCGAAGTTGGCTTCGAAGCCTGTCGTTCTGTTAGGCTTTGCTTTGGGTTCTTTGTCTCGTGTCAGCCTTCGCTTCTCTTTTCGAAGCTTGCTCTTTTCGAAGGTAGAGTGTAGGCTTCGAATTTGGTACCTCTGTCGTGTGACAGGCTTCGCTTCTTTGTTCGAAGCTTGTTTGTCTGTGTGTTGCGTTCGGAGTTTTCTGTTCGAAGGTTTAGTTTCGAAGTACGTGGTTCGAAGCTGTGTTCAAAGTCTTGCCTTCGAAGTACTCACTTCGAAGCAGACTCCGATTTTCTCATACTTCGCTTCGAAGCATACTTCGATTCTTACCACCTTCGACTTACTTCGATTCCTATCACCTCCGAACTAGACCTCGCTCAGCGAAGTAGACCTCGACCTCCGAAGCAGACTTCGGCCAGCGAAGCAGGCTTCGATCTGCGAAGCAGGCTTCACCAAGATTCAAACAGGAGACAAATTTGAACAGGTAACTTCTCTTATCTCTCATAGTGCACCGAGGTTGCTTTACTGAGAAGTTTGACTTGCCTAGTCTTGCATATATTGTTTATCTGTCTATTAGCACTACCTTGATAGTACTCTGTTTGTCATCAGCTGCTTCTAGGCTAGATACCTTTAGACTTAGGCTATCTGTTTATTTTCTGCTACTTATTCTTTTGAGGTGCGTTGGGTATTGGGAACAGGCCATTGATTCGAAAGAATTTTTAAGGCGCCCATTCACCCCCCCCTCTGGTCGCTACTTTCGGTCCTACAAGTGGTATCAGAGCTTGGTTAGGGTTTTTCCATACCTTAACCGGTTCTAAACCCCGGTAGTGACCATGACGTCTCCTGGCAAGGTCCCGTCCTTGGAAGCCTATGGCTATAACTATTGGAAGACTCACATGCGAGCCTATCTTATGAGCCAGGGTTCGGACATTTGGGACATTTGCGTTCACACCACGTTTGTCATATTGCCAGTAGCTGAGCAACAGTAAGGCTGTGAACATTCTTTTCTCTGGTTTAGGTCCCACTGAGTTTGAGCGTGTGAGCCACCTCTCCACTGCGAGAGAGATCTGGGCTACCCTCAAGGCACACCATGAGGGAACAGCTCAGGTCAAGGCTCGGCTCTATCAGACCTAGCGGCGTGAGTACGAAAACTTCACACAAAAGCCGGGTGAATCTGTTGAAGCTTTGTTTGGTCGCTTTCAATCGATCATTAACAAGCTTCGGGATAACAAGGCTGAGGGTGCTCAGTTAGTCTCATATCATGAGCAGGCGCTCAAGGTTCTCCATACCTTGGACCCAAAGATCTGGGAGATCAAGGTATCCTCTATCGTTGAGAGCACTTCTTACGATACCTTGACCATTTCTGAGTTGTTTAGCAAGCTGAAGGCCACCGAGGTAGATATCCAGCTGAGATCAAATCTCACTGGTTCTGGATCAAAATTCCTGGCCCTTGCTACACCTTCTGTTGATCCCTCTGCTGTGAGCTGTGCTGGGTTCTCCTTGATTTCTATCACTGAGGACTAGCTTGAGTCTTTGGGAGATGATGATTTGTGTCTCTTTAACAACCGGGTGCGTCGTGTCTATGACAAGAGAATGTTCAAAAGTCACGGCACAAAATCTGGATGCTTTGAGTGTGGTGATCCAGGACACTTCATCGCCGACTGCCCCAAGTGCAATGGACACAAGAAGGGCACCGGTGGCAGCTTCCATGACTCCGGCAAGCACGAGAGCTCATCCTTCAACAAGGGCAAGCCGAAGACCCGATTCTTCAAGAAGGCCCTGAAGGACTACCGGCGAGAGAACAAGAAGTGCGACAAGTCCTTCTTCGCCGAGATGGAGAAGAGCTACTCCAAGCGGTCCACGTCTTCTTCCTCTTCATCGAGCTCAAGCGATGAGGAGATCGCCATCAGGAAGGGGAAGGACAAGGACGATCCGGCGGGCCTCTGCTTCATGGCCTTCGGAGACAAGCCGAAGAGCCACTCACACCAGCGCCGAAGATCCCGCAAGAGTTTTTGTTCAATGGCTCTTGGGGATAGGGAAGAAAAGAGCTCCTCCGATGACTCCGACGACGACGACAACAAGGTATCATCTTATGAACGAGAAATTGTTGATTTACTTGAGAGCAATCGTCAGGAGTTAAAGTATCAGGAAAAACTGCTTAGGGGGGGCCAAAAAGAGGATAGATGAGTTAGAAAGTGAGCTTGCCATAGCCAACGGCAGAATTGAGAGTCTATCTTCTTCTCCTTGCTTGGGCGGTAGCAGTGAGTGCCCGAAGTGTGAGGTGCTTCTGTGTGACCTGTCGACTTTGAAGTCCAGGTACACAGAAAGGGTTGATGAGAGGGACGCTTTGGCCACTGAGCTTGAAAGCGCTCAGCTGGAGCTGAAAGATGCTAAAGCCACTGTCGTCGCACCCTGTGTTCATTGCCCATCTCATCTAGCTGCCTTAGCTGAGCTGAAATCCAAGGGCGATGAGCATTTGGGTGATTTGGAGAGGTTGAGAGCTGAGCTTGCCCAGACTAAGCTAGAACTTGAGACACTGTCAGTTCCACCCACTGTCTGTGAGAACTGTCTGTCTCTTAGAATGGAGTTGATCAAGCTGAAAGCCGAAAACTCTGTCCAAGTAGAGAGTGAGTGTGAGACCTGCTTGTCTCAGGTGGAGGTTCTAGCTTCCTTGAGAGAGGAGGTAGCAGATTCTCAGAATGAGAACTTTTACCTCCGTTCTATCCTGAGTTGGATCAGTGCCAGAGAGCCACAGCTTGGCATGATGATCCAGCAGTTCAAGAGGCAGGATGGGTTTGGGGTAGGTTACACCTACACCAAGGCTGACTTTGAGAGTGCCATTAGCCGGGCAGTGGAGTGGAGCAAAATGACCCCAGAGCAGAGGTATCCCAAGACTCACTCCACTGAGACCTCCCAGGCTTGTCAGCCCAAGGATGGAGTGATTCATGAACCACCCAAAGCTCCACCCAAGAAGCCTATCTGGGTTCCTAAGCCCAAACACCTCCACTCTTCTCTAGACTCTCTTCCTGGACCCTCTCAACCCAAGAAGACCACACCAAACATTACCAAACCCAAACATCTCAAGCCTCAACCACATCCCAAGAAGCCCACCTATCATTGTGAGTACTGTCAGAGAGATGGGCATCTTGTGGAGTTCTGCTTGAGAAGGAAGAGAGTTGAGAGAGCAGAGAGGGCTCGTGGTGATCAAGAGCAGTTCTACCAGCAGGGTGGTAGACTGCGTGTTCCTCAGCGCGGGGTGAGGCTGGAGGCCAAGCCGCGTCGTGTAGGTGGTGGTAGAGGAGACGGCTTTCTTGGCCGTGCTCCAGATGGTGGTGTTCGTTCCGGTAGAGCTCCAGGCCGTTTTGGCTACGGTCCTGGACCTCGTGGCCGAGGTTTTAGGCAGAACCAAGGACCGCGCTTTGAGCCGCGTTTTGGTCCGAACTTTCTTGATGGTTTTCGCTTTCCATCTTTTGAGCAGATGGCTCGACACTGGTTTAGCTCTTTTGCTAAACCTGGTGCCGGACCATTTGCTCCCACTTACAGCCACTGATTGTGCAGGACCGGGGACTGGAGGATGTTTGGATCATGGACTCAGGATGCTCTCGCCACATGACGGGACATCGCAGATGGTTCTCCAATCTCACTCTCCCGATCTCCAAAGAATACATCACGTTCGGGAACAACGGTCAAGGGAAAGTAAGTGGCATAGGCTCAATTTGCATTTCAGATCATTTCTCTTTGAAGAATGTTGCTTTGGTTAAAAATTTGAACTTCAACTTGATTTCTGTTTCGCAACTTCTTGAGGATGGTTTGGAAGTGCGTTTTAAGAAGGGTAATTCTTCTGTGGTTGATTCTAGAGGGTCTTTGATTAGCCAGATTTTACCATTCGGCAAAGTTTTTCGAATTGACTTCTCTAGTTCTTTTGGCCCTTCTCGCTGTTTGATTGCTGGATCTTCTTCTGAGTTCTGGAAGTGGCATAGGAGGTTAGGTCACTTGAGTTTTGATCTGCTAGTCAGGTTAAGCTCTATGGACCTCATCCGAGGATTGCCCAAGCTTAAGATGGAGAAGGATCTAGTTTGTCATCCCCGTCGTCATGGGAAAATGGTTGCCGCTTCTCACTCACCTGTGACTCAGGTGATGACTTCATATCCGGGCGAGCTTTTACATTTGGACACTGTAGGTCTTGCTCGGGTACGCTCAGTTGGTGGGAAGTGGTATGCACTTGTGATTGTTGACGATTTTTCTTGATTCTCGTGGGTGTTCTTTTTGGAGTCTAAGGATGAAACGTTTCAGTTTGTTCATGACCTGATTTTGAAGCTGAAGAATGAGAACAATGGTCGGATGCGAGCAATTCGCTCCGACAATGGCTCTGAGTTCAAGAACTCTCAGTTCGTCAGTTTCTGTAGTGATCAAGGTCTGGACCATCAGTTTTCCTCTCCTTACACTCCCCCACAGAACGGCGTTGTGGAACGAAAGAACCGCACGCTAGTCGAGATGGCCAGGACGATGCTCGATGAGCACAGGACTCCTAGGCGTTTTTGGGCTGAAGCCATGAACACGGCTTGCTATCTGGCCAACCGCATCTTTCTTAGAGCTTACCTTGGTAAGACTTCATATGAATTGCGGTTTGGCAGACAGCCCAAAGTGAGCCACTTGCGAGCGTTTGGCTGCAAGTGCTTTGTGCTCAAGAAGGGAGGGCATTTGGACAAGTTTGAGTCTCGTTGCTGGGACGGTGTTTTTCTTGGCTATGCTTTGCATTCTCGAGGCTTCCGTGTTTGGAACCTCGAATCCCAGCTGCTTGTCGAGACTTGTGAGGTTTCATTTGATGAGTCCTTGCCTTCTTTGACTCCTTCTTTTGAGCCTTCTGATGGTGAGCTCGGAGAGTCCATTTTCGAGGAAGATGAGGATACTCCAGCCGCTAATGAGGGTGGGCCTTCTGCACCCACTGCAGAGCCCACACCTTCTGAGACTTCGACTGAGGACGAGGGTGGACCTCTGATCACTTCTTCCACTTCGATCGAGCCCCCTCAGTCGAGTCCAGAGGTGCCAGCTGCTCACTCCGGTGAGGTGACTTCTGATCACCAGGGAACCCGAGCAGTTTAGCGTGATAACCCCTCAGAGCTCATCATTGGTGATTTGACTGAGAGAACTTTGCGTTCTTCTGCCTCTCTTGCTGTGTTTGCTGAATCTGCGTTTGTTGCATCTTTTGAGCCTAGAGACGTTTCTCATGCTCTTTATGATTCTAATTGGATTAATGCTATGCAAGAAGAGCTTGAGAATTTTGTCCGTAATCGGGTTTGGACACTAGTTGAGCTGCCACCAGGATGCAACCCCATAGGCACCAAGTGGGTGTTCAAGAACAAACAAGGTGAAGATGGGGTTGTGGTGCGTAACAAAGCTCGACTGGTTGCCCAGGGTTTTTGCCAAAAGGAAGGTATTGACTTTGAAGAAACCTTCGCTCCTGTTGCCCGTCTTGAGTCCATTCGTATTCTTCTAGCTTTTGCCATTTCGAAGGGTTTTAAGCTTTTTCAAATGGATGTCAAGAGTGCCTTTCTGAACGGGTACATAGAAGAGGAGGTTTATGTTAGGCAACCCCCCGGTTTTGAGAACCCTAAGTTTCCTCGACATGTTTTTAAGTTGCAAAAGGCTTTATACGGGTTGAAGAAAGCCCCTAGGGCTTGGTATGACCGGTTGAAGCAATTTTTGTTGGGGAAGGGCTTTGTGATGGGTTCGGCGGATAAAACTCTTTTCTTGCTCAGAGATGCTTCAGATTTTTTAGTTGCTCAGATTTACGTGGACGATATTATCTTTGGCGGTACTACTGATTCTCTTGTGTCCAAGTTTTCTGAGCAGATGCACAGCGAGTTTGAGATGAGCCTCATGGGTGAGCTCAAGTACTTCTTAGGGCTCCAGATCAAGCAGACCAAGGACGACACCTTCATCCACCAAGGTAAGTACACTCGTGATATGCTTAAGAAATTTGACTTTGGTGGTGAATTGAAGCCGCAGAGGACCCCGATGGGCACATCTGGGGGTCTGGACAAGGACGAGAGCGGCATCAAGGTCAATGAGAGGGAGTTTCGAGGGATGATCGCTTCGCTGCTCTACTTAACGGCGACCAGACCGGACATTCAGTTCGCCGTGGGACTATGCACGCGCTTCCAGTCTTCACCTCGCGCGTCTCATCGGCAAGCTGTCAAGCGCATATTCAGGTATCTTACTTATGCGCCCGATCTTGGTCTTTTCTATTCAGCATCATCTTCTCTCGATTTATCTGGATTTTTGGATGCCGACTTCGGTGGGTGTCGGTTGGATCGCAAGTCGACTTCCGGTACTTGCCAGTTTCTTGGTTCTTCTCTTGTCTCTTGGTCTTCTCGAAAGCAATCTGGAGTTGCTCTTTCGACCATAGAGGCTGAGTACGTAGCTGCTGCTAGCTGCTGCTCACAGTTGGTTTGGATGATTTCCACTCTACGAGATTTTGGGTTGTTCTTTCCTACCAGAGTTCCTTTGTTTTGCGACAGCACCAGTGCAATTAGTGTAGGGAAAAACCCATGTCTCCATTCAAAAACCAAACACATTGATGTGCGCTTTCACTTCTTGCGGGATCAATATGAGAAAGGTGTCATTGACCTTGTTCATGTTGATACCCATCATCAGTTGGCTGATATTTTCACCAAACCCCTAGATCAGTCTACATTCGAGCGTTTACGAGGGGATTTGGGTGTTGTGTATCCTTTTTAGGATATTTTGCGTCAGTTTTCTTTCTTCTTTACTCTTTTCTTGAGTCTTTTTTTGTGTGTGTTCATATCTTGCATATTCACATATCACACTTTTGAGCTTGCTTCTGTTATATGATTGAACTGCTTTACTTATTCTAGCTGGTACATGCTTTTGATTACTTGTCAATGATCATGTCTTGTCTCAGTTTGCTTGATAAGTCTGATATCTGTCATATGCATGGCTTTTTATGCTTTAAAATTGAAAAATGATCACCATTGCTTCTGATAACTAGCATGCGTAGGCTGAATGTTCTTGCTATCTGTTACATGCCTCGTAGCTAGTTCCTGACTTGGATGCAAATATGCAACTTGGACATTTGTATGCTTTAATCATGGAAATGTGCTATAAAATAATGAAAAACCAGAGAAATGAAAATTCCATGCCTTTTTATGCTTAAAATTGAAAAGATCCAGGTGGGTTTGTCTTGTCGCATTGCATTGTTCTGGACTGCGTACCATAGCACTTTGGTATGAACTAGGACACTGTAGGGTATGCCAAGACCAATGTCTTAAGCTTCTGATGGTCCAGTTCTGGCCTAGGCTTGACTTGGTCGGTCAGCATAAGGTTTGACATGCAAATAACCCCTGGCAAAAATGAAAAAGGGAAAAGAAAAAGCTTGAAAATTGAAATAATAACAAGTTTGCTAAAGCACTTTGTTTTGGACAATGCTTATCTTGGTAGATATCAGTTAGCTTTTGCATCTCATGTTTTACCTTGCTTGTTTATTGGAACATGTGGTGATGTTTTTGTTTGTAAAAACTGAAAAATGCGTGCAAATGACTTTCTTTAGATATCATCTGTTGCACTGATCATGCCATGTATCGTTACAGTATGTCTTTTGTTGTATCTGTTAGATGTTGTAATTGTAGTCAATCATATCTGAGAAGCATGCTTTCTACACTCCTTATGCACTCCAGTTGAATTTACTGCATATTTTGAGGGGGAGTTGCATTTCAGGGAGAGTCTGTGTCTCTATTGAGTGCTTGATGAGTTCACTTGTCAACAAGGGGGAGAAAATTTGGGATCAGAGTTTAAGGGGGAGTTCTTACTCTGATGATATCCTTGTTGTTCTGAAATCGCACTCATTTTGAGCTTTTACGTTTTGGTTAACCATAATGACCGCTTCTTGCTTTTGTTCGGCTTTTGGTCATTAGGGTTAAAATTTTTACCTTATTTTTCTTCTTCTTTGTTTTCTTGTGTTTTGTTTTCGTGTTTCCACATTTGCTCGCAGGTGCTGAAGAGCTAAAGAAGAGGAGTGTTGACAATGCACTCATCAAGGGGGAGATTGAGGAGCCATGCTGAATAGTGTGGGCCTCATGGCTCCAGAAGTGATGAGTCATTGTCAACGATAGTCAAAGAGGACAGAAGAAGAAGAGATCTGCTGTTTCATGGGCCGCGTGTGACTCAGGTACACGAGCAGCGAGCGACTGTCGGGCAGAGGAGGCTGCGAAGTCGGGCTGGCCCAATCCGGGTGCATGGGCCAGAAGCAGTAGAAGACCCACTGGGATGTTGACTAGGGTTGACTCAGGTACACGGGCAGTGAGTGATTGCCGGGCTAAGAGAGCTGCGGAATCGGGCCGGCCCAATTCGGGTACCTGGTGCAAAGTCGGTGGAGGCTTTGTCAGTTTCGGCGCAAAACTGACGACCGTCGATCTTGTATCTGACTATCCAGAAGAGAAGCCGTAGTCGCTACGAAAGCTTAGCTTCCGGATAAGTCATCTGTAACTCTAGGCCCACAGTCAGTCAGTCATGTCTGTAAAAATTCCTAAGGGCAGTAGAGTCTTTTCCTTTATTCTTGCGTCTGTAAAAAAACCCTAAGGGGCTGGTGGAATATTCCTAGTGGTGGGCAGCCTATAAATAGGACCCCAATCCCTAGGGTTGGACTACCCCTTCTAGAAATCACTTTTTCATCATTCATTGGGTCACTTTTGTTCCTGCGCTCTCTCTCTTCTATTCCTGGTTGTGTGCGCCGCCAGAGATTTGTTTTCCTGCTTGTGTTCATGTTTCATTAATGCAGTAAGATTTTGTTCACTGTTGTGTGCGTGGCGTGCATTGTGTGATTATGGATCTGTAGCAATCATTTCGTTCGCAGTGATTTTATTCCTTGTTGTGAAGGCTTCGAATTGCTTCTGTTCTCTCCTGTTGTTCACGAAGAATGTACTAGTTCCTACTGTTTGGAAGTACTACTACTATAGCAACAGTACACTAGTGCCAGCTTTTTGATTTTCTTGTGCAGCTTTTTAATCGAAGTTGACAGGCCCTAGCAACTTTTCTGTCTGTTTCCTGGCGAAGCCATCCTCTCTGTTCGAAGCCCCTCAGCTCCGTGAGGCAGGCTTCGTTCTGAGATACTCAAAGGCTTCGTTGGAACTTTGAACTTCGTTCTGTGTCCTGAGTTGCTAGCTGCGGAGTACCTTTCGAACGGACAACGTCGCATACTTCGAACGACGGTGCGAAGGTACTCTGCCTCGAGCCCTTCGAAGTCCACACTTCGATAGGTTTCGAAGTTGGCTTCAAAGCCTGTCGTTCTGTTAGGCTTTGCTTTGGGTTCTTTGTCTCGTGTCAGCCTTCGCTTCTCTTTTCGAAGCTTGCTCTTTTCGAAGGTAGAGTGTAGGCTTCGAATTTGGTACCTCTGTCGTGTGACAGGCTTTGCTTCTTTGTTCGAAGCTTGTCTGTGTGTGTGTTGCGTTCGGAGTTTTCTGTTCGAAGGTTTAGCTTCGAAGTACGTGGTTCGAAGCTGTGTTCAAAGTCTTGCCTTCGAAGTACTCACTTCGAAGCAGACTCCGATTTTCTCATACTTCGCTTCGAAGCATACTTCGATTCTTACCACCTTCGACTTACTTCGATTCCTATCACCTCCGAACTAGACCTTGCTCAGCGAAGTAGACCTCGACCTCCGAAGCAGACTTCGTCCAGCGAAGCAGGCTTCACCGAGATTCAAACAGGAGACAAATTTGAACAGGTAACTTCTCTTATCTCTCATAGTGCACCGAGGTTGCTTTACTGAGAAGTTTGACTTGCCTAGTCTTGCATATATTGTTTATCTGTCTATTAGCACTACCTTGATAGTACTTTGTTTGTCATCAGCTGCTTCTAGGCTAGATACCTTTAGACTTAGGCTATCTGTTTATTTTCTGCTACTTATTCTTTTGAGGTGCGTTGGGTATTGGGAACAGGCCATTGATTCGAAAGAATTTTTAAGGCGCCCATTCACCTCCCCTCTGGTCGCTACTTTCGGTCCTACAACGGTAAGTCTCCAGACTATAAATATGTACTTATTAGGTAGATTAGACATAACTACAACCACAAAACTACTCTCGGTGCATCTCCACCCTTGTTCAATCAAGGTTAATATCAGCGGGACTGGGCACCTGGAGTTGGGCTGTATCGCTTCGACCTCCGGCGAATGGGTAAGTCCCACCACCCCAACGATTGTATCGATTAGATTAGTGTTGCTCAAGGCTGTATCGCTTCGATCTCTTGTGGCGCATTGATTTGGTCAGAATAATTGTTGGTTTATCTTGATGTATTAGCGACGTCATCTAAGGCTGCATTATATTGTTACGATCTCTTAAATTGATTTGGGTTATATATAGTATTTTGAGGCTTCATTGGTTAAGTCTGACATCTTTATCTATTGCATTTGATTTATTGTTGTGCATCATTCATCTGAATAAAGTGTGCTCGAGGTGTTGAAGTACTATAGATTATTCATGATTTAGCAATTGTCTTGGCTAAGTCTGATCTTATTGTTATGATGATTTGATAGTATATATGTAATCTTTGATATACTAGATTCAGATTCTATCGGAGCACAAGCTAGTCAGTTATCTTTAATTCCATGTCATATATTCTATGCATCAGGGATCATCAATCGGCTCAGATATACAGTGCATCCCTTGCCCGATCATCGGCCCGATCGGTGAGGGTATTGTGTGTAGGTCTATTGCCTGATCGGCCTGATGGCTAGGATCTTGTCTCGCGACAGCTAATGGTTTACATGCATCACGAGCTACGGATTATCTCGATCGATATTGACATATGATTGCTACTAATGTTTTTTCTATATCTTATTAGTTGTAGGGTAAAACTGATTGACACGCTTAGAACCCTAAGAATTAGGACCTACACTGGAGTTAAGCAGATCTTCCAGGCCACGCATGTGACTGAGAACGGCATTGACAGGTTTTTGGCCCAACACCAATATGAGCCAACTATGGGATTGCAGTTTGTGAAACATAAAAACTCTCTAATAAGCTCACGAATAGATGCTAGAGCATGACCGTCAAAGCTCTAACCGGAGGCTTGGTTCTTGATGGCCTTGTAACATTAAAGACTTTAATAGAAAATTTACACATAGAAAACTAATAATTAAGGTATGTCCATTGTTTAGCTATGAGTAAGTGAAAATTAACGGTCTAGATGATATGATTAACCCTTGAAGGGTCTATCATTGAAACAATGGTATATAAACTACATCGTGGCATATTAGTTTAATACTTTGAGAAATCAAAGTACAACTTTAGAATTAGTGAGGATTGATGGAAATAAGCTGCAGTTGCAACGTTATTTCCAGGAATTAATTCCAAATCCTAATGTTGCATGTGATTTGATTTGTCGTTGAGGCTCCACGTTGTGTTTACTGGCCGGTGTGCATATCACTAGAGACCTGAGAACGTGTGACATTTGGCAACTATGTTTCCTACATAATTGATCCGGTTTTGACGCAATGGAGTAGCTCAACGAGAGGATAAGCATTCTGTGTTGGACTAACAACAAAAGTAGGGAGATGTCCCTTAGCAGAGTAACAAAAAGCACTTCTTCTACTTCCATTTTCTACCTCGTTGCGTCATCCTTTGAACCAAGATGGTTGTGATGTTCATCATGCGACGGGCATCACGGTTAGGGCTGGATAACGAGCCAGCTCGGCTCGTTTAGCTCGGCTCGTTATAGCTCGTTATGTTAACGAGCTAGCTCGGCTCGGCTCGTTAACATAACGAGCAGAAAACCCAACTCGGCTCGGCTCGGTTCAGCTCGCGAGCTAGCTCGTTTAGCTCGCGAGCCAACTATTTAAAAAATGATTAAATAATAAATATTTAAATAATCATATATCAAACATCAAAATATGAAATAAATAGAATATATAAGGTTTCAAAAATTAATCATCCATAGTTCCATCATTATTTCTATGATTCCATCAAATTAATCACACATGTTATTTGTTTCGTACTTTTATATGAGAAATTCTATATACTTTTATATGATAAATTCTATAGAACATAATAATAAATTTATAATAACAAGTTAGCAAGTAATAACTTGATATTAACAAATAAATTATAAAATAATGAGTCTCATATTGTAAGATAGTGTTTTATTATTGCTTTAATGGGTTGACTTGATTACTTGTGCTGAGCTCGTTAAGCTCGCGAGCAGCTCGCGAGCCAGCTCGAATTCGCTCGTTATACTAACGTGCTAAAATACCAGCTCAGCTCGTTAGGAAAATAGAACGAGCCGAGCCAAGTCGAGCCGAGCTAGTCATGAGCCGAGCGAGTTAACGAGCTACGAGTTTTTTGTCCAGCCCTAATCACGGTGTGGGGCATCTTCGAGCCATTGCCGTATACGTACATGCATGGAGCGGCATGAAGGTTCCTATAGACAGAGTATTTTGTACATGGCCGCTCAACGTTTACAATGACCGGGTTTGTCTGCTTGTTGCGGCTGATCGATACGCTGCACTGCATCAATATATTATTATTGTTCAAGAATTTTTTGTGAGTGCATGCAACGTGTGTGTAACACACACAGTATTCATTGCTACTTTGTCTTCGGATAGATAAGTGGTGCGTTGCTTTGTCTAGTCTTGAGTTCATGCACAGCTTTTGCATGGCTATGTGCATCTCGAATAAAATATTGCCGCTAGATTAACAAAAGATAGCTTATTGTCCTCTCTACTTAATTAATTAAAGGCTGTTTTTACTTGCTAGATGTTGGGCGATACTAGTCTGTTTACTAGTGAGGAGCTATGAGTTGTTATTTGATCAATGTTGGAATTAAATTAGTGACTAAGCATGTTTTTATTTCAACACAAAGTGAAACCCTATAATATAGTTTATTCTTTGATAATTAATCATCAGCAATACTAATACCTTGTGTATTTTTAGTGTGTATTCTTCCTTTATACATATTTTGGACTTTATAAATTTAGAATATTTGTATTTATTTTATTTAACTTTCACACTTAATTGTTAAATTTAAGATTTGGTGTGCTATTTTTATTCTTGTATACCGAAATACTCAATAAAATTTTAAATTATTAACTGAATTATATATATATAATTATATATATCTTATTGTCTCTGTCTATATATATATATATATATATCAAATATTATATAAAAAAATTGTGACCGCATAGCAGGATAGTCCCATCACTGATTGTACTATGGAATGTAGAAAGAGTTTGAAAGTTTCCGTCCATTCCAGAAAACAGATACATACGAAAAGGCTTATGAATGTGGAAATATAATTTTAATTTTTAGAACTGAAACAAATACATAATTGTTTTTGCAAAAAACGGAACAAAAATGAAATGACGATTTCCGCTGGAAATGAAAGTCGAGGAAAATGAAAATGGACTTTTTTCCCGCTTTCATAGGCTCGTTCTCTTTCTCCTGGACAATTCATATCCTGAATCAGCCCACACTAGCCCATCCACACAGGAAACAGCAGCCCGGGTGCCAAACAGCATCACCGATTCACGGCATGGGCCCATCTGTTCATCCGACATCTGTTCTTCCGGCATCCGCAAATTCCCGTGAAGTGAACCCTAGCAGGCCGCACGGCAGCAGCTGTCATCCGCTAGGGCGCCAGCCAGGCACCCATTCCCCCATCGGCCATCCCCTAGGAGCGGACGGCAGGCCACGACGGCATCCATGCCGCGCCGCCGCCAGCCTACCAGGGCACCACGCCGCCAATCAAGTTCTGTGATTATTGTTTAATGTTAATGTAACTGCATAAATTATTGTTGATTGGCTGGCCACTGGCCACGGGCACATCAGTGCCTCCGACCATAATTACAAAAATTGTTGTTGAACCAGGAAAGTTCTGTGATGAATCTTAGGTCTTGTTTGGTTCTTTAGTTCTAAATTTTAGTCAGATCACATCGGATGTTATTTTCAGGGCCGGCCTTGGGGCAGTGCCGGCAGTGCGACCGCACCGGGCCTCCGAAAGTAGGGGGCCTCCAAAATTTAGTATGCTAATAAGCCTCAGAAGTATTAATAAAGCTCAGTTGTAAATTAGTTATAAGTCACGAACAACAGGTTTTTTAGAAGAAATTGTTTTAAATAATCTAGAGATATTTCTCCTTTGTATTTAAACTTATTAGTGTGAGATTTGTTAATGGCACTAAATTTTTCAATATTATTTTGTAATGGGGGGCCTCCATTTTTTGTTCCGCACCAGGCCACAGAAATATTAGGGCTGGCCCTGGTTATTTTAAATTATTAAATATAGATTATTTATAAAACACATTCATAATCAGTGGATTATTCGCGAGACGAATCTAATGAGTCTAATTACACCATAATTTGATAATGTGATGCTACAGTAAACATTTGCTAATCATGAATTAATTAGGCTTAAAAATTTGTCTCGTGAATAATCCTCTAATTCTATAATTATTTTTATAATCAATTAAAAGTTTGACAAGTGGATGGTTTTCAAGAATCATCGATGATGGGCTAATAATAGCTAATTTGGTTTCCCGTTAATTTTTTCATATTTCAATCCTTTATCATCCTTTGTCTATCTAATTTTGTTTTCTACTGAATTTATTACTGTTTTATTACAACAATTGATTACGTACTTTCGTTGTATTTTAATATATCTAATATTTCAGCTTTCAAAAAATCACGTAGGCGAAAGATTGACGATGAAAGTTGGAACTTCAGACTATTTATATTTCAAAATAAAATTTGGAACTTCAAACTATTTTTATTTAGCAACTATATGTTGTGATGTATACACTACAGGAATTCGGCTTTGGCCGACGAAAGTTAAGCCTTTCTCGACGGAAGAAGCCAACTTCCATCGGTAAAAACCTAACTTCCGTTGGCATCTAGCCGACAGAAGCGGTTCGACGGAAGTTAGCTAACTTCTGTCGGCCTTAGCTAAGTCGGCCTTAGCTAACTTCTGTCGGCTTCATGTGGATGACGAAAGTTATCGTGGCAGTTTGCCACGTCAGCGGAGGCTAAATATCTTCCGTCAGTCAGGCTAGCCGACCGAAGTTAGCTGGCCTCTACTGACGTGGCAAACTGTCGTAACTTCCGTTGGCTTTGACTCTAGCCGATGGAAGTTAGTTGTTTTCGGCCACGTCAGTAGAAACAGCTAACTTCCGTTGGCTAGGGTCAAAGCCGGCGGAAGTTAGCTGAATTTTTTTGTTTTTCCTGATTCTTCTATTCATACTCACATTCAATCACAGTTTCATAACCAAATTCACATATCACATCCAAATTCACATTCAAACTTCACATATCACATCCAAAATCACATATCACATTCAAACTTCACATATCACATCCAAATTCACATATCACATCCAAATTCACATATCACATCCAAATTCACATATCATATCCAAATTCACATTCAAACTTCACATATCACATCCAAATTCACATTCAAACTTCACATATCACATCCATACTCACTTATCACCCACATTTGGTTGGTTGGAGTTGTGGGCGCCGCTGCTGCCTCTCGGTTCATCCACATTTGAAGCCGACGGTCCATCCTAACCGGGCGTATGGATAGTCTGAAGCAATAGATAAAATTAGAGAATGAACTAAAATTACTATCTAAACGCTAACTTAAGTATCTTAACTAACTAAAGTAACTCAAATAACAATATGTGAGGAGGTATCTTAGCTGTAGGAGGAGAAACAAATGGAATAAATGGTGGCGGGGCAGGTAGCGGTTGGAACTGTGACATGTCAAATCCATGAAGCTGTTGGGCCATTTGCTATACATGTTGTAATGCAATCAGTTAGTTTTAAACCTATTAATAAATACTTTATAGCTTTAATACAGTAAACTAAACTTACTTGCATCATCGCCTGCTATTGCGCTAAGCAAGCGGCATAATACTCTTGTTGATGCCTTATGTGCTCGTGTCGCTGCCTCATTTCCTCCCTCAGCTGAAGCACTTGTGAGTTTTCTTTTGAGCGGCGAGAGCTAACTCTTGAGGAGCCCTACGATGATTGAGCTGACTTCTGAGCTCTCACCGCCCTCGAGTCAATAACTCCATTGAACATGGAGTACCTTTAACATTGAATAAGATAGTTACCATTACAGTAGCAACACAAAAATTGAGAAAAAACATCGTCTCACCATCCATGGTTTTTTCCACCTCCACTAGAGTACACGCCCATTGGGTCGACAGGTTCTCTCTGCCAATCATACTCCTCTCCATGGAGTTGAACCATGTGTTGACCATATTGCGTATGCAAAAAAACCAACATGTCCGATTAGACGGAGAAAAATAACACAAACTCTTAATTAACATTGTTAACATCTCACCAAATGATCCGTCACTGACTGGCTACACAAGATATCTGGTTGTGTAGGATTTTCTCCTTTGTGACCAGAAGCATAGACCTCGATGTCACTTGGCACATGGTCGGATTTAGCTTCCTGTACAGTAGATAGGAGTTAGTCGCATTATAATGTATATATAGATAAAGTGATAAGTGTTGGTCTTACCATGCGTTTAGCGTGGAGGATATGTCCATCGGCTCCATATCTGTGCTTCAGATCCATTCCACGACATTGTCTTTTCTGCTCGGAAGTCTTCTTGAATCCAGCTAAAGATCAAATCTTATAGAAATCAAAGTAGGCATCCTCGCGGTTTGCAAACCACAGAATCCTTACCTGAACAGAGATGTTAAGCTTCTGCATTATATGAAAATAAATCTTAAAAATCGAAGATTAAAAGAGTTAGACTTGTTTACCAAACGATATTCCTCCTCAGTCAAGTATATTGCTAAAGAACCCCTCGCCTTGCTCATTCGTTTAGCTTCTTGTAGTACGCGTTGTTCGCTTGAATACGGGCATACGAAATCGCATCCTTCACCACCTTGTGTGCATTGTTGTTGAAGACAACAAGGGCATGATTATGGTGATTGCCCGATTCTGACAAGCAAAAACGTAACTACAAAAGTCATGATTAGTAACGTACTGTAACTCCAAAAGTTTTGCGTTAAAATGAAACAATGAATGAAAAAAACACATACCTAGAAGTCATGAAACACCGCTCTCTAGGCAGTTCCGTAGGTCCCGTCAGGAGCAAACCGGTATTGGTCCCATTTCTGGCATAGTAGCCGATAACCGGTCGGTAGTGTCAACACCCCTGGGTAGTGTAGACGACACAGGTTACCCAATATCTAGTTAACCTGCCTGACCCTTGAAGTGTCGTCAAACCGAGAGTCAATCCAAGATCTAGAAATACATAATAAGTAAAGTCAGTTTACTGAAAAAAAAATTTTGAAGTAAAGAAAAACACCAGAGTATGAGACTTACCTGTCACCTACAGGCGTAATCCCGATCTTGTTTCCACCCGGAGGGACTATTGGTGGGGCGACCAAGTGGCTCATCCTGAAAGAATGTGAGGATTATGACCCTGAAGCCTCAGCCCCCTCCCCCGACCCACACCCTCTGGATGCTCTTCCTACTGGAAAATAGTATTAAAATAATTAGTAATAGTTTATAACTAGCATAAAAATCAATTTGAAGGTTACCTCATCATCTCTTAGAAATGCAATAGGCCGACCCATTAATGTTGGATCTATGCATCTCAAGAGCTGATATTGATGATGTCTGTTTGAAGAAGAGGAGGTACCCTGGAATAGGGTGTCCTCTAGAGTCACCGGTGTACTCGCCGGTGTAGTCTTCAAGCCAAAAAGCTTTCTCGTGACAGTCTTCACCTTTTTCGACATCCTATTAAAAACAAGCACAAATGAGAATTTATTAGGTCGAAAAAACATGTAATATGAAATATATTTAACATACACAATGCATGCATGAAAACAATTAGTTGTCAATTATCATCAGAATCAGGATCAAATTGTTTTTTTCTCCCCGAAGCACGCCATGTTACATTTTTCTTCTTATGTTGTTGTTTTCTTTTCTCGGGAACTACTACATCATTAGAATCACTATGAAAAGAATCTGCTGGCGAGTTGTCACAACCCAAGAATTAAAAGGAAATAAAATAAAATAAAAATAATATTAAAGAAATTTCTGAATTTTATTATTAAAGAGAATTCCTAAAAGAGCCCTATTTAAGCCAAACAGGGATAAATATTCAAATTTGGACTTGAAAAATTTATGGGATAAACTAGAGGTCAAAACATAATTTCAGGAATTTTTACAAATTTTTATCAACAGTGATTCAACCCTTAATCAAATAAATAAATTACTGGATTTATTTTAAATCAGAAAACCATTTTAAATCCTAATGGGCCACAAACCTCCAATCTACCCCAAGCCCGGCCTAGTCCAGTCTTGAGCCACTGACAAGTGCGACCTAGGTGTCGACGCCGCCTCCCGTCTCTCTCTCCCGTCCGCGCCCGCCTCGGCCCCACATGGCAGCCACCTGCGCCCGTCTCTGTCTCTCTGACCGACGGGGCCCGCCTGTCGGTCCTTCCTTTTCCGTTCGCCCGCCGACAGGTGGGGGCCACCTGTCGGATGTTTCTTCTCTGATGGAAGGGGATCCCCCCTTCCATACCGGCGACCTCCACCTTCCCTTCTCGCCGCCGGTCGCCTCGATTCGCCCGATTCGGCTCCGGATCACTTTCCCCGAGCACCGCCGCCCCCTTTCCGTCGATAGCCGACGCGTTTCCACGCTTAAGGAAGCTTGGCCGGGATTTGGAAACCCTCGCCGGAGAGGGAAGGAAACCCTCGGTTCCCTTCCATTTAATCGCCACCGATGGCCCTATAAAGACCCCCTCCGGCCACCGCTCTCTGCCCACGCCTCCTAAGCGCAAGCCCTCGCTTTCGAGAGCCCCGACGCGAAGTTTCGGCCGTTAGCTCTGTTCCACCTCCAGCCACCGCTCGCCGGCAATCCAAGTCCCCGCCGTTCCCGCCGTCGCCACCTTCGTGACCACCAGGACCCGCCCGTCCTCGTCCACGCCTCCGACGGACGAGAGGACCGCCGGATCGCCTCGCCGCCGACAAACCCGAACGGTTTCTTTGCCCCTCATCGACGCCGGTCGCCGTCAGCTCGCCGCCGCCGCCACCGCCGGTACGCCCGAGTTCCCCTCACGTCACTAGTTCCATTTTTGGCCTTAGCCTCACCGTCCAACCCTCGCCGGCGCTGGAATTGCTCACTGTTGCGTCGCCAGAGCCGAGAACGAAGGGGGTAATTGCCCCCTTAGCTTGTGCCGTGCCGGACGACATCTGAGCCGCACGATCCCGATCAGATGACACAGATTAGATCCTGTGAGGATCTAATCTGAGCCCTCAGATCCGGTCAAACTGGTACCCTTTAATCCTGGCCGTTGATCGGTATTTAAAAACTTGACTCAATCTGGCGCGTCCACGCGTACCGGTTCAATGCGATTTAATCCTGGCCGTCCATTTTCATTTAAACGAACCCGCCTCACGCTTGGCCGCCGGATCCAGATCCAACGGCTCTGGATCAGCCGGTCCACACGCACAGTGCAACGGTCCACCGTGGGCCTGGCTCACCGTGGACCAGAGCCCATTTTCCAGTTTAAATAAAATTCCAGAAATTGATTTAAACTTTGAAAAATCATAACTTGATCATTTTAACTCCAAATTTCACCATTCTAATTTTGTTAAATTCAGCATTTTATTCTCTACACAATAAAGTCATAAAAACAGTATATTACTATTTCCCAAAATAATCTTATTAATTAAATGAACCGGGGCACTATAAGGACCGGTCTGCGGGATCTGTTGCAAAGCACTTCCGTACCAACCACAAGTCTAATGGGTAAGTCCTAACTGGAAGTATGGGACAATCCGACTCAATGCACCATAGTGGAGGGGGCAAGGGGCAACCTGTGGGTGACTTGTACCGACGAGGCTCAAGGGGGGTATGGTGGGGCTCCGACGCGTCGGGACACCATATGAAACCTATAAGAGGGTGCTATTGAGTCGAGGCGAACCATATGGAAGGTTTTGGCACGAGTTCCTGTGGAATGGGTCATCTCGTTACACTTTGGTGTAAGTGGTGAGTGCGTGCCTTGTGGGTACAATGGTACATCTCTGATCAGAGTAAATCAATCTTTTCGAAAAGCCGAGCCCACGGTCAAGGGCGGGTTGTGTGACTACTCGCAGTTAGTTTACTGTTGTTTGAATGGTTGGGTCATTCATGGCATGTAAGGACTGTTGAGCGAGGTGGGGCTGACTGTACCCCTCGAGTTAGAAGATGATGAGGCATACACATGTTTACATTTCAGTACTAATAACTTGCTCACATTTAAATGCTTTACAATTATGCTTTTCCGCAAAATTAGCCACTATCCCCCTTGTTATTACTTTGCATTATATTTGCATTCGGTGGCTTGATGAGTACGTTTGTACTCACCCCCGTTGACTTACACCACCAGAGCCCATCTACTACGAGGAGGATGAAGGTCTGGAGTAGCGACCCAGTCAAGGCGAGACTGGAAGGAGGCGTTCATCTAGGACCCTTTGATTTATTAGTTTCTCTTCACCTTTATTCACTTTTGTATTAATACGGTCTACGAACCGTGAATGATTGCTCGTATTTGTACGTGGTCGCATGACTAACGTCTTGGTTTATTGATTTTCTATGGAATTTCAATAAATGTCATGATTTATTAAATCGGGGCATCATAAGATGGCATCAGAGCCGACTTGACTGTAGGAAGCCAAACAGACCTGACCCTACGACTTATATTAACCCTAATTTCTTGCAAAAATTACTTATCCTCTCATCTTCCGAGATTTTCACAAAAACTTTCTTTCTTTTGTAGATGCTGGTCCATACTATGAGCGGGACTCTTCGTGACGAGGCCAGATTCATCCGCGAGCTACGCGTGCTCATCGGTTTCCTCGGATTTGAGCACGAGCCAATGTTCCATGGAGTCTTCCCTAACGAGGAAGAGAGCTACTGTGAGGTCACCGTCGTCGTCCAACCCTCCCCTCAGACAGCCCACACCTATCGAGGTGGGGGACCTACCTTCTTGGTAGCCAGTCAGCGCACCGCCCTCCAGGCCCTCACTGAGCTCCGGATGATCTACGACAGTGAACTCTACGACACGGATTATCGCTTCGTGCCCCTTCGCACCCCAGGAAGTCACCATGGCGTCTACATCAGCACGCTCTCCCAGCGCCATTCTGCGATTGGACATACCGTACGCTTGTTGGAGGCAATGGATGATCTCCACTACGAGGCACTGCAGGATGCCAACGGACAGCGCGACACAATCGATTTTTACCGACACTCTTCCGAGGATCTGAACCGCGAGAACGGAGATCTTCGTCGCCGCATCCAGCAGGCACACCGATTGGCTGCCGAGGCAGAGGAGTTACGACGCCAGAATGAGCTCCTACGGCAGCGTGTCGCCACCAATCCTCAGCTCCGCCATCAGATTGAGGAGCTGAAGAAGGATATCGAGGAAATCGCACCCCTTCCGCCCCGCAAGCGGAAATCACTTCAGATCCCCACCGTGAGGCCCAAGAGGATTTCCCGCAGTGCACCACCCGCCGGACCCTCCAGTTCCACCACCCCGACTGTCTCCGTCGAGCCCGTGGTCGAGTCGTCCCCCGAGCTACCGTAGACGTAGTTCTTACGATTGAATGTTTTCTTTTACTTGTTTGTATTGCCATTCATGTCAAATATAAGGCATGAGTGAAGAATTAAATAAAAGACAATAAATGTAACCGCAAGAACGACATTTTGGGAATAAAGCTTAATAATAATTTCCTCTAAGAAAATGTCATCTACTTTGGAAACTTTAGGATGACCAACACTCAAGGCTCCGACGTCCCTCAGAACGGAGGGGAGAACGGCAACTTGCCACAGTGGGGAGCGACTGGACAGAGGCAAGCCCCAGTCGCCAACCACCCCACTCTGGCCGAGATGATGGCCACTTAGAACCAGTTGGTCGCTGCCCTATTGAACCAGATGCAGTAGCAGCAGCAGATGCAAGAGCAGTAGGCTCAGTTCTTCCGCCTCCACCAACAACCCGAGCTGCCCCGCCCCGCCACACCAGCTCCCGCTCCCGCCTCTCAGCTCTCGGAGTTCCTTCGTGTTCGCCCACCCACCTTTTCGAGCACTACCAACCCCATGGAGGCTGGGGATTGGTTGAGAACTATCGCGAAGAAGCTCGACCTCTTGACCTGCACTGAGCAGGAGAGGGTGGCTTTCGCCGCCCACCAGCTCCAGGGTCCCGCCGCAGAATGGTGGGACAACCTGCGTGAGACTCTGCCCGAGGGACATGTCCACACTTGGGCCGAGTTCTCCGCCGCCTTCCGCGTGGCCCACGTCCCAGATGTCATCATTGCCCAGAAACAACAAGAGTTTAGGGACCTGCAGCAGGGAAGCAGGTCCGTAACTGAATACCTGCACGAGTTCAACCGGTTGGCCCGGTACGCACCTGAGGAGGTCTGTACCGATGCGGCCAGGCAGGCAAAGTTCCTCCGGGGACTGAAGGATGAGTTGTCTCTTCAACTCATCTCCGGAGATTATGCCAGCTTCCAAAAGTTGGTTAATAAGCTATCATTCAGGAGACCCAGCAGAACAAGGTCGACCTGAAGAAGAAAAGAATGACTGCCTTCAGGCAGAACCAGGGCATGGCCCAGAGACCCCGTTTCACCACTCCTCCATCAGCGCCACAATACCACCCTCTCCCAGTGTATCGTCCGGCGCCACCAAACGCCGGAGCCGGACAGCCTCGCCCCGCTCCCACCGCACCTGCCGCACCACCCGCCCCGACAAAGAAGACATAAATTCTGCGCGACAAGCACGGCAAGCCCGTGGTATGCTTCAACTGCCGCTAGGAGGGGCATTACTCCCACCAGTTCCCCCATCCTAAGCGCGCTCAAGGAGTTGCAGCGAACCGCGCCATCCGCGCCCGCGTCAACCACGTCACTGCTGAAGAAGCCCAGGCCGCACTAGAAATTGTCATGGGTAAGTTCATGGTACACTCAGTCCTTGCAGTCGTTTTATTTGACACTGGAGCTACACACTCCTTTATATCAACGTCTTTTGTGGAAAAAATGATCTGGATATAAGTGAACTGCCAAGACCCTTATTAATAGCCACCCCTGGCAAACAAACTCTCGCCCATTCCTATAGTCCAAGGGTATGGGTAGATATCCAAGGCACAATATTTTGGGCCGACCCCATCCTAATAGAATGCCAAGGATTGGATCTCATTCTAGGAATAGATTGGCTCAATAAACACCAAGGAGTTATGTAACACCCCAGAAATTAAAAAGGAATTAAAATAAAGGGAATTATTATCAAATTCATCTCTTGAATTTATAATTAAAGAAATATCCTAAAAGAACACTAACAAAGCCAAACAGGAAGGAATATTCAAAATTTGGACTTGAAAATTTTATGAGATCAGCTAGAGGCCAAAAAATAATTTTAGGAATTTTCCAAATTTTTATCAACAGTGATTCAACCCTTAATTAAATATACGAATTACTGGAATTATCTTAAATCAGAAAAGAATTTAAATCCTTATTGGGCCTCAACCCTGAAATCGCTCTCAGCCCGGCCCAGTCCATCCACCAGTCACTGACTAGTGGGGCCTGCTTGTCGGCACCGTTTCCCTCCCCTCTCTCCCGCGCCCGACCCCGCTCGGCCCCACATGGCAGCCAACCGCGGCCATCTTTGTTTCCCTAACCGATGGGGCCCGCCTGTCGGTTTTCTCCTTTTCCGTTCGCTCGCCGACAGGTGGGGGCCCCCTGTCGGGGTCTTCTTCCCCGAAGGAAGGCGGGATCCCCTTCCATCCCCGTCGACCCCCCCTGCCATTTCCGCCGCCGGACACCAAATCACGCAGAACTAGGCCCCGAATCTCTTTCCTTCATCGCCGGCGACCCCCTTTCCCTCTTTGCCGACGCGTTTTCGCCATATTTGGTATGAACCCGAGCACTATAGAAACCTCGCCGGCGTTGATTTGGAACCTCCCCGATTCCCCTCGATCCGCCTGCCTTATGCGCCACCGACGACCCCTATATAAGCCCTCAGCCTCACCGCAGCCAAGCCACGCCACCAGAGCCCTATTCCGCGTGAACCCGAAGGCCGCCACCCTTTTTCCGGTTTTTCCTCTGCTCACGCTCCGGCAAGCCTGCGCCGGCGCTCCGGGCCACCGCCGCCCTCGCCGTCACGACCGCCGGGATCCCCTCCGCCTCCTCTACCTCGGCATCGCCTCCGCTAGGCCGGACCACCACCGGAACGCCTTCGCCACCGCCAACCCGAGGAGCACCGCCGCCTCTTCTCATCGCCGGCCGCCGTTGCCTGCCCCTCGCCGCCGTCACCGGTATCTTCATGTTCCCCGTCTTCCCCTCTCTCCATTTTCGCCATCACCTAGAGCCTTAGGCCTCGCCGTTGCCGGCAATTGCTCGCCGGAGCTCCACCGGAGTCGGGGAAGAAGGGGTAAATTACCCCTTCACCGCGTGCCGTGCCGGATCCCTCGCGGACCGCACGATCTCGATCTAACGGCCCGGATTAAATCCCCGTGGGATTTAATCCTGGCCCTCGATCTTAGCCGAAGCGGTACCGAGTCACGGGAGCCGTCGATCGCCACTTAAAACACCCGCGCGCGCTCTGGCCGTTGGATCCTGATCCAACCGCTGCCACATGCCCGGCTCACGCGCACAGTCAACGGACAGCGAGCTTTATGACACGGACTTCCGCTTCGTGCCTCTCCGCACTCCAGGGAGTCCTGACAGCATCTTCATCAGCACCCTCTCCCAGCGTCATTCCGCGATTGGACATACCATGCGCTTATTGGAGGCCATGGATGATCTCCATTACGAGGCGCTACAGGACGCCAATGGACAGCGCGACACGATCAGTTTTTATCGACAGTCTTCTGAGGATCTGAACCGCGAGAACGGAGATCTTCGTCACCGTATTCAGCAGGGACATCGTTTGGCAGCTGAGGCAGAGGAGTTACGGCGTCAGAATGAGCTCCTTCGGCAGCACGTCGCCACCAACCCACAGCTCCGCTACCAGATCGAGGAATTAAAGAAGGACATCGAGGAGATCGCACCTCTTCCGCCTCGCAAGAAGAAACCCCTTCGGATCCCCACCGTGAGGCCCAAGAGGATTTCACGCAGCGCTCCACCCACCGGACCATCCAGTTCCTCGACCCTGACTGTCTCCCACGAGCCCGTGATCGAGTCGTCCCCCGAGTTACCATAGACGTAGTTTACGATTGATTGCTTTTCTTTTTGCTTGATTGTATTGCCATTCACGTCAAAAATAAGGCATGAATGAAGAAATAAATAAAATGTAACCGCAAGAACGGCATTTTGGAATAAAATTTAATAAAAGTATCCTCTAAAAGAATGTTGCCTATTTTGGAAACCTCAGGATGTCGAACAACCAAGGCTCCGACGCTCCCCAGAACGGAGGAGAGAACGGCAACTTGCCACAATGGGGAGCGACCGGGCAAAGGCAAGCCCCAGTCGCCAACCACCCCACGCTGGCTGAGATGATGGCCACTCAGAACCAGTTGGTTGCTGCCTTATTGAATCAGATGCAACCGCAGCAGCAGCAGATGCAGGAGCAGCAGGCTCATTTCTTCCGCCTCCATCAACAGCCCGAGCTGCCCCGACCAGCCACTCCAGCTCCCGCTCCCGCCTCTCAGCTCTCGGAGTTCCTCCGAGTCCGCCCGCCGACCTTCTCGAGCACCACCAACCCCATGGAGGCTGGGGATTGGTTGAGGACTATCGCAAAGAAACTGGACTTTCTGACCTGCACTGAGCAGGAAAAAGTAGCCTTCGCCGCCCACCAGCTCCAGGGTCCCGCCGCAGAATGGTGGGACAACCTGCGTGAGACCCTGCCCGAAGGACATGTTCACACTTGGGCAGAATTTTCTGATGCTTTCCGTGCCACTCATATCCCAGAAGGCATCATCGCACAGAAGCAGCAGGAGTTCAGGGACCTGTAGCAGGGGAGCAGGTCCGTCACGGAGTATTTACACGAGTTCAACCGGCTGGCTCGATACGCGCCTGAAGAAGTCCGTACTGACGCGGCCAAGCAGTCTAAGTTCCTCCGGGGACTGAAGGATGAGTTGTCTCTTCAACTCATTTCCGGAGATTACGCAACTTCCAAAAGTTGGTTAATAAGGCTATTATTCAGGAGACCCAGCAGAACAAGGTCGACCTGAAAAAGAAGAGGATGATTGCCTTTAGGCTAAACCAGGGCATGGCTTAGAGGCCCCGCTTCACACCTCCTCCACCGGCGCCACAATACCACCCCCGACCAGTATATCGTCCGACGCCACCCGCCGCCAACGCTGGAACCGGACAGCCTCGCCCCGCTCCCGCCGCCCCAACTGCACCAACCGCGCCGGCAAAGAAGGCGGAAATCCTGCGCGACAAGCACGGCAAGCCCGTGGTATGCTTCAACTGCCGCCAGGAGGGGCATTACTCCAATTCTTGCCCCCATCCTAAGCGCGTCCAAGGAGTTTCCGCGAACCCCGCCATCCGCACCCGAGTCAATCACATCACCGCTGAAGAAGCTCAGGCCGCACCAGAGATAGTGATGGGTAAGTTCTTGGTACATTCAGCACTTGCCGTGGTTTTATTTGACACTGGAGCTACGCACTCCTTCATATCAAGTGATTTTGTGGAAAAGAACAATCTAAGCACAGAAGAACTACCCAGAGCCGTACAAATAGTCACCCCGGGGAAACAAACACTAGCCCTAACCTATAGCCCAAAAGTATGGATAGATATCCACGGCACCATATTTTGGGCCGACCCCATCCTAATAGAATGCCAAGGGTTGGATCTCATTCTAGGGATGGATTGGTTGAATAAATACCAAGGAGTAATAGAATGTGCCCAGAGAAAAGTGACTATGACCAGCGAAGAAGGGACTGCCGTCACATTTCAGATGCCAAGACTGAAGATCAGAAGACCAAGACTGCACCAGATTACCTTGGAAGAAATACCGATAGTCTGTGAGTACCCGGATGTGTTTCCAGAGGATTTACCAGGGATGCCACCCAGGAGAGACATCGAATTCCGGATTGATTTGGTGCCCGGAACCACCCCTATTTACAAGCGACCGTATCGGATGGCCGCCAATGAGTTAGCTGAGATGAAGCAGCAGTTAGAGGATCTCGAGAGGAAAGGCTACATCAGACCAAGCACATTGCCATGGGGTGCCCCCGTCATCTTCGTAGAGAAGAAAGAAGACAAGGCCAAGCGTATGTGTGTGGATTACCGCGCTTTGAATGAAGTAACCATCAAGAATAAGTACCCATTACCCAGGATCGATGATCTTTTTGACCAGCTGAAGGGAGCTACGGTATTCTCGAAGATCGACCTGCGGTCTGGTTACCATCAGTTAAGGATCCGAGAAGAGGATATACCCAAGACGGCTTTTACCACCCGCTACGGATTATATGAGTGTACTGTTATGTCCTTCGGATTGACCAACGCCCCTGCTTTCTTTATGAATATGATGAATAAGGTATTCATGGAGTATTTGGACAAATTCATCGTGGTCTTTATAGACGACATCCTAATTTATTCCAAGGATCAGAAAGAGCATGAGACTCATCTCCGGTTAACCTTAGGCAAGCTAAGGGAACACCAGTTATATGCCAAGTACAGCAAGTGTAAATTCTGGACGGCAGAAGTAAAGTTCCTTGGACATATCATTTCTGCGCAAGGAATCGCAGTGGACCCTGCCACCGTAGAAGCAGTTACGGATTGGTTGCCACCCACGAACGTATCTGAGATACGAAGTTTTCTGGGTTTGGCCGGATATTATCGTCGATTTATTGAGAATTTTTCCAAGATAGCCAAGCCTATGACCAAGTTGTTGCAGAAAGGAGAGAAGTTCGAATGGACTCCCGAATGCGAGGAAAGTTTCCGCACTCTCAAGACCCGTCTGGTATCTGGACCCATACTGACCCTACCCGATATCCGGAAAGACTTCCATGTCTATTGTGACGCATCCCGCCAAGGATTGGGATGTGTTCTTATGCAAAATGGAAAAGTTATCTCTTATGCCTCTCGTCAGTTGAGACCCCATGAGTTGAACTACCCAACCCACGATTTGGAACTTGCCGCAGTTGTGCACGCCCTTAAGATATGGATGCATTATTTGGTTGGAAATCGCTGTGAGATTTTTACGGACCACAAGAGCTTGAAGTACATCTTCACACAGCCAGACCTCAATCTGAGGCAAAGACGATGGTTGGAACTAATAAAGGACTATGACTTAGGTATTCACTACCACCCCGGAAAAGCAAATGTGGTAGCTGATGCATTAAGTCGCAAGGGATATTGCACAACCATGATAATTCAGGAACACGCACCCTTGTTATGTAAAGAGATGGAAAAGTTGAATCTTGGGTTGACCACCGGATCATATCTAGCCACCTTGGAGACTCAACCTATCTTGTTCGAACAAATCCGGGAAGCTCAGTCAGAAGACCCAGATATAGCAGCCATTAAGAAGAACATGAGACAAGGAAAAGCCCCAGGATTTCCAAAGGACGAGAACGACACCATATGGTTTGGAACCCGGATATGTGTGCCGGATAAACCTGAGATAAAGACCCTTATCCTGAGAGAAGCCCATGAGACAATGTACTCCATTCATCCCGGCAGTACCAAGATGTACCAGGACCTGAAGGAATGTTATTGGTGGGTTAGTATGAAGAGGGAGATTGCACAGTTCGTCGCCGAATGTTACACCTGCAGAAGAGTAAAAGCTGAACATCAGAGACCTGCAGGATTGTTACAGCCACTTAAGGTGCCTGAATGGAAGTGGGAAGAAATCGGAATGGACTTCATCACCGGACTCCCAAAGACCCAACTTGGATATGATTCTATTTGGGTGATCATCGACCGACTTACGAAAGTAGCGCATTTCATAGCCGTCAAGACGACCTTTAGTGGTCCTAAGCTTGCAGAGCTATACATGGCCCGGATCGTGTGTCTTCATGGAGTACCCAAGAAGATAGTGTCCGACAAAGGAAGTCAGTTTACCTCTCGTTTCTGGAAGAATCTTCAAGAGGAGATGGGCACAAGATTGAATTTCAGTACCGCCTACCACCCTCAGACAGATGGACAAACAGAGAGGGTGAATCAGATATTAGAGGATATGCTGCGGGCATCTGTCTTAGATTTTGGAGCCACTTGGGACAAGAGCTTGCCGTACGCTGAATTTTCGTACAACAACAGCTATCAAGCCAGCCTTCAGATGTCTCCTTTTGAAGCCTTATATGGACGTAAGTGCAGAACGCCCCTACTTTGGGACCAAACTGGTGAATCCCAAGTGTTCGGAACGGACATTCTCCGTGAAGCTGAAGAGAAAGTACGGATCATCAGAGACCGACTCAAGACAGCCCAATCACGACAGAAGAGCTACGCGGACAATCGTCGCCGAGACCTAGCCTTTGAAGAAGGAGATCATGTCTACCTTCGAGTTACGCCACTCCGTGGTACTCAGCGGTTTAACATGAGAGGAAAGTTGGCCCCTCGATATGTTGGGCCATTTCCCATTGTTCGACGCCAAGGCGAAGTTGCATATCAGTTGGAATTACCGCCCTCATTGGCTGGAGTGCATGACGTGTTTCACGTTTCCCAACTCAAGAAGTGTCTTCGCGTTCCGACAGATCAAGTGGATCTACAACAGTTGGATGTTCAAGAGGATCTGACCTATGTGGAAAAGCCTGTCAAGATATTGGAGGTCAAAGAAAGGATCACCAAGAGTCGTGTCATCCGCTTCTGTAAAGTACAATGGAGCAATAATCCGACAGAAGAAGCTACATGGGAAAAAGAAGATGAACTCAAGGCACAGCATCCTGAGCTATTCGAGGATTGATCCGAATCTCGAGGACGAGATTCTCTGTAAGGGGGATAGGATTGTAACACCCCAGAAATTAAAAAGGAATTAAAATAAAGGGAATTATTATCAAATTCATTTCTTGAATTTATAATTAAAGAAAATCCTAAAAGAACACTAACAAAGCCAAACAGGAAGGAATATTCAAAATTTGGACTTGAAAATTTTATGAGATCAGCTAGAGGCCAAAATATAATTTTAGGAATTTTTCCAAATTTTATCAATAGTGATTCAACCCTAAATTAAATATACGAATTACTGGAATTATCTTAAATCAGAAAAGAATTTAAATCCTTATTGGGCCTCAACCCTGAAACCGCTCTCAGCCCGGCCCAGTCCATCCACCAGTCACTGACCAGTGGGGCCCGCTTGTCGGCACCGTTTCCCTCCCCTCTCTCCCGCGCCCGACCCCGCTCGGCCCCACATGGCAGCCAACCGCGGCCATCTCTGTTTCCCTGACCGATGGGGCCCGCCTGTCGGTTTTCTCCTTTTCCGTTCACTCGCCGACAGGTGGGGGCCCCCTGTCGGGGTCTTCTTCCCCGAAGGAAGGGGGGATCCCCTTCCATCCCCGTCGACCCCCCCTGCCATTTCCGCCGCCGGACACCAAATCACGCAGAACCAGGCCCCGGATCTCTTTCCTTCATCGCCGGCGACCCCCTTTCCCTCTTTGCCGACGCGTTTTCGCCATATTTGGTATGAACCCGAGCACTATAGAAACCTCGCCGGCGTTGATTTGGAACCTCCCCGATTCCCCTCGATCCGCCTGCCTTATGCGCCACCGACGACCCCTATATAAGCCCTCAGCCTCACCGCAGCCAAGCCACGCCACCAGAGCCCTATTCTGCGTGAACCCGAAGGCCGCCACCCTTTTTCCGGTTTTTCCTCTGCTCACGCTCCGGCAAGCCTGCGCCAGTGCTCCGGGCCACCGCCGCCCTCGCCGTCACGACCGCCAGGATCCCTTCCGCCTCCTCTACCTCGGCATCGCCTCCGCTAGGCCGGACCACCACCGGAACGCCTTCGCCACCGCCAACCCGAGGAGCACCGCCGCCTCTTCTCATCGCCGCCCGCCGTCGCCTGCCCCTCGCCGCCGTCACCGGCATCTTCATGTTCCCCGTCTTCCCCTCTCTCCATTTTCGCCATCACCTAGGGCCTTAGGCCTCGCCGTCGCCGGCAATTGCTCGCCGGAGCTCCACCGGAGTCGGGGAAGAAGGGGTAAATTACCCCTTCGCCGGGTGCCGTGCCAGATCCCTCGCGGACCGCACGATCTCGATCTAACGGCGCGGATTAAATCCCCGTGGGATTTAATCCTGGCCCTCGATCTTAGCCGAAGCGGTACCGAGTCACGGGAGCCGTCGATCGCCACTTAAAACACCCGCGCGCGCTCTGGCCGTTGGATCCTGATCCAACCGCTGCCACGTGCCCCGCTCACGCGCACAGTCAACGGTTCACGGTGAACCCAGTTCACCGTGGACCAGAGACTGATTTCTGGTTTAAAATAAAATTCAGAAAATCCATTTAAACTTTGAAAATTCATAACTTGCTCATTTTAACTCCAAATTTCACCATTCAAATTTTGTTAAATCCAGAATAATATTCTCTACACATTAATGCCTTAAAAACACTATGTTACTGATACCCAAAATATTTTTAATAAATAAATGAATAAAAACCCCTTAGGGTTAAAATTTGAAATACAGAAAATAAATTAGGAAAAATCCTAAAAAGTTAAGTTTTACTGTTTTATACCAAAGTTTAGAATATTAAATTACTTCACATAAAAACACCCACAAATATGTATGTTTATTATTTGGTGGATTTTATCTGTTTATTGAATGTATTGTTTACTTTTCCGTATCGAGAAGACTACGAGTTCGTCGAGGAGCAGGAGTCCTATCCCGAGGTTCCTCCATCCCCCTTTGCTGATCAAGGCAAGTCATCGACCACCTCTGTGGAAACAGTTGATCATATTGAGCCCATGTTTTAATAAATTATCGCTATAACTCATAGGTTAATATTGCATTAGTCAAATATCAAGCCCTACACTTATATTTATTAGATCCCCGTCCTTGTGTGCAAACCCAAGCCATGCATATTGAGCCTTAACTCCTTGTCACTCTACAAATATTATATTAGCTAGTGCCCAATGTACCGGCACAACCGCTATAGGATTTAAAGAATGAGTCGTAGATAGCTGGATTCTGATATATGAAAATCCCCGTTATTCTCGTCTCTGGACTCTGTTGGAGTTAGGCATGTTATAAGTATGGTGGGTTCCGGGTGCAAGCTCGGAAACTGGTTGGTCGCACCCGGGGCACTATAAGGACCGGTCTGCGGGATCTGTTGCAAAGCACTTCCGTACCAACCACAAGTCTAATGGGTAAGTCCTAACTGGAAGTGTGGAACACTCCGTCTCACGACACCATAGTGGAGGGGGCAAGGGGCTAGCCCTCAGGGCGCCTTGTACCGACAATGGCTCAAGGGGGGGTATTGTGGAAACTCGACATGGCGAGACACGGTACGAAACCTATAAGAGGGTGCTGTTGAGTCGGGGAAGACCATATGGAAGGTTTTGGCACGAGTTCCCGTGAAATGGGTCATCTCGTTACACTTTGGTGTAAGTGATGAGTGCGTGCCTTGTGGGTACAGTGGTACATCTCTGATCAGAGTAAAATCAATCTTTTCGAAAAGCCGAGCCCACGGTCAAGGGCGGGTTGTGTGACTACTCGCAGTTAGTTTACAATTGTTTGAAGGATTGAGTTATTCATGGCATGTAAGGACTGTTGTGCGAGGAGGTAAAACATACTCCTCGAGTTAGAAGATGATAATGCATTCACATGTTTACTTTTCCGTACTAATAAATTGCTCACATTTAACGCTTTACAAATATGCTGCTTCCGCAAAACTAGCCACTTTCTCCCTTGTTATTACCTTGCATTATATTTGCATTCGGTGGCTTGCTGAGTACATCAGTACTCACCCCGTTGACTTACACCATCAGAGCCCGTCTACTACGAGGAGGATGAAGGTCTGGAGTAGCGACCCAGTCAAGGCGAGACTGGGAGGAGGCGTTCATCTAGGACCCTTGATTTTATTAGTTTCTCTTCACTTTCATTCACTTTTGTATTAATGCGGTCTACGAACCGTGAATGATTGCCCGTCTTGTACGTGGTCGTGTGATGAACGTCTTGTTTTATTGAATTTCACTAAAGTCCTGATTTATTAAATCGGGGCGCGACAAGTTATAAGATGTGCCCTGAGACAAGTGACGGTGACCAGTGAAGAAGGGCATGCCGTCACATTTCAGATGCCAAGCCTGAAGTTCGGAAGACCAAGGCTGCACCAGATTACTTTGGAGGAAATACCAGTAGTCTGCGAGTACCCGGACGTTTTTCCAGAGGATTTACCAGGGATGCCACCCAAAAGGGATATCGAGTTCCGTATCGATTTGGTGCCCGGGACCACCCCCATTTACAAGCGACCATATCGGATGGCCGCCAATGAGCTAGCTGAGATGAAGCAGCAGTTGGAGGATCTTGAGAAGAAAGGCTATATCAGACCTAGCACATCCCCGTGGGGTGCCCCCGTCATCTTTGTTGAGAAGAAAGAAGACAAGGCTAAGCGTATGTGTGTAGACTACCGAGCTTTGAATGAGGTGACCATCAAGAACAAGTACCCGTTACCCAGGATCGATGATCTTTTTGACCAGCTGAAAGGAGCTACGGTATTTTCTAATATCGACCTGCGGTCCGGATATCATCAGCTAAGGATTCGAGAAGAGGATATACCCAAGACAGCTTTTACCACCCGTTATGGATTATATGAGTGTACCGTCATGTCCTTTGGATTGACCAACGCCCCTGCTTTCTTTATGAACATGATGAATAAGGTGTTCATGGAGTATTTGGACAAATTCATCGTGGTCTTTATAGACGACATCCTCATTTATTCCAAGGATCAGAAGGAGCACGAGACTCACCTCCGGTTAACCTTAGGAAAGCTAAGGGAACACCAGTTATACGCCAAGTACAGCAAGTGCAAGTTTTGGACGGCGGAAGTAAAGTTCCTTGGACACATTATCTCTGCACAAGGCATTGTAGTAGCTCCTGCCACCGTAGAAGCAGTTATGGATTGGCTACCACCCACAAACGTATCTGAGATACGAAGTTTTCTGGGTTTGGCCGGATATTATCAGAGGTTTATCGAGAATTTTTCCAAGATAGCCAAGCCAATGACCAAGTTATTGCAGAAGGGAGAGAAGTTTGAATGGACTCCTGAGTGCGAGGAGAGTTTTCGCATCCTCAAGACCTGCTAGTGTCAGCGCCTATACTGACCCTACCAGATATCAGGAAGGACTTCCATGTTTATTGCAACACATCTCGCCAAGGATTGGGATGTGTTCTCATGCAAGATGGGAAGGTTATTTCATATGCCTCTCGACAGTTGAGACCCCATGAATTAAACTACCCGACCCATGATTTGGAATTGGCCGCCGTAGTACACGCTCTTAAGATATGGAGGCATTATTTGGTCGGAAACCGCTGCGAAATCTTTATGGATCATAAGAGTTTGAAGTACATCTTCACGCAGCCGGACCTCAATCTGAGGCAAAGACGATGGTTGGAATTAATAAAGGACTACGACTTAGGTATCCACTACCACCCCAGAAAAGAAAATGTGGTAGCTGATGCATTAAGTCGTAAGGGATACTGCACCACCATCGTGATTCAGGAGCACGCACCCTTACTTTATAAGGAGCTGGAAAGGTTGAATCTCGGGTTAACCACAGGAGTGTATCTAGCCACCTTGGAGACTCAGCCAGTTCTATTTGAGCAGATCCGTGAGGCTCAGTTGGAAGACCCGGATATAGCTGCCATTAAGAAGAACATGAGGCAAGGTAAAGCTCCATGATTTTCAAAAGACGAGAATGGCACCATATGGTTTGGAGCCCGGATATGTGTGCCGGATAAACCGGAGATAAAGACCCTTATCCTAAAGGAAGCTCATGATACTTTATACTCCATCCATCCCGGAAGTACCAAGATGTATCAGGACCTGAAGGAACGCTATTGGTGGGTTAGCATGAAGAAAGAGATTGCTCAGTTCGTCGCAGAATGTGGCACTTGCAGGAGAGTAAAGGCGGAACATCAGAGACCTGCAGGACTGTTACAGCCACTTAAAGTGCCTGAATGGAAATGGGAAGAGATCAGTATGGACTTCATCACCGGACTTCCAAAGACCCATCTAGGATATGATTCTATTTGGGTAATCATTGACCGGCTAACAAAGGTAGCACACTTCATAGCCATTAAGACAACTTTCAGTGGCCCTAAGCTCGCAGAATTGTATATAGCCTGCATTGTGTGTCTTCATGGAGTGCCCAAGAAGATAGTGTCCGACAGAGGAAGTAAGTTCACCTCTCGTTTTTGGAAGAACCTTCAAGAAGAGATGGGCACAAGATTGAACTTCAGTACTGTTTACCACCCTCAGACAGATGGACAAACTGAAAGGGTGAATCAGATATTGGAAGATATGCTTCGGGCATGCGTCTTGGACTTTGGAGCACCTTGGGACAAGAGTTTACCGTACGCTGAGTTTTCGTACAACAACAGTTATCAAGCCAGCCTTCAGATGTCCCCGTTCGAAGCCCTATATGGACGAAGGTGCAGGACGCCTCTACTTTGGGATCAAACCGGTGAATCCCAAGTGTTTGGAACATACATCCTTCGGGAAGCTGAAGAGAAGGTACGGATCATCAGAGACCGGCTCAAGACAGCCCAATCACGACAGAAGAGCTATGCGGACAATCATCGTCGGGATTTAGCCTTTGAAGAGGGAGACCATGTCTACCTCCGTGTCACACCCCTCCGTGGCACTCAACGGTTTAACATGAGAGGAAAGTTGGCCCCTCGATATGTTGGACCATTTCCCATTATACGATGCCAAGGCGAAGTTGCATATTAGTTGGAACTGCCACCCTCACTAACCGGAGTGCATGATGTGTTTCATGTGTCTCAACTAAAGAAGTGCCTTCGCGTCCCGACAGAGCAAGTGGACCTGCAACAGTTGGATGTTCAGGAAGATTTGACCTACGTGGAAAAGCCCGTCAAGATATTGGAAGTCAAAGAAAGGACCACTAGAAGTCACGTCATCCGCTTCTATAAAGTTCAGTGGAGCAATCATCCCGTAGAGGAAGCTACCTGGGAAAAAGAGGAGGAACTCAAGGTACAGCATCCTGAGCTATTCGAGGATTGATCCGAATCTCGAGGATGAGATTCTCTGTAAGGGGGATAGGATTGTAACACCCCAAGAATTAAAAGGAAATAAAATAAAAGAAAAATAATATTAAAGAAATTTCTGAATTTTATTATTAAAGAGAATTCCTAAAAGAGCCCTATTTAAGCCAAACAGGGATAAATATTCAAAATTTGGACTTGAAAAATTTATGGGATAAACTAGAGGTCAAAACATAATTTCAGGAATTTTTACAAATTTTTATCAACAGTGATTCAACCCTTAATCAAATAAATAAATTACTGGATTTATTTTAAATCAGAAAACCATTTTAAATCCTAATGTGCTACAAACCTCCAATTTACCCCAAGCCCGGCCCAGTCCAGTATTGAGCCACTGACAAGTGGGACCTAGGTGTCGGCGCCGGCTCCCGCCTCTCTCTCCCGTCCGCGCCCGCCTCGGCCCCACATGGCAGCCACCCGCGCCCGTCTCTGTCTCTCTGACCGACCGGGCCCACCTGTCGGTCCTTCCTTTTCCGTTCGCCCGCCGACAGGTGGGGGCCACCTGTCGGATGTTTCTTCTCCGATGGAAGGGGATCCCCCCTTCCATACCGGTGACCTCCACCTTCCCTTCTCACCGCCGGCCGCCTCGATTCTCCCAATTCGGCTCCGGATCACTTTCCCCGAGCACCGCCGCCCCCTTTCCATCTATAGCCGACGCGTTTCCACGCTTAAGGAAGCTTGGCCGGGATTTGGAAACCCTCGCCAGAGAGGGAAGGAAACCCTCGGTTCCCTTCCATTTAATCGCCACTGATGACCCTATAAAGACCCCCTCCGGCCACCGCCCTCTACCCACGCCTCCTAAGAGCAAGCCCTCGCTTTCTAGAGCCCCGACACGAAGTTTCGGCCGTTAGCTCTGTTCCGCCTCCAGCCACCGCTCGCCGGCAATCCAAGTCCCCGCCGTTCCCGCCATCGCCACCTTCGTGACCACCAGGACCCGCCCGTCCTCGTCCACACCTCCGACGGACGAGAGGACCGCCGGATGAGGAGCCATGCTGAATAGCGTGGGCCTCATGGCTCCAGAAGTGATGAGTCATTGTCAACGATAGTCAAAGAGGACAAAAGAAGAATAGATATGCTGTTTCATGGGCCGCGTGTGACTCAGGTACACGGGCAGCGAGCGACTGTCGGGCAGAGGAGGCTGCGAAGTTGGGCTGGCCCAATCCGGGTACATGGGCCAGAAGCAGTAGAAGACCCACTGGGCTGTTGACCAGGACTGACTCAGGTACACGGGTGGTGAGCGATTGCCGGCTGAGAGAGCTGCGGAGTTGGGCCGGCCCAATCCAGGTACCTGGTGCAAAGCCGGTGGAGGCTTTGTCAGTTTCAACGCAAAACTGACAACCGTTGATCTTGTATCCGACTGTCCAGAAGAGAAGTCGTAGTCGCTACGAAAACTTAGCTTCCGGATAAGTCATCTGTATCTCTAGGCCCACAGTCAGTCAGTCGTGTCTGTAAAAATACCTAAGAGCAGTAGAGTCTTTTCCTTTATTCTTGCATCTGTAAAAACCCTAAGGGGCTGGTAGAATATTCCTAGTGTTGGGCAGCCTATAAATAGGGCCCCAATCCCTAGGGTTTGGACTACCCCTTTGGCTGAAATCAATTCATACTCCTTTGGGTCATTTTGTCTCTTGCTTTGCCTCTCTCCTCTCATGTTCTTGCTTGCGCCGACAGGCATTTTTGCCCCTGTTTTTCTTGCCTTGCATTTATTGTTGCAGTGAAGCTTCTATTCTCAAATCGTGTGCAGCAACTGCAGAGTTTTAATGACTTCATTTCACTCGCACAGAAAGTTTTTCCTTTGATTTTGAGGCTTCGGAAGCTTCTGTTGCGTGTGTTCTTCACGCAAGTAGTACTAGTTCTTGCTGTTGCAAGTAGTACTACTACACTGTAGCAACAGTACACTGTGCCAGCTTTTTGCTTTCTACTGCGCAGCTTTTTGATCGAAGTAGACAGGGCTGAGTTACTTTTCTGACTGTTCTCTAGCGAAGCCCCCCTCTCTGTCCGAAGCCCCTCAGCTCCGTGAGGCAGGCTTCGATCTAACATCTTCGAAGGCTTCGCTTGAACTTCGGTTTCATTTTTGCATCGTGTCTCTAGCTTCGCAGAACACTTTGCACTTTGTCAGCTTCGCATACTTCGACAGTCTTTATGAAGGTGTTCTCAGTCACGTGGTGTTCGAAGTCGATACTTCGTTAGGCTTCGGAGTAAGCTTCGAAGCTAATCTCACTGATAGACTTCGCTTTGGTTTCGTTGTCGCGTGTCAGCCTTAGTTTCTCTTTTTCGAAGCTTGCTCTTTTCGAAGGTAGAGTGTAGGCTTCAAATTTGGTTTCTCCGTCGTGTGACAGGCTTCGTTTCTTTGTTCGAAGGTTGTCCGTCTGTTGTGTTCGAAGTTTTCTGTTCGAAGGTTTGGCTTCGAAGCCCTCAGTTCGAAGCTGTGTTCAAAGCTTTGCCTTCGAAGTACATACTTCGAAGCAGGCTCCGATTTTCTCATACTTCGCTTCGAAGCACACTTCGTTTTCTGCCACTTCGAACTAGGCTAGTCCGAAACCTACCTTCGGCATTTTCACAACACCTTCGACAGACTTCGACTTCCACCTCCGAACCAGACTTCGACCAGCGAAATAGACCTCGACCTCCGAAGCAGGCTTCGGCCAGCGAAGCAGGCTTCGACCTACAAAGCAGGCTTCGCCGAGTTTCGAACAAGAGACAAATTTGAACAGGTAACTTCTCTTCTCTCTCGTAGTGCACCGAAATTTCTTTACTGAGAAGTTTGTCTTACCTAGCCTTGCGTTTACTGTTTATCTGTCTATTAGGACTGCTTTGATAATTCACTGTTTGTCTTCAGCTGCTTTTTAGGCTAGATACCTTTAGACTTAGGCTATCTATTTATTTTCTGCTGCTTAGTCTTTTGAGGTGCGTTGGGTATTGGGAACAGGCCATTGATTCGAAAGAATTTTTAAGGCGCCCATTCACCCCCCCTCTGGTCGCTACTTTCGGTCCTACAAGTGGTATCAGAGCCTGGTTAGGGTTTTTCCATACCTTAACCGGTTCTAAACCCCAGTAGTGATCATGACTTCTCCTGGCAAAGTCCCGTCCTTGGAAGCCTATGGCTATAACTATTGGAAGACTCGCATGCGAGCCTATCTCATGAGCCAGGGTTCGGACATTTGGGACATTTGCGTTCACACCACGTTTGTCATATTGCCAGTCATTGAGCAGGGTACTGCTGGTATCATTCCTCAGCATCTGAGCAACAGTAAGGCTGTGAACATTCTGTTTTCTGGTTTAGGTCCCACTGAGTTTGAGCGTGTGAGTCATCTCTCCACTGCGAGAGAGATCTGGGCTACCCTCAAGGCACACCATGAGGGAATAGCACAGGTCAAGGCTCGGCTCTATCAGACCTACCGGCGTGAATATGAGAATTTCACACAGAAGTCGGGTGAATCTGTTGAGGCTCTGTTTGGTCGTTTTCAGTCGATCATAAACAAGCTTCGAGACAACAAGGCTGAGGGTGCTCAGTTAGTCTCAGATCACGAGCAGGCGCTCAAGGTTCTCCATACCTTGGACCCAAAGATCTGGGAGATCAAGGTATCCTCTATCGTTGAGAGCACTTCTTACAATACCTTGATCATTTCTGAGTTGTTTAGCAAGCTGAAGGCCACTGAGGTAGATATCCAGCTGAGATCAAATCTCACTGGTTCTGGATCAAAATCCCTGGCCCTTGCTACACCTTCTGTTGATCCCTCTTCTGTGAGTTGTGTTGTATTCTCTTTGATGTCTATCACTGAGGACCAGCTAGAGTTATTGGGAGATGATGATTTGTGTCTTTTTAACAACCGGGTGCGTCGTGTCTATGATAAGAGAATGTTCAAAAGACACGGCACAAAATCCGGATGCTTTGAGTGTGGTGATCCAGGACACTTCATCGCCGACTGCCCCAAGCGCAATGGATACAAGAAGGGCACCGGTGGCAGCTTCCATGACTCCGGCAAGCATGAAAGCTCATCCTTCAACAAGGGCAAGCCGAAGACCCGATTCTTCAAGATGGCCCTGAAGGACTACCGGTGAGAGAACAAGAAGCGCGACAAGGCCTTCTTCGCCGAGATGGAGAAGAGCTACTCCAAGCGATCCACGTCTTCTTCCTCTTCATCGAGCTCAAGCGATGAGGAGATCGCCATCAAGAAGGGGAAGGACAAGGACGATCCGGCGGGCCTCTGCTTCATGGCTTTCGGGGACAAGCCGAAGAGCCGCTCTCACCAGCACCGAAGATCCCACAAGAGCTTCTGTTCAATGGCTCTTGGGGATAGGGAAGAAAAGAGCTCCTCCGATGACTCCGACGACGACGACAACAAGGTATCATCCTATGAACGAGAAATTGTTGATTTACTTGAGAGCAATCGTCAGGAGTTGAAATATCAGGAAAAACTGCTTAGGGGGGGCCAAAAAGAGGATAGATGAGTTAGAAAGTGAGCTTGCCGTAGCCAACGACAGAATTGAGAGTCTATCTTCTTCCCCTTGCTTGGGTGATAGCAGTGAGTGCCCGAAATGTGAGGTGCTTCTGTGTGACCTGTCGACTCTGAAGTCCAGGTACACAGAAAGGGTTGATGAGAGAGACGCATTGGCCACTGAGCTTGAAAGCGCTCAGCTGGAGCTGAAAAATGCTCAAGCCATTGTTGTCGCACCCTGCGATCATTGCCAATCTCATCTAGCTGCCTTAGCTGAGCTGAAATCCAAGGGCGATGAGCATTTGGGTGATTTGGAGAGGTTGAGAGCTGAGCTTGCCCAGACTAGGCTAGAGCTTGAGACATTGTCAGTTCCACCCACTGTCTGTGAGAACTGTCTGTCTCTTAGAATGGAGTTGATCAAGTTGAAAGCCGAAAAGTCTGTCCAAGTAAAGAGTGAGTGTGAGACCTGCTTGTCTCAGGTGGAGGTTCTAGCTTCCTTGAGAGAGGAGCTAGCAGATTCTCAGAATGAGAACTTTTACCTCCGTTCTATCCTGAGTTGGATCAGTGCCAGAGAGCCACAGCTTGGCATGATGATCCAGCAGTTCAAGAGGTAGGATGGATTTGGGGTAGGTTACACCTACATCAAGGCTGACTTTGAGAGTGCCATTAGCCGGGCAGTGGAGTGGAGTAAAATGACTCCTGAGCAGAGATACCCCAAGACTCACTCCACTGAGTCTTCCCAGGCTTGTCAGCCCAAGGATGGAGTGATTCATGAACCACCCAAAGCTCCACCCAAGAAGCCTATCTTGGTTCCTAAGCCCAAACACCTCCACTCTTCTCTAGACTCTCTTCCTGGACCCTCTCAACCCAAGAAGACCACACCAAACACTACCAAGCCTAAACATCCCAAGCCTCAACCACATCCAAGAAGCCCACCTATCATTGTGAGTACTGTCAGAGAGACGGGCATCTTGCGGAGTTCTGCTTCAGGAGGAAGCGGGTTGAGAGAGCAGAGAGGGCTCGTAGTGATCAGGAGCAGTTCTACCAACAGGGTGGTAGACTGCGTGTTCCTCGGCGTGGGGAGAGGCTGGAGGCCAGGCCGTGTCGTGTAGGTGGTGGTAGAGGAGACGACTTTCTTGCCCGTGCTCCAGTTGGTGATGTCCGTTCCGGCAGAGTTCCAGGCCGTGTTGGCTACGGTCCTGGACCTCGTGGCCACAGGGTTAGGCAAAACCAAGGACCGCACATTGAGCCGTGTTTTGGTCCAAACTCTTTTGATGGTTTTTGCTTTCCATCTTTTGAGCAGATGGCTTGACACTGGTTTATCTCTTTTGCTAAACCTGGTGCCGGACCATTTGCTCCCACTTACAGCCACTGATTGTGCAGGATCGGGGACTGGAGGAAGATTGGATCATGGACTCGGGATGCTCCCGCCACATGACGGGACATCACAGATGGTTCTCCAGTCTCACTCCCCCGAGATCCAAAGAGTACATCACATTCGGGAACAGTGGTCAAAGGAAGGTAAGTGGCATAGGCTCTATTCGCATTTCAGATCATTTCTCTTTGAAGAATGTTGCTTTGGTTAAGAATTTGAACTTCAATTTGATTTCTGTTTCGCAACTTCTTGAGGATGGTTTGGAAGTGCGTTTTAAGAAGGGCAACTCTTCTGTGGTTGATTCTAGAGGGTCTTTGATTTGCCAGATTTTACCATTCAGTAAAGTTTTTCGAATTGACTTCTCTAGTTCTTTTGGCCCTTCTCGTTGTTTGATTGCTGGATCTTCTTCTGAGCTCTGGAAGTGGCATAGGAGGTTAGGTCACTTGAGTTTTGATCTGCTAGTCAGGTTAAGCTCTATGGACCTCATCCGAGGATTGCCCAAGCTTAAGATGGAGAAGGATCTAGTTTGTCATCCCTGTCGTCATGGGAAAATGGTTGCCGCTTCTCACTCGCCTGTGACTCAGGTGATGACTTCGTATCCGGGCGAGCTTTTACACTTGGACACTGTTGGTCCAGCTCGGGTACGTTCAGTCGGTGGGAAGTGGTACGCACTTGTCATTGTTGACGACTTTTCTCGATTCTCGTGGGTTTTCTTTTTGGAGTCTAAGGATGAGACTTTTCATTTTGTTCATGACCTGATTTTGAAGCTGAAGAATGAGAACAATGGTCGGATGCGAGCAATTCGCTCCGACAATGGCTCTGAGTTCAAGAACTCTCAGTTCGTCAGCTTCTGTAGTGATCAGGGTCTGGATCATCAGTTTTCTTCTCCTTACACTCCCCCACAGAACGGCGTTGTGGAACGAAAGAACCGCACGCTAGTCGAGATGGCCAGGACGATGCTCGATGAGCACAGGACTCCTAGGCGTTTTTGGGCTGAAGCCATGAACACGGCTTGCTATCTGGCCAACCGCATCTTTCTTAGAGCTTACCTTGGTAAGACATCATATGAATTGCGGTTTGGTAGACAGCCCAAGGTGAGCCACTTGCGAGTGTTTGGCTGCAAGTGCTTTGTTCTCAAGAAGGGAGGGCATTTGGACAAGTTTGAGTCTCGTTGCTGGGATGGTGTTTTTCTTGGCTACGCTTTACATTCTCGAGGCTTTCGTGTTTGGAACCTCGAATCCCAGCTGCTTGTCGAGACTTGTGAGGTTTCTTTTGATGAGTCCTTGCCTTCTTTGACTCCTTCTTTTGAGCTTTCTGGTGATGATGAGCTCGGAGAGTCCATCTTCGAGGAAGATGAGGATACTCTAGCTGCTGATGAGGGTGGGCCTTCTGCATCCCCCGCAGAGCCCACATCTTCTGAGACTTCGACTGAGGATGAGGGCGGACCTCTGATCACTTCTTCCACTACGATCGAGCCCCCTCAATCGAGTCCAGAGGTGCCTGCTGCTGACTCCGGTGAGGTGACTTCAGATCACCAGGGAACCCGAGCAGTTCAGCGTGACCATCCCTCAGAACTCATCATAGGTGCTTTGACTGAGAGAACTTTGCGTTCTTCTGCCACTCTCGCTGTGTTTGCTGAATCTGCGTTTGTTGCATCTTTTGAGCCCAGAGATGTTTCTCATGCTCTTTCTGATTCCAATTGGATTAATGCTATGCAAGAAGAGCTTGAGAACTTTGTCCGCAATCGGGTTTGGACACTAGTTGAGCCGCCACCAGGATGCAACCCCATAGGCACCAAGTGGGTATTCAAGAACAAACAAGGTGAAGATGGGGTTGTGGTGCGCAACAAAGCCCGACTAGTTGCCCAGGGTTATTGCCAGAAGGAAGGTATTGACTTTGAAGAAACCTTTGCTCTTGTTGCCCGTCTTGAGTCCATTCGTATTCTTCTAGCTTTTGCCGTTTCGAAGGGTTTTAAGCTTTTTCAAATGGATGTCAAGAGTGCTTTTCTGAACGGGTTCATTGAGGAGGAAGTGTATGTTAGGCAACCCCCCGGCTTTGAGAACCCTAAGTTTCCTCGACATGTTTTAAATTGCAAAAAGCTTTATACGGGTTGAAGCAAGCCCCCAGGGCTTGGTATGACCGGTTGAAGCAGTTTTTGTTGGGGAAGGGCTTTGTGATCGGTTCTGTGGATAAAACTCTCTTTTTGCTCAGAGTCGCTTCAGACTTCTTAGTCGCTCAGATTTACGTGGACGATATTATCTTTGGCGGTACTACTAATGATCTTGTATCCAAGTTTTCTGAGCAGATGCACAGCGAGTTTGAGATGAGCCTCATGGGTGAGCTCAAGTATTTCTTAGGGCTCCAGATCAAGCAGACCAAGGACGGCACCTTCATCCACCAAGGTAAGTACACTCGCGACATGCTTAAGAAATTTGACTTTGGTGGTGAATTGAAGCCGCAGATGACCCCGATGGGCACATCTAGGGGTCTGGACAAGGACGAGAACGACATCAAGGTCAACGAGAGGGAGTTTCGAGGGATGATCGATTCGCTGTTGTACTTGACGACGACCAGACCGGACATTCAGTTCGCCGTGGGACTATGCGCGCGCTTCCAGTCTTCACCACGCGCGTCTCATCGGCAGGCTGTCAAGCGCATCTTCAGGTTTCTCACTTATGCGCCCGATCTTGGTCTTTTCTATTCAGCATCATCTTCTCTCGATTTATCTGGCTTTTCGGATGCCGACTTTGGTGGGTGCCGGTTGGATTGCAAGTCGACTTCCGGTACTTGCTAGTTTCTTGGTTCTTCTCTTGTCTCTTGGTCTTCTCGAAAGCAATCTGGAGTTGCTCTTTCGACCACTGAGGCTGAGTACGTAGCTGCTGCTAGCTGCTGCTCACAGTTGGTTTGGATGATTTCCACTCTGCGAGATTTTGGGTTGTTCTTTCCTACCAGGGTTCCATTGTTTTGCGACAGCACAAGTGCTATTAGTGTAGGGAAAAACCCATGTCTCCATTCAAAAACCAAACACATTGATGTGCGCTTTCACTTCTTGCGGGATCAATATGAGAAAGGTGTCATTGACCTTGTTCATGTTGATACCCATCATCAGTTGGCTGATATTTTCACCAAACCCCTAGATCAGTCTACATTCGAGCGTTTACGAGGGGATTTGGGTGTTGTGTATCCTTTTTAGGATATTTTGCGTCAGTTTTCTTTCTTCTTTACTCTTTTCTTGAGTCTTTTTGTGTGTGTACATACTTTGCATATTCACATATCACACTTTGGAGCTGCTTCTGTTATATGATTGCACTGCTTTACTTATTCTAGCTGGTACATGCCTTTGAATACTTGTCATTGATCATGCTTTGGTTCAGTTCACTTGATATGTCTGATATCTGTCATATGCATGGCTTTTACGCTTTAAACTTGAAAAATGATCACCATTGCTTCTGGTAACTAGCATGTGTAGGCTAAGTGCTCTTGCTATCTGTTACATGCCTTGTAGCTAGTTCCTGACTTAGATGCAAACATGCAACTTGGACATCCTTCTGCTTTCAAACATGATCATGCCATGTGTCTTAGACAGTATGTCTTTTGCTATACTTGTTAGATGTTGTAATTGCAGTCAATCATATCTGAGAAGCATGCTTTCTACACTCCACATGCACTCCAGTTGATTTTACTGCATATTTTGAGGGGGAGTTGCATTTCAGGGGGAGTCGGTGTCTCTTTTGAGTGCTTAATGAGTTCACTTGTCAACAAGGGGGAGAAAATTTGGGATCAGAGTTTAAGGGAGAGTTCTTACTCTGTTGATATCCTTGTTGTTCTAAAAATCGCACTCTCTTTGAGCTTTTACCTTTGGTTAACCGTAATGACCACTTCTTGCGTTTGTTCGGCTTTTGGTCATTAGGGTTAAACTGTTACCTTATTTTTATTCTTCTTTGTTTTTCTTGTGCTTTGTTTTCGTGTTTCCACATTTGTTCGCAGGTGCTGAAGAGCTGAAAGAAAGGAGTGTTGACAATGCACTCATCAAGGGGGAGATTGAGGAGCCATGCTGAATAGCGTGGGCCTCATGGCTCCAGAAGTGATGAGTCATTGTCAATGATAGTCAAAGAGGACAAAAGAAGAAGAGATCTGCTGTTTCATGGGCCGCGTGTGACTCAGGTACACGGGCAGCGAGCGACTGTCGGGCAGAGGAGGCTGCGAAGTTGGGCTGGCCCAATCCGGGTACATGGGCCAGAAGCAGTAGAAGACCCACTGGGCTGTTGACCAGGACTGACTCAAGTACACGGGTGGTGAGCGATTGCCGGGCTGAGAGAGCTGCGGAGTCGGGCCGGCCCAATCCGGGTACATGGTGCAAAGCCGGTGGAGGCTTTGTCAGTTTCGGCGCAAAACTGACAACCGTTGATCTTGTATCCGACTGTCCAGAAGAGAAGCCGTAGTCGCTACGAAAACTTAGCTTCCCGATAAGTCATCTGTATCTCTAGTGTTGGAACAATTGCGTTAGTTCCAGCAGGTTTTTGTATGGTGGAGTGTGATGTGGAGAATGAGCCTCGAAGGGCTCTAACAGAGGGAGAAAAAGGTTTATACTGGTTCGGGCCTCTCCTGGGAGATAATAACCCTACGTCCAGTTGTGGTGGATTTGGCATGGTATGCTCTTAGTATGGAGCAATAGTTCCAGGGTCTCTTGGCCCCCTGGAGCGTGTCCTGCTACAAGGGCTTGGCCCTGCTTTTATAGGCACGCAGGCCTTTAAGGAAAAGACCAAGATACCCTCTACAGGCCACTAGGCTCATAGGGGTAGACAGGGAAAGAGAGATAGCTACTGAGCAAAGTACCAGACAACTTTACAGCTTTACAGACGTGTCAGGCCACGCCAGGCTTTGACCAGCTAAAAGATACACCGAAGGTGGAGGCTGGGGAGAAGGCTTCGAAGTGCACCCCGGAGGGGGGCTTCGAAGCATGCTCCGGAAGGCAGCCTCCGGACGGGGCTCCGGAGGGCGGCCTCCGAACTGGACTCCGGGGGGCGGCCTCCGGACTTGGCTCCCGGAGGGTGGCCTCCGGACTTGGCTCCCGGAGGGCGACCTCCGGACTTGGCTCTGGAGAGTGACCTCCGAACTCCTGCGCCCGGGGGGTGGACTCCGACCTCCTGTGCCCGGAGAGTGGCCTCCGGCTTCCTGTGCCCGGAGGGTGGCCTCCGGCGCCCTGCGCCAGGGCCCGAATCGGGGGATCCGGGCCGGACCTCCTGGTCTGAGGGTTTCGAAGCTACGGACCCCAAAAGGCACCTTGGGACCTGGAAACAACACTTAGAGAGAAGAACAGGCTCCGACAGTGCTGGGCTCTGGGCCGAAGACTGTCGGAGGCTGACGTCATTTGGCCCCTGTTCAAGGGAAATATATTCCCCCAACAGTAGCCCCTCGCGTGTAGGCCTTCGGGACGAAGGGGTGCACGCTCCCTTAGGACAAATGACCTGAAAACACAACTTCAGAGAAAACATACCTTCGGAGCCTGGACCGAAGGTGACCTCGCTACCCGGGGGTAATAAATGCCCGCGCTAGTTGCTAGAACGGCCTCGGGGAGACCGAACGGCTCCGCAACGGTCAAAAAAGTTACCGTTACCTTGTTCTGGGCCGGTTCGCCTTCGCTTGGAGGCCCACCTGGCGGTGGGTTCGGCCCACGACGGTTGGAATTCTTACCGCGCCTATAAATAGAGACTTACCGCGTGCGGCTTCGGCACACCTTCATTTGCTTTCTTCTCGTTGCCTTGCAACCTTCGCTCTCTTCTTCCTCTAGCTTCGCTTCGAGCCCCCTTCGCTAGCTTTAGCCCTTCGCGGCGAAGTCCCATCAACATGCCGAAGAAGGCGGTGGCGAAGCCTCTGGCCTTGGGCTCGAGCTCGGGCTCCGCCCAGGTGCAGGCAGCGGCGGCTGCGGCGGCGAAGACTGCGCCTAGGCGGCTGGGGCCGAGGGACCTTCGGACACCCTCCGACAAGTTCGAGCAGACCCTGGAGATGAGGGCCTCGATCTCCACGGAGGAGTCGGTCCGGAGGGCCTACGAAGGGAAGATTGCGACGAAGATCCAACTTCGGGTCCCGGAGAAGTCGGAGGCTGAGCCGAGGCCTCGTGCTGACGAGGTGGTGGTGTTCGAGGCCTTCTTCGAAGCTGGCCTCGGACTGCCTGCAGTGGGGATGCTGAGCGAAGTCCTCAAGGCTTACAACCTCGAGCTCCCTCAGCTTTCGCCCAACGCAGTGGCGAGGTTAGCTGTCTTCGAGTGGGCCATGAGGGCTGAGGGTTGCAAGGGCCGCGCGGATGTCTTCGTCGCCCTCCATGACGCCAACTGCCAACCGAAGCCGCGGGAGGGGACGGACCGCGTCAAGAGGGCGCTGGCCTTCGGCAGCGCCAATTTCCAGCTCCGGAAGGAGTATCAAGACGTCTTCCCGGCGAGGGCCGTAAACAACAAGTGGTACTCGAGGTGGGACCAAGAGTGGTTCTATGCCTCCGTCGGCGTGAACTCTCCCCTTCGGAGTACCAACGCCCATATTTTGTACCGGCGCGAAGGGGTGGTGAAGACCAGCGAAGACATCCTTCGCTCGAGGATCTCGCTGCTCCGGAGAGTGGCGGCGAAGATGAGCATGAGGGACCTCGCGGAGGAGTTCATCACCCTCCGGCTCAGCCCCCTTGCGCGCTCCTGGCCGGAGGGCCTCTTTCAGGCTTCGGGCCGAGGTGAACTTAGCGAGTTGGCCTTCGACCGCTTCTGTAAGGCTTCGCAGTCTCTTTGCTTTTAATACTTCGTAGACTTCACTTCTAACTCAAACCTTTCATGAAGCCACCCTCGAAATGAGGACCCCGGAGGAGGCCATCGCGGCAGCGGATCGAGTCGTCGGGACTCCGACCCCCGAGGAGCAGAACCAGCGCCTTGCACTAGTGGGGTCCTGGGAGCGCTGGAACAGAGTATGGACCGCGCTCGACCTCGGAGGCATCCCTGCTCTGCCGGACTTCGCTCACCTGGCTGCCTCGTCGGCCGGAGCCAAGAGGAAGAGGGGGGATGAGGACGAAGCGGACGCTTCGGAACTTCGGCCGGAGGTCCCCGCGGTCGAAGCTTCTAATTCGGGGGAGGTTGCGGCGAAGCCCGCAACTACTCCGACCCCCAAGAAGGCAGCGAAGCCCCTGGCGGCGAGGCCTTCGGCGGTGAAGGCCGACGCGCACACTCCGGCCGCCAAGGAGGCCACGGATGCCCCGGCGGAACCAACCTCAGGCGCGGAGGCAGATGCGCCAGCTTCGCAGCGAAGGAGTTGGAGGGCACACTTAGCCCATCCTCCTTTCAAGAGATCTCCGACGATGGTAAACCCTTTTTTCTTTCGCATGCTTCTCTTCAATATGCGGATGTTGACTTGGCTCCCTGCAGAGGACGAAGATGACGCGAGGCCCACTGTGGCGAAGCCGGTAGACGAAGGTGGATCGAAGCCCGCCGAGGCGAAGTCCACAGAAGCTTCGAGCAGCAGCAGCAGCGATTCAGAGTCCGAGAGTACTTCATCTGACGACGAAGGCAGCGGAGGCCACGAGGCCCCTTGAGGCGAAGAAGAAGTGGATGTGGTGGGCTTGAGCCCCGCCTTGCCGGAGCCCGCGGAGGCGACCGTGGCCGTGGTTCACCCTTTCAAGCCGAGGGGGGCGTGACGGTGGCGGCGATCCGCGATTTCCGCGAGGCTTGTGCTTCTGCGAAGGAGGGGGACTTGGTGGCCCAGCTCAGCCACCGAGACCCCACGGACCTCTTCGTCAGTTCGAACGAAGTCCTCCTGCGGGTGAGCGAAGCCCCTTGCAGCTTCGAACTATACTTTGTCCCTTGGTTAATACTTATGGTTTCTTGAATTTCTGCAGGCCCTCGCACTGAACGCGGCAGCTTCGACTGCTGCCGACAGGCGGATGGAGCGCCTCGCAGAGGAGAAGGAGGCCCTTCGCCGCGAGGTCTCGGAGGAGGCCGAGAAACGGAGGCGGGCCGAGGCATCGGCTGCTGAGGCGAAGGAAGCTAAGGAAGCCTTGGCCTCGGAGACGGCTCGGCTCCGCGCGGAGCTCCAGGCTTCGAAGGATGTTGAGGCCCGATAGGCGAAGGAGATCGAGGAGCTTCGCCAACGGGCTCAGGATCTTAAGAGCTTCGTCGTGGCCAATCTTGGCGAGGCCACCAAGAGCTTGACCGAGGTCCTTGAGAAAATAGGGACCGAGTGCCGGACTTCGGACTTTGGCGATCAGGACCCGATTGGGGACCGCGCCGATTTCTTGAAGACTGCGGCTTCGATAGCGGACGAAGCGCTGATGGGCTTCACCCTTATGGCCGGCCGCATCGCGGGCCAAGGGGTGTTGCAGATGCTCCATGCCGCGGGGTGTGACCACCTTCGGGCGGCAACCTCCGTGACCCCAGTGGCCTTCGGGGGTCCGCACCTGGTGACGCCTTCGGCCGAAGTTCGCGGAGCCTGGCGGCGGCTGCAGGACCCCTGGAAGGAGCAAGGCTGCGAAGCAGTCCTCGACCTCCAGAAGGCCCTTCGACATCGCCGAGCCAAAGCGCCTGCTGTGCCTGATCAGCCTTCGACTTCGGCACCTCCGCCTCCGAAGGTGTAGATCTCCTTAGGCCTTTTGTAATACTTAGCTGCAGGCTTGTAAAAACTCTATCAGCTTATTAATATGAATGTGGGGATTTTTTATACCTGCCCAGGCTCAGACTTCGAGCGTAGACCTCTAAGTCCTTGAGGACTCCGAAGAGCTTCAACAGCTGTGGGCGATCCTCGAAGTAGCTAGGTCCGAAGGCCCCCCTCGATTTAAGCTTCCGAGGGGGCCTAACGGCGAAGCCATCTCCGAAGTAGCTCAGGATTTACTAGCCGCTGTGAAGACGGAGTCCCTTCAGGGCCCTTTGTCTTTGCATTCGCGAACGGCCTTAGCAGGCGACGAAGCCCTAGACTTTTCTGCCTTCAATACGGCACCGCCTGCTTCGTTAACTTGGAGCGACCTGCAAAGTGGAAGGCGAAGCCTACGGGCTTCGGAACCTGAACGGGTTGTTCGAGGGAGAGCGGGCTCCGACGAGGCAACGTCCAGCCGAGGTGGCCCTGGCCGAAGAAGGGGCAAGCGAGGGTTGGGGCCTCGCACACGGTTCTTCTTAGGTTTAGATACATATTATACGTAGTTTTGCTTCCGAAGTATGTTTGTAACACACTTCTCAATATACAATGAATGGAGTTTGTTATATTTGCATACTTCGTCTGTATGCTTCGTATTGTTTGGCTTGATTGTTTTAGCTTGTCACGCTCGTACTGCGTATTACATTCGCACACCTCGCATACATGCTTCCCCCCTTTGCTCGTGGCAGCTAGGGACTTAGCCATTGCTGGTGCGGGCAAAAAATAAACGATGCGAAGGGTGCGTCTTTCGGCGGCTTCGACGTATGAATTTTATTTAAGCGAAGGCCTCTTTTAGGCTTCAAATGCTTTAATTTGGTGCGAAGCAAGGCTTCGGTTGCTCGAAATTTCACTGAGCGAAGGCCTCTTTTGCGCTTCGAACGTGCTAACTTGGTGCGAAGCAAGGCTTCGGCACAACCAAGCCTAGCGAGGCATGCTTCGGCATGCTAAGATTTGGATGCTGTGCGCGAGCGAGGCTCTGAAACGCACTTAGATTATAGCGAAGTATGACTTCGAGACGCTTAGGCGTATAGTATGAGCACGCGAAGCCAGGCTTCGGAGCGTGTTTAGATAATGAAGCAAGGCTTCGGGACTTGGTCCTGTAATGAGAAGGATATTTGGTGTGGATTCACCGAACCTGTGATAATGTGAGCCACCTTCGACTCTGGGCCACCTTCGACCCTGGGCCACCTTCGACCCGGGGATGCATCAGGCCGGAGCCTGGAATCCCGGACTTGCCGAGCCGTCGCCCGGAAGTCTCAAAGCCCACTGCTACGGGCCCGGAGGCGCTGTGTAGCCTTCGGAGGGGTGCTCCGGATTTTATAAAGCGAAGCGAAGCTTCAATTTTAAATAAGGCGAAGCATGGCTTCGGTTTTTGAATAAGGCGAAGCATGGCTTCGGTTTTTGAATAAGGCGAAGCATGGCTTCGGTTTTTGAATAAGGCGAAGCATGGCTTTGGTTTTGAATAAGGCGAAGCATGGCTTCGGTTTTGAATAAGGCGAAGCATGGCTTCGGTTTTTGAATAAGGTGAAGCATGGCTTCGGATTTATATTAATGTAGTTGCAGATTGGTGCATCGAAGTAAGGCTTCGGGCTGTACATACCTTGTAGCCCTCGGGGCTTCGATGGCCTTTGAAACGTGGAGCGGAGCCCCTTGCCGGAGAGTGGGCTCCGGTATGTGAAGGATGAAAGAAGGCGAAGGTGGCCTTCGAGCTGCACCCGAAGCCCCTCGCCGGAGGGAGTGCGAAGCAAGAACGCCTCGAAGCTCCCCCCTCAGGCGCACTTCGGGTTGCAGGCAGTGGTAGAGAACTTAGCTTCTAGGACTAAGTTCCCCACGGACGGCGCCAACTGTTGGAACAATCGCGTTAGTTCCAGCAGGTTTTTGTATGGTGGAGTGTGATGTGGAGAATGAGCCTCGAAGGGCTCTAACAGAGGGAGAAAAAGGTTTATACTGGTTCGGGCCTCTCCTGGGAGATAATAACCCTACGTCCAGTTGTGGTGGATTTGGCATGGTATGCTCTTAGTATGGAGCAATAGTTCGAGGGTCTCTTGGCCCCCTGGAGCGTGTCCTGCTACAAGGGCTTGGCCCTGCTTTTATAGGCACGCAGGCCTTTAAGGAAAAGACCAAGATACCCTCTACAGGCCACTAGGCTCATAGGGGTAGACAGGGAAAGAGAGCTAGCTACTGAGCAAAGTACCAGACAACTTTACAGCTTTACAGACGTGTCAGGCCACGCCAGGCTTTGACCAGCTAAAAGATACACCGAAGGTGGAGGCTGGGGAGAAGGCTTCGAAGTGCACCCCGGAGGGGGGCTTCGAAGCATGCTCCGGAAGGCAGCCTCCGGACGGGGCTCTGGAGGGCGGCCTCCGAACTGGACTCCGGGGGGCGGCCTCCGGACTTGGCTCCCGGAGGGTGGCCTCCGAACTGGACTCCGGAGGGCGGCCTCCGGACTTGGCTCCCGGAGGGTGGCCTCCGGACTTGGCTCCCGGAGGGTGGCCTCCGAACTGGACTCCGGAGGGTGGCCTCCGGACTTGGCTCCTGGAAGGTGGCCTCTGGACTTGGCTCCCGGAGGGCGACCTCCGGACTTGGCTCTGGAGAGTGACCTCCAAACTCCTGCGCCCGGGGGGTGGACTCCGGCCTCCTGTGCCCGGAGAGTGGCCTCCGGCTTCCTGTGCCCGGAGGGTGGCCTCCGGCGCCCTGCGCCAGGGCCCGAATCGGGGGCTCCGGGCCGGACCTCCTGGTCTGAGGGCTCCAAAGCTACGGACCCCGAAAGGCACCTTGGGACCTAGAAACAACACTTAGAGAGAAGAACAGGCTCCGACAGTGCTGGGCTCTGGGCCGAAGACTGTCGGAGGCTGACGTCATTTGGCCCCTGTTCAAGGGAAATATATTCCCCCAACATCTAGGCCCACAGTCAGTCAGTCGTGTCTGTAAAAATACCTAAGGGCAGTAGAGTCTTTTCCTTTATTCTTGCGTCTGTAAAAACCCTAAGGGGCTGGTAGAATATTCCTAGTATTGGGCAGCCTATAAATAGGGCCCCAATCCCTAGGGTTTGGACTACCCCTTTGGCTGAAATCAATTCATACTCCTTTGGGTCATTTTGTCTCTTGCTTTGCCTCTCTCCTCTCCTGTTCTTGCTTGCGCCGCCAGGAATTTTTGCCCCTATTTTTCTTGCCTTGCATTTATTGTTGCAGTGAAGCTTCTATTCTCAAATCGTGTGCAGCAACTGCAGAGTTTTAATGACTTCATTTCACTCGCACAGCAAGTTTTTCCTTTGATTTTGAGGCTTCGGAAGCTTCTGTTGCGTGTGTTCTTCACGCAAGTAGTACTAGTTCTTGCTGTTGCAAGTAGTACTACTACACTGTAGCAACAGTACACTGTGCCAGCTTTTTGCTTTCTACTGCGCAGCTTTTTGATCGAAGTAGACAGGGCTGAGTTACTTTTCTGACTGTTCTCTGGCGAAGCCCCCCCTCTCTGTCCGAAGCCCCTCAGCTCCGTGAGGCAGGCTTCGATCTAACATCTTCGAAGGCTTTGCTTGAACTTCGGTTTCATTTTTGCGTCGTGTCTCTAGCTTTGCAGAACACTTTGCACTTTGTCAGCTTCGCATACTTCGATAGTCTTTGCGAAGGTGTTCTCAGTCACGTGGTGTTTAAAGTCGATACTTCGTTAGGCTTCGGAGTAAGCTTCGAAGCTAATCTCACTGATAGACTTCGCTTTGGTTTCGTTGTCGCGTGTCAGCCTTCGTTTCTCTTTTTCGAAGCTTGCTCTTTTCGAAGGTAGAGTGTAGGCTTCGAATTTGGTTTCTCCGTCGTGTGACAGGCTTCGTTTCTTTGTTCGAAGGTTGTCCGTCTGTTGTGTTCGAAGTTTTCTGTTCAAAGGTTTGGCTTCGAAGCCCTCAGTTCGAAGCTGTGTTCAAAGCTTTGCCTTCGAAGTACATACTTCGAAGCAGGCTCCGATTTTCTCATACTTCGCTTCGAAGCACACTTCGTTTTCTGCCACTTCGAACTAGGCTAGTCCGAAACCTACTTTCGGCATTTTCACAACACCTTCGACAGACTTCGACTTCCACCTCCGAACCAGACTTCGACCAGCGAAATAGACCTCGACCTCCGAAGCAGGCTTCGGCCAGCGAAGCAGGCTTCGACCTGCAAAGCAGGCTTCACCGAGTTTCGAACTGGAGACAAATTTGAACAGGTAACTTCTCTTCTCTCTCATAGTGTACCGAAATTGCTTTACTGAGAAGTTTGTCTTACCTAGCCTTGTGTTTACTGTTTATCTGTCTATTAGCACTGCTTTGATAATTCACTGTTTGTCTTCAGCTGCTTTTTTGGCTAGATACCTTTAGACTTAGGCTATCTGTTTATTTTCTGCTACTTAGTCTTTTGAGGTGCGTTGGGTATTGGGAACAGGCCATTGATTTGAAAGAATTTTTAAGGCGCCCATTCACCCCCCTCTAGTCGCTACTTTCGGTCCTACACCGGATCGCCTCGCCGCCGACAAACCCGGACGGTTTCTTCGCCCCTCGTCGATGCCGGTCGCCGTCAGCTCGCCGTCGCCGCCACCGCCGGTATGCCCGAGTTCCCCTCACGTCACTGGTTCCATTTTTGGCCTTAGCCTCGCCGTCCAACCCTCACCAGCACTGGAATTGCTCACTATTGCGTCGCCGGAGCCGAGAACGAAGGGGGTAATTGCCCCCTTAGCTCGTGCCGTGCCGGACGACATCTGAGCCGCACGATCCCGATCGGACGACACAGATTAGATCCTGTGAGGATCTAATCTGAGCCGTCGGATCCGGTCAAACCGGTACCCTTTAATCCTGGCCGTTGATCGGTATTTAAAAACTTGACTCAATCTGGCGCGTCCACGGGTACCGGTTCAATGCGATTTAATCCTGGCCGTCCATTTTCATTTAAACGAACCCGCCTCGCGCTTGGCCGCCGGATCCAGATCCAATGGCTCTGGATCAGCCGGTCCACGCGCACAGTGCAGCGGTTCACCGTGGGCCTGGCTCACCGTGGACCAGAGCCCATTTTCCAGTTTAAAAAAAAATTCCAAAAACTGATTTAAACTTTGAAAAATCATAACTTGCTCATTTTAACTCCAAATTTCACCATTCTAATTTTGTTAAATTCAGCATTTATTCTCTACACAATAAAGTCATAAAAACAATATATTACTATTTCCCAAAATAATCTTATTAATTAAATGAATAAAAACCCCTTAGGGTTAAAATTATTAATTCAGAAAATAAATTAGGAAAAACCTTAAAAAAATAAGTTTTACTGTTTTTCACCAAACCTCAGAATATTAAAACCTTATTTCACCTAATAAAACCCATGAATTTGTATGTTTATTATATGTGGATTTTTATCTGTTTATTGAATGTACTGTTTACTTTTTCGTATCGAGAAGATTACGAGTTCGTCGAGGAGCCGAAGTTCTATCCCGAGGTTCCACCTTCACCCTTTGCTGAGCAAGGCAAGTCATCGACCACTCTTGTGGAAATAGTTGATCATCATTGAGCCCATGTTTTAATAAATTATCGCTATAACTGATAGGATAATATTGCATTAGTCCAATATCAAGCCCTACACTTATATTTATTAGATCCTCGTCCTTGTGTGCAAACCCAAGCCATGCTTATTGAGCCTTAACTCCTTGTCACTCTACAAATATTATATTAGCTAGTGCCCAATGTACCGGCACAATTGCTATAGGATAAGAAGAATGAGTCATAGATAGATGGATTCTACTATATAAAATTTCCCCGTTATTCTTGTCTCTGGACTCTGTTGGAGTTGGCTATGTTATAAGTATGGTGGGTTCCGGGTGCAAGCTAGGGCATTGGTTGGTTGCACCCGGGGAACTATAAGGACCGGTCTGCGGGATCTGTTGCAAAGCACTTCCGTACCAACCACAAGTCTAATGGGTAAGTCCTAACTGGAAGTATGGGACAATCCGACTCAATGCACCATAGTGGAGGGGGCAAGGGGCAACCTGTGGGTGACTTGTACTGACGAGGCTCAAGGGGGGTATGGTGGGGCTCCGACGCGTCGGGACACCATATGAAACCTATAAGAGGGTGTTGTTGAGTCGAGGCGAACCATATGGAAGGTTTTGGCATGAGTTCCCATGGAATGGGTTATCTCGTTACACTTTGGTGTAAGTGGTGAGTGTGTGCCTTGTGGGTACAGTGGTACATCTCTGATCAGAGTAAATCAATCTTTTCGAAAAGCCGAGCCCACGGTCAAGGGTGGGTTGTGTGACTACTCGCAGTTAGTTTACTGTTGTTTGAATGGTTGGGTCATTCATGGCATGTAAGGACTATTGAGCGAGGTGGGGCTGACTGTACCCCTCGAGTTAGAATATGATGAGGCATACACATGTTTACATTTCAGTACTAGTAACTTGCTCACATTTAGATGCTTTACAATTATGCTTTTCCGCAAAATTAGCCACTATCCCCCTTGTTATTACTTTGCATTATATTTGCATTCGGTGGCTTGCTGAGTACGTTTGTACTCACCCCCGTTGACTTACACCACCAGAGCCCGTCTACTACGAGGAGGATGAAGGTCTGGAGTAGCGACCCAGTCAAGGCGAGACTGGAAGGAGGCATTCATCTAGGACCCTTTGATTTATTAGTGTCTCTTCACCTTTATTCACTTTTGTATTAATATGGTCTATGAACCGTGAATGATTGCTCGTTTTTGTACGTGGTCGCATGATGAACGTCTTGGTTTATTGATTTTCTATGGAATTTCAATAAATGTCCTGATTTATTAAATCGGGGCGTCACATGAGTCTGGCTCTACATTAAATGAAGTTGGTAATTCATCATCTTGGTAAACCTCATCGACCTCTTCAACCTCCAATTGATAAGCACCATCACTAGGGGTGTGTAGACGTTCCTGAGAATTCACTTTGTAGACTACCCACCAAGCACTTAGTTTTTCACATGGGTACGACATATAATACACGTTGTTGTAGCAATTTTGTTAGCTATAGCACAGGTTTAGTATGTGTGTATACGGAGTGTAAAATGAACCTCGAAGGGTTCTCTCACAAGGAGAAAAGATTTATACTGGTCTATTGGCTGAAAGCTTGCCTCGTAGCCCCTGGGGCTTCGAAGGCCTTCGACACACCAAGCGGAGCCCCTTGCTGAAGGGCGAACTCCAAGATGCAAAGGATGGGGGAAGGCGAAGACGGCCTTCGAACTGCACCCGAAGCCCCTTGCAGAAGGGTGCGCGAAGCAAGAAAGCTTCGAAGCTCCCTCCTCAAGCGTACTTCGAGTTGCAGGCAGTGGCAGAGAACTTAGCTTTTAGGACTAAGGTCCCCACGGACGGCGCCAACTGTTGTAGCAATTTTGTTAGCTACAGCACAGGTTTAGTATGTGTGTATACAGAGTGTAAAATGAACCTCGAAGGGTTCTCTCAGAAGGAGAAAAGATTTATACTGGTTCGGGCCTCCCCTAAGGGATAATAGCCCTACGTCCAGTTTGTGGTGGATTTGGCATGGTATGCCTCGGTATGAAGTAGTAAGCTCTGGGGTCTCATGGCCCTGGCCCAGGTCCCCTGCTACAAGGGCTTGGTCCTGCTTTTATAGGCACGCAGGCCTTAAGGAAAAGACCAAAAATGCCCTCTATAAGCCCTAGGCTCATAGGGGTAAAAAGGGAAAAATGAGCTAGCTACTGTACAAAAGTGCTTTACAGCCTTACAGACGTGTCAGACAACGTCACACTTTGACCAGCTAAAAGACATACCAGGGGTGGAGGGGCCCCCGGTATAGCCTCTACACTGTAGCGAGGCGCAGATATTTTCTTGGGTTCGGAGTAGGGGCTGAAACTCTTCTGGCGGAGGCTGCGAAGTAGGCTTCAAAGTACACTCTGAAGGGGCTTCGAAGCATACTCCGAACTGGGCTCCGAACTGGGGTCTCGGAGACTTGGCCTTGAGCTGACCGGACAGGGTCCGGAGGCTGGCTCTGAGGAACTCCGAAGGGAACTCGAAGGTTAACTCCGAACAAGGCTCGAAGGCTAACTCCAGACTGGGCCCGGAGGCCAGCCCCGGAGCTAGCTTGAGACATCTTCTGGCAATTTTTCAAGGAATCTTGAGGGCTTCGCTCTGAAGGGCTCCGAGGGACCTCACTCCATAGGGCTTCGATAGGGTTCTGGGGCTTCGCCCAGCGGGCTCCGAAGCACACCCTGGGACCTGAAAACAGCTTCTTCGGGAAGGAACAGTCTTCGACAGTGTTGGGCTCTAGACCGAAGGCTGTCGGAGGCTGACGTCATTTGGCCCCTATTCAAGGGAAAACTATTCCCCCAACAGTAGCCCCTCGCGTGCAGGCCTTCGGGACGAAGGGGTGTGCGCGCCCTTGGGAAAAATGACCCAAAAATTACAACTTCAGAGAAAACATGCCTTCGAAGCTTGGACCGAAGGTGACTTCGAAAATCGCAGGTAATAACTGCCTGCGTCAGCTGTCAGAATGACCTCAGGGAGATCAACTGGCTCCGCAACGGCTAGAAAATTGACCGTTACCCCGCGTTGGGCCGCTTCGCCTTCGCTGGAGACCCACCTACCAGTGGGTTCGGCCCACGGACCGTCGGAATTCTTACCGCCTATAAATAGGGTTTTACCGCGTGCGGCTTCGACACGCTCTCATTTCCTTTCTTCTCAGCGCCTTACATCCTTCGCTCTCTTCTCCTCCTTGGCTTCGCGCAAAGAACCCCTCGCTAGCTTTAGCCCCTCGCGCCGAAGTCCCACAAAAATGCCGAAGAAGGCAGCTTCAAAGGCCTTGGCCTTGGGCCCGAGCTCAAGCTCCGCCCAACTGTAGGAAGCGGCGGCTGCGGCAGCGAAGCCTGCACCGAGGCGGCTGGGGCCAAGGGACCTTCGGACGCCATCTGACAAATTTGAGCAAACGCTGGAGATGAGGGCCTCGATCTCCATAGATGAATCTGTCCAGAGGGCCTGCGAAGGGAGGATTGCAGCGAAGATCCAACTCAGAGTCCCGGATAAGTCGGAGGCCATACCAAGGCCTCGGGCCGATGAAGTGGTAGTGTTCAGAGCCTTCTTCGAAGCCGGCCTCGGGCTGCCAGTAGTGGGGATGCTGAGCGAAGTCCTCAAGGCCTACAACCTCGAGCTTCCTTAGCTTTCGCCCAATGTCGTGGTGAGGCTTGCTGACTTCGAATGGGCCATGAGGGCCAAAGGTTGCGAGGGCCGCGCAGATGTCTTCGTCGCCCTTCACAACGCCAACTGCCAGCCGAAGCCGAGGGAGGGCACAGACCGCGTCAAGAGGGCTTTGGCCTTCGATAGTGCAAACTTCCAGCTTCGGAGGGAGTACCAAGACGCCTTCCCGGCGAGGGCTGTCAACAGCAAATGGTACTCGAAGTGGGATCAAGAGTGGTTCTACGCCTCTATCGGCACGAACTCTCCCCTTCGGAGTACCAATGCCCTGATTTCTTATCGGTGCGAAGGAGTGGTGAAGACCAGCCTGGACACCCTTCGCTCGAGGATCTCGCTCCTTCGGAGGGTTGCCGTGAAGATGAGCATGAGGGACCTCGCAGAGGAGTTCATCACCCTCCGCCTCAGCCCCCTTGTGCGCTCTTGGCCGCAGGGCTCTTCCAAGCTTCGGGCAAAGGGGGCTAAACGAGCTCGCCTTCGAACGCCTCTGTAAGGCTTCGAAACCTTTCCACTTTCATACTTCGCTAAATATACTTCATTCTGACTTGAATCTTTATGAAGCTCATCTTGAAGTGAGGACTCCGGGGGAGGCTATCGCGGCGGCGGAGCGTGTTGTTGGGGCTCCGACACCGGAGGAGCAAGCCTAGCGGCTAACTTCAGTGGGGTCTTGGGAGCACTGGAACAGGGTGTGGACCCTGCTCGGCTACGAAGAGGTCCTAGCCCTACCGGACTTCTCCCACCTCACGGCTTCGACGGCCAGTGCCAAGAGGAAGAGAGGGGATGACGAGGAGCCTGAAACCTCGAGGGCTCGGCCGGAGGTCCCCACGACCGAGGCCTCTACTCTGGAGGAGGCAGCAGCCTCGGACCCTCCAAAATCGGCGGAGCCCACAAGTGCTCCGGCTAACAAGAAGGCAGTGAAGGCTTTGACAGCGATGAATTCGAGCACGAAGGTCGACATGCCAGCCTCGCAGCGAAGGGACTGGGGTGCACACATTGACCCCTCCTCCTTCGAAGAAATCTCTGACGAAGGTAAACGCTTCAAACATACTTCTCTTCAATATGCGGATTTTGACTTAGACTTTTTTGTAGAGGAGATGCCGGTGCGAGGCCCACCACGGCGAAGCCTGCAGAGGACGACGCCGGTGCGAGGTCCACCACGGTGAAGCCAGCAGAGGCCTCCAGCAGCAGCAGCAGCAGCAGCGGTAGCAGCGACAGCAGCTCGGAGTCCGACAGCTCCTCGTCTGAAGAAGACGGAGGCAGCGGCCGCGGCGAGGGGGCCCCTCAAAGTGACGAGGACATCGAGGTGGTGGATCTAAGTCAGGCCATGTCGAAGCCTACGCAGGCAGTTGCGGCGGAGGAGATTGTCCAGCCTCTTCGGCCGAAGGGGGCCGTGACGGAGGCGGCCATCAACAGCTTCCGCGAGGGATGCGCAGCTGCGGAAGCAGGGGGCTTGGTGGCTCAACTTGGCCGCTCGAACCCCATGGAACTCTTCATCAACGCGAACGAATCCCTTATCCAGGTGAGCGAAGCCTGACACAACCTTCGAGTACTACCTTCGTCTTCGATCAACACTTATGGTTTCTTGAATTATTCTAGGCCTTCGCGCTGAACGCAGCAGCTTCGACTTCTGCGGATAGGCGGATGACGCGCCTGGTGGAGGAGAAGGAGGCCCTCCGACGCGAAGTCTCGGTGGAAGCCGAGAAGCGGAGGCGGGCCGAAGCTTCAGCCGATGCGGTGAGGGTCGAGGCCGAGACGGCGAGGGCTGAAGCAGAGGCGACGAAGGCCGAGGCTGGCAAGGCTAAGGAAGCCTTGGCCTCGGAGATCGATAGGCTCCGCGCGGAGCTCAAAGCCGCGAAGGACGCCAAAGCCTGGCAGGCGAAGGAGAACTCCAAACTCCACCATCGGGCTCAGTCACTTGAGAACTTCATCATTCACAACATCGACGAAGCCACTCTGAGCCTGACCGAGGTCCTACAACAGATAGGGACCAAATGCTGGGCTCCGGACTTCGGCGACCAGGATCCGATTGGGGACCGCGCCGCGTTCTTGAAAGTGGTGGCTTCAACGGCGGAGAAGTCTCTGAAGGGCTTCGCCCTGATGGCCGGCCGAGTGGTGGGCCAAGGAGTGTTGCAGATGCTTCATGACGCGGGGTGCAACCACCTCGAAGCAGCAACCTCCGTGACCCCGGTGGCCTTCGGAGGCTAACACTTGGTGACGCCTCTGGCTGGCGTCCGCGGAGCTTGGCGGCGACTCCAGGAGCCTTGGAAGGAACAAGGCTACGAAGCAGTCCTCGACCTTCAGAAGGCCCTCCGCCTTCGCCGAGCCAAAGCGCTTGCTTCACCCAATCAGCCTTTGACCTCGACACCTCCGCCTCCGAAGGTGTAGATCTTCTTAGGCTCCTTGTAATTCTTAGTTGTAGGCTTTGTAAAAACTTATCAATCTATTAATATGAATGCGGGGGTGATTTATACCTGCCTAGGCTCAGCCTCCGAATGTTGACTTCGAAGTGCTTGAGGACTCTGAAGAACTTTGCCAGTTGTGGGCAGTCCTCGAGGTAGCTAGGTCCGAAGGCCCTCCTCGGTTTAAGCTTCCGAGGGGGCCTAACGGTGAAGCCATCTCCGAAGTAGCTCAAGATCTGCTAGCCATTGTGAAGACGGAGTCCCTTCGGAGTTCTTCGTTTTTTCCTTCGCAAATGGTCTTAGCAGGCGACGAAGCTTTAGACTTCTCTGCCTTTGACACGGCACCGCCGGCCTCGCAGACTTGGAGCGACATGCAAAGTGGAAGACAAGGTCTGCGGGCTTCGGAGCCTGGATGAGCCGAACGCGGGAGAGCAGGCTCCGACGAGGCTTCGTCCAGCCGAGGGGGGCCCTGGCCGAAAGAAAGCAAGCGAGGGTTGGGGCCTCGCACTCGATTTTTCTTAGGCTTAGATACAGACTACTCGTAGTTTTGTTTTTCGAAGTATATTTGTAACACACTTCTCAATTATCATTCAATGAATGGAGTTTATTGTATTTGCATACTTCGCATTATTTGACGGCTTCGAACGTTTTTTAGCTTGTCATGCTCGTACTGTGTATTATATTCGCACACTTTGCATACATGCTTCCACCCTTGCTCGTGGCAGCTAGGGACTTAGCCGTTGCTGGTGCGGGCAAATAAAAATGCGAAGGGGTGCGCCTTTTGGCGGCTTCGGATGCTTGAAATATATTGAGTGAAGGCCTCTTTTGGGCTTTGACCCCGTTAATTTGGAGCGAAGCAAGGCTTCAGCGTAGCCAAATTAAGCGAAGCATGCTTCGGCATGCTAGGATTTTGGTGTTGTGCGCGAGCGATGCTCCGAAATGCACTTAGATTTTAGGACAAGCATGACTTCGAGATGTTTTAATTTATAGATTAGATCACGTCACACGAAGCGAGGCCTCGGTGCGTGTCTAGATAGCGAAGCAAGGCTTCTCGAACTTGGTCCTGTAGTGAAAAGGATATTTGGTGTGGATTCACCGAACCTGTGATAGGTTGAGCCACCTTCGACTCTGGGTCACCTACGACCCTGGGCCACCATCGACCCTGGGCCACCTTCGACCCGGGGATGCATCAGGCCGGAGCCTGGAATCCTGGACTTGCCGAGCCGTCGCTCGGAAGTCTCAAAGCCCACTGCTACGGGCCCGAAGGCACTGTGTAGCCTTCGGAGGGATGCTCCGGATTTTGTAAAGCGAAGAGAGGCTTCAAACTTTAAACAAGGCGAAGCAAGGCTTCAGGTTTTTGATAAGATGAAGCAAGGCTTCAAATTTAGAGGCGAAGCGGGGCTTCGAATTTTATATAAGGCGAAGCAGAGCTTCGATTTTGTATCAAGGTAACTGTAAAACTGTACATCGAAGTGGTACTTCGGATAGCGTACATACCTCGTCTATTGGCTGAAAGCTTGCCTCGTAGCCCCTGGGGCTTCGAAGGCCTTCGACACACCAAGCGGAGCCCCTTGCTGAAGGGCGAACTCCAAGATGCAAAGGATGGGGGAAGGCGAAGACGGCCTTCGAACTGCACCCGAAGCCCCTTGCAGAAGGGTGCGCGAAGCAAGAAAGCTTCGAAGCTCCCCCCTCAAGCGTACTTCGAGTTGCAGGCAGTGGCAGAGAACTTAGCTTTTAGGACTAAGGTCCCCACGGACGGCGCCAACTGTTGTAGCAATTTTGTTAGCTACAGCATAGGTTTAGTATGTGTGTATACGGAGTGTAAAATGAACCTCGAAGGGTTCTCTCAGAAGGAGAAAAGATTTATACTGGTTCAGGCCTCCCCTAAGGGATAATAGCCCTACGTCCAGTTTGTGGTGGATTTGGCATGGTATGCCTCGGTATGAAGTAGTAAGCTCCGGGGTCTCATGGCCCTGGCCCAGGTCCCCTGCTACAAGGGCTTGGTCCTGCTTTTATAGGCACGCAGGCCTTAAGGAAAAGACCAAAAATGCCCTCTATAAGCCCTAGGCTCATAGGGGTAAAAAGGGAAAAAGGAGCTAGCTACTGTACAAAAGTGCTTTACAGCCTTACAGACGTGTCAGACAACGTCACACTTTGACCAGCTAAAAGACATACCAGGGGCGGAGGGGCCCCCGGTATGGCCTCTACACTGTAGCGAGGCGCAGATATTTTCTTGGGTTCGGAGTAGGGGCCGGAACTCTTCTGGCGGAGGCTACGAAGGAGGCTTCGAAGTACACTCTGAAGGGGCTTCGAAGCATACTCCGAACTGGGGTCTCAGAGACTTGGCCTTGAGCTGACCGGACAGGGTCCGGAGGCTGGCTCTGAGGAGCTCCGAAGGGAACTCGAAGGTTAACTCCGAACAAGGCTCGAAGGCTAACTCCGGACTGGGCCCGGAGGCCATCCCCGGAGCTAGCCTGAGACAGCTTCTAGCAATTTTTCAAGGAATCTTGAGGGCTTTGCTTTGGAGGGCTCCGTGGGACCTCTCTCCAGAGGGCTTCGACAGGGTTCGGGGCTTCGTCCATCGGGCTCCGAAGCGCACCCTGGGACCTGAAAACAGCTTCTTCGGGAAGGAACAGTCTTCGACAGTGTTGGGCTCCAGGCCGAAGGCTGTCGGAGGCTGACGTCATTTTGCCCCTGTTCAAGGGAAAACTATTCCCCCAACACACGTGCTCGACTTGGTGAGCAAGGACAAAATTATCGCAACCACATAGTCATTCCGCGTGTTTGACTTCAACCATCCCAAATTTGTTTTCTCGAGTACCATGTTTGGGGTAAAACCAATCACAATCGAAGAATACTACTTTAAGCTCCTTATTCCTGGCAAAGTTGTACTCGATTATATTTTTGATGATAACATAATACATAGTTTCGTGTCCTTGGCCATCAATGACCCTTGTAGCAACTCCAGTATTAGTTGTTGCCGCCAGAGGTCGATACGCTTTAAAAATAGTTGAACGGAAGCGGAAACTGTTGGCGCAAAAGTTGCACCAACAGGTTCTCTGAGATCAAGAACGAATAAACAAAGAGGGGGTATTTATAGGTAAAAATGTATAAGGAAAAGACCTAATTACCCCTAGATTACAACCGACATAGTGGAAACTATTCGGCGCCAGGAACAAGGTTATAAAAGGTAAAATACTACAAGGTAGATGGATAAGCCAAACATCTCATCAATCTTGTCCTTCAGCTTCGGGACCTTTATCTCCCATTCGGAGGGTTCATCGAGGCTTCGTATCGCTGCACCCTTCGGCTTGACGCCTCTACCTCCGAACGACGACCCACCAGCTTCGATGCCCTTCTTAGCCTTTGAAGTATTAATCTTTAAGTCCTGAAAATAGAGTAATTTCCCCCAACAGTAGCCCCTCGAATACGCCTCTCTGTAGTTAACCTGTTTAGAAAGAAGGCAGTGTACGGAAGGAACATTTCTATTTTTTAAGACTTAAAGGAGATTCGAACATGCTATAGCTCACAGAGGACATCGAATCCAAAGTGTTCGAACCTCCCCCTTCGGGTTCCTTACGCGATGGGAACACGTACTGGGAAGAGAACCATTTCGGAGTGCAAACGTCGTGAAGAGCCGTTTGATTATAGCCGTTACGGCACAAGTAACCGCTACACACTGTAAAAGGTAACGGTCGATTTTTACGGCGGTTGCTCGCCGTTCCATTTACTGGACCCACTTGCCAGCGATAGAAGCCGAACCTGCAGTGTGAAAGCAATCGAAGAGTAGCACTAGACGAGCGGTTATAAAAAGGAAAGACAAGGATTAACCGAGGCTTTTTACCGCTTCCGGTACTCGCGATTTACTTTCCCCAATCCTTCAACCTCTTGAGCATCCGAGCGAATGGCGAGAACTAGCCACACCGCTCCAGTGGCAGCCAACACCCTTGCGCAGAGGCAAGCGTGGGCCGCTTCGGCAGCAGCGGCAATGGCAGGGACTTCGGGTGGCGCTTGGCCCAAAAATCCTCGGTTGCTCCGTCCGCCTTCCAAGAAGAAGATCGCCCAAAGCTTCCTCATTGGTCAATCCGTGAGCACCGCCGAGTCCATTGAAGAGGCCGTGGACGGGAAACTGGGTGCCAGATTGAGGACTCGGGTCCATGGACCGGAATCAAATCCAAGGCCACGAAGCGGGGAGGTGGTGGTCTTCGAAGCGTTTTTCGAAGCAGGCCTGGGGCTTCCAGCCATGGACTTCTTGGCGTAGGTACTAGACCTTTTCCACATAACCTTACCTCAACTGTCTCCCAACGCCATCGCATGCCTAGACGTTTTCGAATGGGCGCTCCGGGCGGAAGGATGCGAGGGGCGCTCCGAAGTCTTCGCTGCGACCCACGAGGCCATATGCCAGCCGAAGCCACAGGACGGGCCTGGGGATTCTAAGGTGACCATAGCCTTCGGTAGCATCAATTTCTAACTGCGGAGGGAGCATGCCCTTCATTTCCCTGCAAAGGCCATCAATGACAGATGGTACACCAATTGGATACTTCGGTGGTTTTACGCCGAAGTCGGAGAGGACTCCCCCCTCGCGGGTCCTCTCCAGGAGATTTGGTTCCGGAAAGAGGCAGAGATCTCCCCGAACCCTAGCCTGCTCTCGACGAGGCTAGGGCTGCTTACTTCAGTGGCTCGCCGTATGAGTATGCGCGATCTAGCCGAAGAGTTTATTGCTCTTCGGATCCCTCCCCTCGGAGCTAACTGGCCGATCGTGTTTCAAGAGGCCTCGGAGGGAGGTCTCCGAACCCCAGGTAAGGCTTCACTCCCTTCAATGTTGTATTAGACGAAGGAAACTATTATACTTATGACACCATACCTTTTCCTTTCAGCGGCTCCTTTGGCGTTGGCTCCGGAGGACATAACCCGGGCAACCGAACGAGTTCTCGGAGCCCCTTCGGCGGCTGAAAAGCAACGGAGGCTAGAGCTAGTGGGAAGCTGGGAGCATTCCAATAGAGTGTGGGAAGCTCTCGGCGCGGAGCCCCCTCTTCTTCCCGATTTTAACTCGACCGGAGCTGCTGTCCGAAAACGGAAGGCTGCGGCTAAGCCATCCAAGAAAGCCAGCAAGCAGCCTTCCAAGAAGAAGAAAACCGCGAAGCTCCCTCCGCAGCTGGCTCCGACTTTGTCAGCCTCGCTGTCGGACGCTCGGAGCTCAGCCTCCGAGGAGCTGGAGGACTCGGATGCCCAAACTGCGGCGGCCTTCGAGAACTACCTCCTAGCTGATGACAAAGACTTAGGGGAGGTCCCCCCTAGAGCTTCTGTTGGGGAGGGAGCAGAAATCCCGCCGGTTCTTCCTACGCCCATTGTTGTGCACGTGGAATCAAGCTCCGAGACTCCCAACTCACCCACACCGGGGGTGGTTACGGCTGAAGTCGTGGTTCCGACGGGAAACGCGGAGGAGAGTGCTTCGGGAGATGACTTCGCTGACATCCTCCAGGAGTACGAAGTCTTGGAGGATCCGGCGATCCAGCCCCACGAGGTCCCCGAAGGTACTCCTCGAAGCTCCTGCCTTAGCTAGTACCTGCAACTTTTTCCTTGTAATACGCTTATTAATTTTGTTGACCAACCAGGTACCTCTACGGGTGTCGATGCTCCGGTAGCGCCCGAAGCCCCTTCGCCTTCGGGGGTCGTGGCCCGGGTGGATCCCCCTGCTCCTTCGGATGCTCCATGCTTGGCAGCGGAGAATGTGCTCGTCGGAGCAGATTTGGCGACGGAGGTTGTCCCTGCGATGTCGGCTCCGGTAGTCGAGGTTGCCTCTGTTGCCGTGCCTCTGGCCGGAGGGGTACCCGCTGGCGACCGGGGTACTCCTGCTTCGTCCGCCGCGCCTGCCTTCGTGTCGGGGAGGGGCAAGAGCCTATCTAGCCTCGGCCTTCTTCCTGGCCTTGCTACAACCTCCGTCAGCAATTCAGAGGATGAGGTCGCGGCAGACGACCGCCAAGCCCTGTCTTGGCTACCTCTGCTGGCTCCGTTCTTGGAGCAGCGGGAAGGCCTCTGAAGTCTCATGGAGCCCCTGGCAGAGAAGAGCCAGGATATCGCCAACTCGGACTTGGTCTCCATTTTGAGCGAGGCAGTGGCTCCGACGCTCAACACAGCCCTCGAAAGGGCTGCCCTTCAGGTATGAAAGAACATCATAGCTCCTCTGTATCAGTGATTACAAACACTTTAGTACTTACTTGTTATTTTTGCAGCAATTTGTCCTTGCTAGAGCGACAGCGACTTCCAATGAGGTCGAGGTTAATCGACTCAAAAGGAAAGTTACCACCCTCCAGGCGGCCCTTAATGACTCCAACGAGAGATCCCTCAGGCTGGAGGAAGAGAACCCAGAGGAACGGAGGGCTAGGGCAGCATCTGATGAAGCCCTCCGGATAGCGCAACAAGACAGTGACGCGCTTCGCTCCTCTGCCCAAGAGGCCAAAGCTGAGCGCGTCGTCCTTCGGGCGGAAGTTGAAAGGCTCCGCCAAGCAGCTGCTGCTTCGAGTGCACAGTTGGTAGAGCTCCAGGGGGCTCTCAACCAAGCAATGGCCCAGAAGAGCTCTTTAATGCTCCAGGTGGCCGAGGTATCTGCGACTGCTGCAGGGCTGGAAGCAGCGGAGAAGATGAACTCCAGCATGGCGGAACGTACCTTGGAGGCCCTTCAGGGTACCTTGGAGTACTTCGGCACTATGTGCCCTTCGTCCTCTGCTGCGACCCTCGAGCCCCTCGACCGGAAGCTGAAGAGGATCCAAGTGGCTTCGTCGCTGATGATGAACTCCGGCATTCGGTACGGAGAGATCTCCGGGCAGTGCGCTGGCATCGGGGTTCTTCGTCACCTCGAGTCTCTTCAGATCTCCCTCGGCTCAGTCGGGGGTTTGACCCCTGGAAGCTTCGCCTCCGACGACTTGCTGCGGCCATCTTCGGATGTAGCCTTGGCCTGGGAAGCCTTCCGGTCAACCTGGAAGACGGACCACAAGGTAGCAGCCAAAGCTTGGATCGACGAGGCCCGCCGGCAAAAGCAGGCGCAAACAAGGCCACCGCATCCTGCCTCGCCAGCCCCTGTCATTCCTGCTCCGCCAACCGACCCACAGGTCTAGCTTTTTAGGGTTATTATGTATGCGAAGTCTTGTAAAGCCCTTTTTATTAATGGAAAAGCTATAAACGAGAAACTTGTCTTGGGTGTTCTGTTCTTTTTTTTAGGTTTTATCGTGCCCTTCGAGCCCTGACCTCGAACTATTGGAAATTACTGACGAGCTCCGAAAGGAGTGGGCAAACCTTGAGGGCTTAAGGCCTTACCGCCGCTCTCGCTTCTCTGTTCCTCGCGGAGATGGAGGGGAGATAACACTTGAAGTTTGCCAAGACGTCTTAGCTTATATTAAAGAGGAGGAGAAGGCGAAGGTATCCTCATCTTCCGAACCTACGGACTGGTCCGACTCGAAGTACCGGGCCAAAGACCCTGCGGAGGCTGACTCCGAAAGGCTCTTGACGTGGGCAGAGCTTCAAGAAGAGCAAAAGAAACTACGAGCCTCCAAGAAAAAGAGAAGCGTTCGAACGAAGAGGACCCAGCAAACAGCTTCGAGCTCCGAATGGCAGAGTAGCCGGAGAGGTGGCTCTAGATGCCGACAGTGTCTTCGATTTTTTCTAGGCTTGGACCAAAACTTTTCTTGATGTAAAAGTATAATGATTTAATGTGAAATGCTTCAAAAGGGTTCCTATCCTCCGACCCCCCCTTGTGGGTGGTGGATCCTTTACTGTAGAAAAGGGTTCGCCAGGCACAATGATGCTCCGAATAACCGGATGCTTCGAATTACACTTATCATTTTTGCTTTTAAAGTCCTTAGATTCTTCTACGGATCCTAACAAGACAGAGCCTGGAATCCATAGGGTGGCCACCTTCGGCTCTTTTACAGATAGTTCGCACCCGGAGGCCGAAAGTCTGTTTCTTTTTAAGTCCTTAGACTCTTCTACGGATCCTAACAAGCCGGAGCCTAGAATCCGTAGGGTGGCCACCTTCGGCTCTTTTACAGATACTTCGCACCCGGAGGCCAAAAGTCTGTTTCTTTTTAAAGTCCTTAGTTTCTTCTACGGATCCTAACAAGCCGGAGCCTGGAATCCGTAGGGTGGCCACCTTCGGCTCTTTTACAGATACTTCGCACCCGGAGGCCGAAAGTCTGTTTCTTTTTAAGTCCTTAGACTCTTCTACGGATCCTAACAAGCCGGAGCCTAGAATCCGTAGGGTGGCCACCTTCGGCTCTTTTACAGATACTTCGCACCCGGAGGCCAAAAGTCTGTTTCTTTTTAAAGTCCTTAGACTCTTCTACGGATCCTAACAAGCCGGAGCCTGGAATCCGTAGGGTGGCCACCTTCGGCTCTTTTACAGATACTTCGCACCCGGAGGCCGAAAGTCTGTTTCTTTTTAAGTCCTTAGACTCTTCTACGGATCCTAACAAGCCGGAGCCTAGAATCCGTAGGGTGGCAGTGGAGCCTCTGAACCAATGGTTCGCAGGCAGCCGCCTGGGTCTTGGGAAAAATGCTTGACTCTGCAAGCATCTCCATCCTCCCGATGCGTCCATCAGGAGTAAGGGATATTCGAAGAGCAAACAAAATTCGACCCTTATCTTTATTCATAGAAAGGAAAATTTTACAAGCGATTACAAGGAGCCCCTAAGCGTAATAACGCTTAAGGTGCTCTACATGCCATGCATGCTTCAACTGTTCCCCTTCTAAATTAGCTAATTTAAACGATCCGGGGCGCCCTGAGCGTAAGATAACATACGGTCCTTCCCATTTGCTTCCTAGCTTCCCCGGAGCTATTACACTTCGCAACACTAGATGACCAGGTTTTAGCTCATGTAGTTTTATCTTCGGGTCATACCATGTCTTTGTGTGGTCCTGGTACTTAGTCAGATTGGCGACAGCTCGAAGCCTTGTTTCTTTTGACAAATCCAGCGAGGTGCTCCTGTCACCTTCGTCTCCAGGTTGAACTACTCGAAGGGATCCACCTCTGAGCTCCGTCGGAGTCATGGCCTCATCTCCGAATAGTAATCTAAATGGGGTGAAACCTGTGGACCTGGTTTGAGTGGTTCGTATGGACCACAAGATTTTAGGGAGCTCTTCGACCCACAGCCCTTTTGCCAAGCCAACGATTCGGCAATTCAGCCCGGAGAGGATGTTCCCGTTGGCTCGCTCAACAGCTCCGTTGGATTGTTGATGGCGCACCGCAGCGAAGCACAACTTAATGCCCAGATCTTCACAAAATGTTTGGAAGGTGTCAGCTTCGAACTGGGTTCCATTATCCACCGTCAACTCCCTTGGCACTCCGAACCTGCATATAATGTTCTGCCAGAAAAAAATTTTCACATTCCTCGAGGTGATAGCTATCAATGGCTCCGCTTCAACCCACTTTGAGAAATACTCGATTGCTACTACCGCAAACTTCAAGCCACCTTTTGCCATTGGGAAAGGGCCTATGAGGTCCATGCCCCATCTAGCCATTGGCCATACTAGGGCAATAACTTGAAGCTAGGCTGGCGGGCGATGTCTTCGTCTGCCCATCCATTGGCAGCCTTGGAATGTTCGAACCAGTTCCTCCGCATCTCTTACTATAGTTTGCCAATAAAACCCTTGCCGAAGCGTCTTGCCAACTAGCGCACGAGGGGCTAAATGACTTCCGCACAAGCCTTCGTGGATGTCTCGAAGTATGTCTTGACCTTCGGGCTGGGAGATGCATCGAAGTAGAGGTGAACACACTCCAGCTTTGTATAATACTCTGTCGATAAGCTTATAATTTCGAGCTCTTGCTTGCAACCTTCGGGCTTCTAGACCTACGAGAGGGTCTATGCTACTTTGCAACATGTTCATAATCGGAGCCCGCCAATCTGTAATCAGAATGCACAGTACTTCCGAAGAGCGTAACTGAACAGCTGCTGGCTGCTCTAGTTCTTCGTAGAAAGCACCCTCCGGAAGGTCCACCGCCCCTGCTGCAGCCTTTGCAAGAATATCTGCGAGTTGATTCTCTGCACGAGGGATACTCTGAACCGTAAATCCTCTGAGTGCTGCTTCGGCCTTGCGGATTTCTTCGAGGTATTGTGCTAGATGTGGATTCTTTGCTTGAAAGCTTTTATCAACATGCCCTGCGACGACTTGGGAATCTGTCTTAATCATTATCCTTGCGGCTCCGAGCGCTTTAGCCATTTGGAGGCCTAGCAGGATTCCTTCGTACTCGGCGATGTTATTAGTGGTTCTGAAGTTGAGCCTCGCAGAATACATGGCCTTCTGCCCTGATGGTGATATGATGACGGCCCCTGCTCCGACATCGGATGCTTGATAAGCTCCGTCTGAAAATATTGTCCATAAACCTTCGGAGGGTTCTTCCGGGGCCCAAATAGCAGATGGGGTCCACTCTGCTATGAAATCGGCTATGATTTGGGATTTAATAGCTGTTCTTACTGTGAAGGAGATTCCAAACGGGGCTAGCTCAACAGCCCACTTTCCTATCCTACCCGTAGAATCTTTGTTTCGGAGCATGTCTCCAAGAGGATACGATGTAGGGACGATCAGGTTATGCGCCAAGAAATAATGCCTTAACTTTCGCGAGGCCATTACTAGGGCATAAGCAAACTTCTCGAGCTCGGAGTATCTGACTTTAGCTCCGGACAATGCCTCCGACACAAAATAAACTGGGTTCTGCACCATCTTTCCTTTAAGCTCAACTTCCCAGACCAATCTGCACTTACAGCTGAACCTGTTGCTGCAAGATATAGGAGCAGTGTTTCTTCTGGAAGGGGAACGGTCAAAGTTGATAATCTTCCGAGGTATGCTTTTATATCATTGAAGCTCTTCTGACACTCCGGTGTCCACTTAAAGCTTTCGGACCCTTTCAGTGCTTTGAAAATTGGGAGGCTCCGCTCTGCTGACCTGGCCAGGAACCTGCTAAGTGCTGCGAGCCTTCCTGCTAGCTTCTGCACTTGCTTCAAATTCTTTGGTGGAGCCATCCTTTGCAGTGCGCTTATCTGTGTTGGGCTAGATTCGATTCCCCTGCTCGAAACTAAGTACCCTAGCAGCTTTCCTGCTTGTGCCCCGAATATACATTTTTCCAGGTTGAGGCGTACTCCACATGCTCGGAGGCTCTCAAATGTTTCAGCTAGGTCTAGGCTATGCTGGTGCTTTTGAGCACTTTTTATTACAATATCATCCATATAGGCCTCGACATTCCGGCCTATCTGATGACGTAGAGCCTTAGCTATTAAACGTGAAAAGGTGGCTCCGGCATTCCGCAAACCAAAAGGCATTCTTACATAACAAAATACTCCGGAAGGAGTTATAAAGCTTGTCTTGGCTTCGTCTTCGCGTTTCAGCCAGACTTGATGATACCCGGAATAAGCGTCGAGGAAGCTTAGCAATTCGGAGCCTGCTGTGGAATCCACCAACTGATCTATTCGGGGCATCGGGTAGGGGTCTCCAGGGCATGCTTTATTTAATGAAGTAAAGTCAATACACATGAGCCATTTGTTCGAGTCCTTCTTCCTTACAAAAACAGGGTTAGCCAACCACTCGGTATGGGCTACCTCCCTGATGATGCCAGCTCTTAATAACTTCTCTACTTCGGCTTTAGTGAGGCTTGCTCTTTCCGTTGACAGCTTGCGGAGCCCCTGGCGCACTGGCCTGGCCTTCGGGTTGATGAGCAGGCTATGCTCGATGATGCTTCGATCGACCCCGGTGATGTCTTCGTCGGTCCAAGCAAAGATATCTAGATTCTGCTTGACAACTTCTTCCAATGAGGCGGCTATCTCTAGGGATAGCCCATTGCCGAACTGTACTGGATATTCTTTGCCATCTTTTAAAATTATCCTTGACTCAACATCACCTTCCGGGCTTGGCTTGAGAGAGGGCCCCTTCGAGGGGTTCGAGGCCTCTAGCACTTCTTCGATGCTTTTCGCCACGTTGTGCACTTGTCGAGGATCTAGCGGCTGTCCATGGCCATACTCGGTCCTCCGGGCTACAGCCTGGTCTCCTGAAATAGTAAGCACCCCACCTTGCGTGGGCATTTTGAGACAAAGGTAGTTGTGGTGCGCTATGGCCCCGAACTGGTTCAGCATGCCCCGGCCGAAGATTGCGTTGTAAGCATATGGGGCGTCGACAACGTCGAAGATCACCTCTTCTATCCTGGCCAGAGGCCCCTCTCCGAAGGCAACCTCGAGGCCTATCTGGCCGAGGGCATCGAGAGGCGGTCCTGAGAACCCTTGAAGTGGCCGGGCCGCTGGAAGCAGATGCTTCCGGGGTATGCACATCTGATCGAAGGCCTGGACGAAGAGTATGTCTACGGAGCTCCCGCCATCTACTAGGATCCTTCGGACCTCCACTCCTACTATATCAGCAGAAATGACCAATGGGTCAGCATGGGGGAACTTCACCCCCGCGGCATCGCTGGCAGTGAACGAGATGGGCACGTGGGACCACTCTGGCATCCCTTCGGCGGAACTCGAGGTCCCAATGTGCCCGACCTCGCGGATGTACTCGCGCCGCTGCCTCTTGGACATGCTCCCGAGGGTCCCCCCTCCGGAGATGGGCAGGACCACTCGCTTGCCGCGGTCTTGCGGGTCTTCCTGCTTTGGTGGTGGCATAATATTGGCCACCGGTAGCCGCATGGGGGCTTCAAGGGCACTGGCTCGGGCCATAGTTTGCACAGGCTCCGACCGCGTCGATGGTGGGGCTCGGTCCGAAGCACCCTGCCCGGTACTTCGCTCAAGGTAGTCGCCCCGAAGGGCCAACACTGCCTTGCAATCCTTCATGTCATGGCTCCTATTGTCGCCATGCACGCAACAGAAAAAACTCTGACGCCTGCCAGGCACCCTTTCATGAAGCTTTGGCGGCCCGGCCTTGAAATTCTTCGCCTGCTGGAAATTGGCAGGTGCCCTCGGAGCAGAAGGTGCAATGTTTAGCACCTCCGAACGAAAATGCTTCTTTCCCCGCTTGTGCTCGTTGAAGCGGTTGTCTTGGGGAGCGGAGGATTCGGGCTCCATCTTGACTTCCCGGAGGGTGGGCGATGGTGCTTCAGCACGTCGAAGACAGCCTTCCTCCGCCTTGGCATACTGTTCGAAGTATGCCATCAGTTGCGCCACAGACGTCACCGGCTTTCGATGGAGTTTGCTGAGGAGGTCGGGGTTTAGCACCCCTTCGTGGGCGGCGTCGACTACCGAAGAGGTAGACAGGCCCTTAATCTGTGACTTGGTGTGGGCGAAGAGCGTGAAGTACTCCCGGAGTGTTTCTCCCGCCCGCTGTTTCACCTGGAACAAACTTCCTGTGGACATTGGGGCCACGAAGGTGCCTTGGAAGTTGCTCACAAATTTCTTCTTCAGCTGCTCCCAAGAGCTGATCGACCCTGTCCTCAGGGACCAGAACCATCTGAGCGCCACACCTTCGAGAGCGAGGGGGAAGCATTTTGCCATAGTGCTTCGCACCCCCCCTGCTCGCTTCTATTGCCAGGGCATATGAGCGGGCGAACTCTCCGGGATCCGACCACCCGGAGTACTTGGGCAACTTCGAGGCCTTGAATCTGGGGTCGGAAGGCACCCTTTGCAAGTCTGAATGCAACGGAGACTCATCATCGAAGGATGCATTCTTGGCTTCCTCCGGGACTTGGATAACTTCTGGGGGGTTGTGAACACCACCGTCTTGAGGCCCTCTGGGAGTCTCGGTGGAGGCTTGAGTGCGGAGGCGATCGGTAGCCTCTTGCCTCCACCTAGCTACTTCTTCCTGAAGCCTGGCTAATTGAGTAGCCTCGGTTCCAGGAAGGCCCTCGTCTTCATCAGAGGGTAGCTCTGGGTCCTGGGAGCTGGCGTAATCAGTCTGAAGCACCGTAGGAGGAGCTCGAGGGCCCCTGGGCACTCGACGCCCAAGGGTGTCTTCGGGATTTGCTGGAGCGGCCGAGGGCCCCGCTCCTGCGGTCCGAGGGGACCTTCGGAGGGGGCCTGCGGCCTGGCTTCTCTTCGGAGACATAGCTAGCCACGAAGAGGTCTTGGAGACAGAGGGCTTCGAATGACTCGGGAAGTCGAGTGAAGGCCTTCGGGCTGCACTAAGAAGCCCTTAACTGAAGGGTGCGTGGAATCCTGAGACTCCGAGGCTCCCCCCATAAGTGGTCTTCGAAGTGCAGTCAGCAGCAGAGAACAAGCTTCTAGAACTTGGTACCCCACGGACGGCGCCAACTATTGGCGCAAAAGTTGCACCAACAGGTTCTTTGAGATCAAGAACGAACAAACAAAGAGTTTGTGCTTTAGGACTGCCTCGAACCTCCGAGTTGGATAATAGCTCGAGTAGTCCGAACGTGTGTATTGAATAATTTGTTCCGGGGGATCCTCTTTACAGGGTATAGAGGGGGGTATTTATAGGTAAAAATGTATAAGGAAAAGACCTAATTACCCCTAGATTACAACCGACATAGTGGAAACTATTCGGCGCCAGGAACAAGGTTATAAAAGGTATAATACTACAAGGTAGATGGATAAGCCAAACATCTCATCAATCTTGTCCTTCAGCTTCGGGACCTTTATCTCCCATTCGGAGGGTTCATCGAGGCTTCGTGTCGCTGCACCCTTCGGCTTGACGCCTCTACCTCCGAACGACGACCCACCAGCTTCGGAGCCCTTCTTAGCCTTTGAAGTATTAATCTTTAAGTCCTGAAAATGGAGTAATTTCCCCCAACAGAAACCGTTCACATCATATCGACCATAACTTTTGACAGTAATACTTCCGTAAGAGAGCTGTCGCAAGTCTATATGTACATTGCCGGCGAGCACGCGCTGCAAATCATATGGGTTTATAAGGCAATTAACCTAATAGAGTAAAATAATATGTGTCACAAAAGGTAAGGATTTACATGTTCTCTGAACCAAGTGAGGAAACTAGGCCTACCATTTATTCTTTCTCGATGCAACTTATCTAATTGCTTCTCTGTTGGTTGACGACCAGACGTCAAGTATTTCGAATCAAACATATTGTCATTGTAATGAATAGGTAAACAAACAGGTATAAAACATCATTGGTAAAATATAAAACTAAAAAGCATTCACTTACGTGAAATATTGTTCCATCTCCTTCATATTTGAGTACATGTAGAGCAATGCATATGTCTGTTCTTCCTGAGTTACATAATATGTCATGGAAACACCAAAAATTATGCCCTTCCACTCAAAAATTTGAAGGTCACTACAAGGATTGTCTTCATCCACATGGTACTGCATAGCAAGTGTGTTGACATTGTGATGCTCAGTGAAGTATACACTAGTGAATTATGCTATCTCTTTCAATTTAAATTCTTCCGCGATGCAACCTTCAACTCTGGCCTTATAGCCAACCATCGCTCTAAGCTTCTTTAGGGACCTTTCAATGTGATACATCCACATATATTGCATAGGGCCACCTACCTTAGCTTCATATGGAAGATGAACTAGTAAATGTTGCATTGGATTGAAGAATCCTGGAGGGAATATTTTTTCCAATTTACATAAAAGCACCGGTATCTCTTTCTTCAACTTCTACATCATATATTTCTTAATTTCTTTAGCACAAAGTTGTCTATAAAAATGGCTTAGCTTAGCTAACGCCTTCCACACATCATCATTCAAGTACCCGTGAAACATTACAGGAATGAGTCTTTCCATTATTATGTGGTAATCGTGACTTTTCAATCCATTTAACTTCCTTGTCTTCAAATTCACAGCTCTTCTAAATCTCGCGGCATAACCATCTGGGAATTTCAAATTTTTCAACCACCTCATTACTTGTCTCTTTTCTTTAGGATTTAAACAAAATGGGGCACGTGGCTAACCACCACTATTTGTTAACTCAAGGGTTGGTCGATTATAAATCTTAGCTAAATCTCTTCTCGCCTTTAGATTATCTTTTGTCTTGTCCGCAAAATCCATACATGTTGGTGATATGCTTTCACCAACATTACGTTCCTGATGCACAACGTCAATGTTATGCATCAGAATAAGTGATTTGACATACGGCAATTCCCATAAGCCACATATGTAGGTCTAGTTATGTTCGGTTCTGAATCCTACAAATCCATCCCTATTTTCATTAAGGACCAACTCATTCAGCATATCAGCGATTTCTGTACCATTTAAACGCCTTGGTGGTCCCTTTACAACAACATTGTCCTTCTTGAAATTGTTCCTCTATAACCTAAATGGGTGATTCATGGGCAAAAAGCATCTATGCCAATCAAAGTAACAAATCTTTCCCCTGAAGTTAAGACGGAAACAATCTGTCCTTAGCACATATTGGAAATGTCAGCCTTCCATGATAACTCCAACCAGAAAAAATATCGTATGCCAGAAAATCATGGACCGACCACAGATACGCAACTCGAAGATTGAATTTTTGCTTCCAGTTATAGTCATATGCTTCAACTCCTTTCAACAATTGTTTCAACTCTTGAATTAAGGGCTTCAGTATCACGTTCAGGCGTGTTCCAAGATGCTCTGGACCAGGTATAATGAAACACGGGAACATAAATTCATATTTCATACAAAATAAAGGTGGAAGGTTGTATGGAATAGCAAAGACAGGCCAACGAGAGTATGACGATGCGGTTACATTGAAAGGCGTGAATCCATCTGATGCCAACCCGATGCGAACATTCCTTGCATCCCTAGCAAAGTTTGCATCAAAATCATCGAGAGCCTTCCATGCCTCATATCGGATGGGTGCACCATTACTTGGTTATTCTCACGTACACCTTCTTTATGTCATTTCATATGTCTAACAATTTTCTTTGAGAGAAACAATCGTTTCACTCGAGGTGTAAGAGGCATGTAACGAAGTTTCTTATGAGAAACCTCTGTCGTCACCTTTTCACCGTCTTTGTTTACGACCTCTACAAATCCTGGTTTACTGCATTTTAAGTATTTCACCTCATTCCCATGTTCTTTCTAGAAAAGTATACAATTATCTTGGCACACATCAATCTTCTCATACTCCATTCCGAGAGTAGAAAGCATTTTCTTTGACTGCTACATGTCTTTCGGCACCTTATGGTTCATAGGAAGGATATTGCTGATCAGGTTCACAAGCTCCTTATAAAATTGTTGGAGAATGCAAACTTCGACTTAATGGTCATAAGACGGGTCACGAAAGCGAGAACGCTTACGGTGGTGTGCTCATGCAACGGCTCTTCTAAATCTCGAAGGATGTCGAAAAACTTTTGAACCTTCGGTATTGGAGGATCCTCAGGGTTTGTTTCAAACTCCGGTCGTATAGCATCAAGCATCTCATCCATCATATCGTCAGTCATGCTATCATCTTCTTCCACTACTAATATCATTTTTTCACGGAATGTCTCGACGTGAAAAGTCTAAACTTCATAACCTGGCACAAAACCATATTTGCAATTGTGGAATAACAATGTTCTCTTGTCTTGCCAACGAGAATTTCTGCACTTCATGCATGGGCACCTCGCGTCATTGTTTGTTGTCAAAGCGAATGCATAGTCAACAAATTTCTCAGCGTTGATTACCCACTCCCTCGTGTGAGCTCCACTTTTCATCCAACCATTATACATCCACTGTCGGTCGTCCTCAGCCATTCTATAGGCAAAACATTCATTCAATCGAGAATGCATCATAAGTACTAGACGTTTCTACATACCGCGACCCTATGTCTATAGGTAAAGATAGGCCCTAAACCCACTCAAGAGTGACCGACAGAACGTGGTATTTATAATGAGCCATGAGTTCGAACGAAATTTCAGCAACATAACCCCGTTGTTCTCTAATTGCACGCCTGATAGTGGTGCAATGGAGAACAACAAGTTTATGTCACTGAAATCTCATTTGAATTCATGACTCATCATAAATATCACGCTTTGTCGCCCACTCCAAGGCTGTCCAAAAAGGGACAATTATGAACCTACAGATCTCACACGCATGACACGTGTGAGACATGTTGGTTCGAAACGGATGACGCATAGGTTTTGTTACACTATTTACGTTGTTGTCAAATAAAAATTGCATACGACAAGAATATATATATAATACTAATCACCCCAATGAAATCATTAACAACTATATATTAATAGCACATATATATAATATCACAACATATATTGCATATATGAAAAAAAGAAAAGCATATGTCAAAGCACAATATTAATACATGAACAATTTTTTAACATGAGAACATATATTGCAATTAACAATCTCACAATTTACAATTCACATTTCACAATTAATAATTAAAAATTCACATTTCACAATTAACAATTTATATTTCACAATTAACAATTCACATTTCACAATTAACAATTCATATTTCACAATTAACAATTCACATTTCACAATTTACAAACTAAACAATTCAAGCACAAAAAGTAAGAAAATTATATGCATGGGGGTAAAAATTACTTGTTCGGTGCGATGGGCGGTGGAGGCCGGTGGATGGTGACGGTCGGCAGTGGTCTCGAGCGACGAGCGACGGGTGACGACGATGGTCGGCGGGTGGACCCGGTGGTGGCCGGCGGCGTCCGGTGGTGTGGGCAGCGCTGGGCGGTGCGGGCCCGTGTGAGAGGGCGACGTGGGCGGGAGCGGGCAGGAGGTGGCGTGGGCGGCGGCCGGCGGCGGGCGGGTGGCGGTGAGTCAGGCGACGACGGCGGTGGGAGGGCGCAACAGTACTACGTGAGCGCGCGTACAGGGAGTTAGGTTTCCCTGTACGCGCTTGGCCGGGTGGGGAAAAATACCCTAATTTCCGTCGGCCAACATTAAAACTGACGGCTTAAATACGGGCCGACGGAAGTTAAGGGCTATGTTTTGGCTGGGGGTGGATCCCCTTTAACTTCCGTTGGCCATAGTCAAAAGCCGATGGAAGTTAATTTAACTTCCGACGGCTCCTTGAGGCCGACGAAAAAACCGACGGAAATTATTGTAGCCGACAAAAAGTTTATGTTTTCTTGTAGTAATATATTTATACTTAGTACTTTGTATTCCAACATATATATTCGATCTATATTTGTATCCATTTTTATTTGATCTGTATTCGTTTTTAGTATTGTTCGTTTTCGTTTTTATTAAAAAAATATAGAAACGGATATGATAACATATATTTTCATCTATTTTTGCTCCTTTGGATTTGTACTAAGCAACTAGGCTCGAACCCATTGAGAAAGATCCAACATTATTTGTGGTATGGATTTGTAGGAGGCAACTAGGCTGGAACCCAATGAGAAAGATCCAAGGGAGGCCGACGTCCGACATATGGTTTCGTAATTTCGTGGGTGGATTCGATGAATTGGCACTGCAGATTCGGCTTCTAGGTAAATTGATGGTCATAGCTGAAACGTGGTACAAGGAACTATGTGTTATTGACAACACTAGGAAGATCCCCTTACCTTTCGTTGGTTCTCTCCGTCCCCATTCTCTATCAAGTGTCAACTCAGCGTTGCCGCCAGTTTTCATGCTCCTGTTTTTTTACCTTTTCCATCCTCTCGAAGTGAAATGTCAAAAGGTGAGAAAAATAAAAAAGGATCAATTTGTTTGATACCATCGCAAATATTGCGGAGTCGGTGCTTCACATGTTGTATATCTTTGCTATGGAATTTTTCTATGTTTTAAAAGATGAGAACAAGAATTTTTTTAAAAAAAACTAATTCGTCCGATATCGTCGAGAAAATTACGGGGTTGGTACGGAGTACTTCCATGATTTTGATATGTTTACGAACGTATTTTAAAATTTTATTTCAGAAAAAGTTTGTTTAGTGGAAACTAAAAAATATATATTTAGTCTTAGATGATATAAATAGAAATTCAGAAATATATAAAACCAAGTGTACACGTATCGGTCTCGCTTTTTTATAATTGTTTCTGTACTTATAAATCGAAGAGTTCCTACTTATTATAATACTAGACGGCAAGGCGTGCGTTGCGCGCCCATAAATAATGTATTGTTTGCACAAATTATAATAGTGAAAATACATATAAGCATATGCATTGTTTGGAATTGAAAAATATATAATGTTAGATAATCAATAAACAAAAATATTAATAAATACTTTGAGCCCAAACAAAAAAATAAGGCAAAAAATTATTGACAAATAAAGAAACCAAGGCAAAAATTATTGACAAATATTTTGTAATTCCACTATGTAACTCTTCGTAAGTGACCGTACCATCATTATCAATATCAATCACCTTGAACATGTCTTTTGTCCTCAACCTCTTCGGTTGCCAAGTGATCATCAATAACCTGGTCAAGATCAGTTTTTATCAGTAACATGTATATATATATATATATATACTATCATACACCGCGTGTGTAGAATAGCTATTTTACTGAGAAAAAAGTAGTACTCAATTGCTGTTGTATTGAAAAAATCTACTACTGAAAGTAGTACTTCTGTAGTCGGTGTAGAATAGTTATTCTACACACGTGGTATAAAATAACGCTCTCGTATATATGTGTATATATATATATGTACACATATACGTATATAGATATATATTTCTTTGATACACCAGGAAAGGGATTAACATCAATTACAAAAGGATTCAAACCCTTAGAGCTCTTTTTTGAATCTGTTAATCAGCCTCGACTTTACAATATCTCCAAGCACAACATGTGGTGCCTTCCTAGCATTTTGAAGCCAGGGATGTTCTGCATCAACATAAGTAAAACAAGTTGTTTGATAATATTATGGCTCTACATCAAACTGTTTGATCAAAGGAAAAACAAAATATGCGGTAACACGTGGTTGATTAATTTGCATGCGGTTTAGCATATGGACAGGTAACCAACTTTGACAATTCACAGTTTGATAGGCAAGCAGGATTGTACCAAAAAATAAATAACCATGAAGACGCCAAATAAATCAAACATGTCTAATTCACTAAAAACATTTGACATGCAAAATTAACATACTGAACAAAGGAGACCACACAAAAAGCTCATCCAATATTGCAGCAAAATTCCATTTCTCAATCAGGGCAACCAAAACCCTGAATCAGTACTAAACTAACCTGAGAATAGCGCTATCTGCAAATCAAAGTTGCAGGGAGCGGCAACAAAAAACAAGCAGATTCCTGGACCAATCACCTCGACGTCCACAACCTCGATGCCAGCGCCAGATCTCCCACCACCTGGTCTGCCGTCGCCAGATCTAGTGAAAACGAAATCTGGAGGTAAATCGTAGGGTAATAAGAGAAAATACAGCAAGTGCAAGTCTAGTGATGATTAGTACAATGGGGACAGTATACTGCAAAAGATAAGCAAGAAATCAAATTTTAAGAAACAAAAGAATGATAAGATAAATAGACAGTTCCAAAAAGATAAAAACAAAGATAACTATATGGAATATTGTGATCCATAAAACATATAACAATGAGAACACAAATAATCGTAGGTATAACTTTGGAAATAAAAACTATATATGTTAGATAAGCAATAAACTTATGTTTTGAATAATCATAGAATATTGTGATTCATAAAAGAAGAGATGCAAACCTGAGCAGGATTTAAATTACTTCATAGTACCCAAAAGAGAATAGGTTCAGTTTCATAAAAATAGAGGTTCAGACTACACAAGGGTTAACAATTTAGTAGTGTAGCACAACACATATTGAGAGCACTTTGCACCGGTGTATGTTCAGAAAGCTTATAAACAGATGTTGCAAGTCAGAAAATGCGAGTAATCCTTTTCAATGCAAAAGCTGGCCTTTTTGTATTTCGCGGGCATAGTAAATATATGTTACAGACAAATGTCCGAGAAAAAAATTAGCTTTGGAGGATGACGTAACATTGCTGCACCTGAAGCCAATATGAGTGTTGTTATAGCTATTGAAACCATCCTACATATGAATTAAGCATAAAAAATGAATAAACTATATTTTTAAGCTCTACATGTTCAGAAAAAATATAGAAAACATGAGGAACGTCCAACTTTCACAGTGAAGATTACACCAGAAAGCTTACTTGAATAAGCTTATACACGCACACATAAGCAATATAGATAAGTAATACATGTCAGAGCTCTTTACCTCTAAACTCTTGTTTCCCATGGTCACTTCACAGATCGCTTGTTCCTGTAAAGGTGAAAAACAAAGGTACACATCATCATCTGAGCAGAAAAAAAATCACATTATTACGGTACATTCACATGACAGCAAAAGTGGTCGTGTGCATCCTCAGTGAAGAGGTTGGGAGTTTGTCACTCCCTTTATCTAAAAAATATGACATCAAAAACTATTATTTAATTCAAAAATGGAGAGGAACATTGTGCTCCATGATTGAATCTAACGGTAAGGTAATGTGCTGGAGGAGGAAGAAGCAGAAGCAGCCATTATAATCCAAGTTTGATCCATCCGAGAACAGCGGTGCTTTCTGGTGAGCATTTGGCCCCTATGGCCAACTCTGCTCATTCTTTAAAGCTACAGAAGAAAAGCTTTTGTAGGAGTTGCCATCCTTTTCATGATTATTGTGGCCTGCTTATGGCACATCTGATCTCATAAAAAGGGCAGAATAAATATAAACATTATTCACCATATTACAGAAAAAAAATAAGCTGCAACCATCTAGTTTCCAATTCAAAGAGACATCTGTAGGACCGAAAGCAGCGACCAAAGGGGGGTGAATGGGCACCTTAAAAAATTCTTTCGAATATATGGCCTGTTCCCAACAGCCAATGCACCTCAAAAGACTAAGCAGCAGAATATGAACAGATAGCCTAAGTCTAAAGGTATCTAGCCTAAAGCAACTGATGTCAAACAGAGAACTACCAAAGCAGTGCAACTAGACAGATAAACAAAGTATACTAGACATGTCAGGTCAAACTTCTCAATGAATGATCTAAGTATATATAAAGTGAGATGAGAAGTTACTGTTCAGATTTGTCTCCTGTTCGGAACTTGGCGAAGCCTGCTCTACTGTATCGAAGCATGCTTCGGAGGTCGGTGTCGAAGTCTGCTTCGGAGGTCAGTGTCGAAGCCTACTTCGGAGGTCAGTGTCGAAGCCTGGCGAAGGCTATTGTGAAAGTGTCGAAGGTTTGTTTGGTCTAGCCTAGATCGTGTGTGGAAAAGAGCGAAGTATGCTTCAAAGCGAAGTATGACAGAGTCGAAGGTTGCTTTGAACAGTGTACTTCGAAGGCTAGACTTCAAACAGAAAGCTTCGAACAAGCTCACAGAAAGACAACCTTCGAAAGAGTAGCGAAGCTCGACACACGACAGAGAAACCAAATCGAAGCCTACACTCTGCCTTTGGAGCTAGCTTGGTCGAGATGTGATAAATGAAGTGATATCCTTCGACTCGTGAGCTAACTCCGAAAGACAAACTTCGAACACACAAACTGAGACCTTCGGAAAAGACAACAGCAAACCAACACGTCGAGCGAAGTCTATCAGAGAGACAAACTTCGAAGCCAACTTCGAAACCTGTCAAAGTATGGACTTCGAAGAGCTCGAGTTGGAGTATACCTTAGCACAGACGGTCGAAGTATGTCAAGCTGACAGATCTCAAAAAATACTTCGAAGCTAGAAACACAGTCCACACAAGTGAAGTCGAAGTTCAAGCGAAGCACTCGAAGATGTTAGATCGAAGCCTGCCTCACGGAGCTGAGGGGCTTCGGACAGAGAGAAGGGGCTTCGCCAGAAACAGCCAGAAAAGAGATTTTAGCCCTGCCAACACGATCAAAAAGCTGTGTAGGAAAAAGCAAAGCTAGAGTACTAGTATACTGTTGCTACAGTGAAGTAGTACTACTTGCAAACAGCAAGAACTAGTACTCCTCGTGAAGAACAAGTCACAGCAACAGAGAAGCTTCTTCTCAGAGAATAAATTAACTGTGGGCAAACCGAACCTACAGAGTCCTAAATGAAGTGTTGCGCATGAGAATAGATGGAAATAAAAGCTTCCAACAGCAAAGAACCAAATCAATCTCAGAAAGAACATGGCTTGTTGCCTGGCGGCGCACACAGGGAGAGAGAAAGATAGGGAGCAAAATGACCCAATAGATTGAAAAGTGAATTCTAGAAGGGGTAGTCCAACCCTAGGGATTGGGGCCCTATTTATAGGCTGCCCAATGGCCTAGAATATTCCACCAGCCCCTTAGGGTTTTTACAGACGCTAAAATAAAGAAAATGACTCAACTGCCCTTAGGTATTTTTACAGACACAACTGACTGACTATGGGCCTAGAGATACAGATAACTTATCCGGAAGCTAAGCTTTAGTAGCGACTACGGCTTCTCTTTTGGACAGTCCGATACAAGATCGATGGTTGTCAGTTTTGCGCCGAAACTGACAAAGCCTCCACCGGCTTTGCACCAGGTACCCGGATTGGGCCGGCCCGATTCCGCAGCTTTCTCAGCCCGGCAATCACTCACCGCCCGTGTACCTGAGTCAATCCTGGTCAACAGCTCAGTGGGTCTTCTACTGCTTCTGGCCCATGTACTCGGATTGGACCAGCCCGACTTCGCAGCTCTCTCAGCCCGACAGTCGCTCGCTGCCCGTGTACCTGAGTCACACGCGGCCCATGAAACAGCAGATCTCCTTTCTTCTTCTGTCCTTTTTGACTATCGTTGACAATGACTCATCACATCTAGAGCCATGAGGCCCACGCTATTCAGCATGGATCCTCAATCTCCCCCTTGATGAGTGCATTGTCAACACTTTATTTCTTCAGCTCTTCAGAACCTGCGAACACATGTGGAAACACGAAAACAAAGCACAAGAAGATAAAGAAGAAGAAGAAAAGGTAAAAGTTTAACCCTAATGACCGAAAGCCAAACAAAAGCAAGAAGTGGTCATTGTGGTTAACCAAAACGTAAAAGCTCGAAATGAGTGTGATTTCATAACAACAAGGATATCAATAGAGTAAGAACAAGCGAGACAGAAACTCCCTCTTAAACTCTGATTCCAAATTTTCTCCCCCTTGTTGACAAGTGAACTCATCAAGCACTCAAAAGAGACACAGACTCCCCCTAAAATGCAACTCCCCCTCAAAATATGCAGTGAATTTAACTGGAGTGCATGTGGAGTGTAGAAAGCATGCTTCTCAGATATGATTGACTGCAATTACAACATCTAACAAGTATAGCAAAAGACATACTGTCTAAGACACATGGCATGATCAGTGCAACAGATGATATCTAAAGAAAGTCATTAGCACAAATTTTTCAGTTTTTGCAAACAAAAGCATCACCATAATTTCCAGTTAACAGGCAAGGTAAAGCATGAGATGCAAAGGCTAACTGATATCTACCAAGATAAGCATTGTCCAAAACAAGGTGCTTCAGCAAACTTGTTATTATTTCAATTTTCAGGCTTTTTCTTTTTCCTTTTTCATTTTTGCCAGGGGTTATTTGCATGTCAAACCTTATGCTGACCGACCAAGTCAAGCCTAGGCCAGAACTAGACCATCGGAAGCTTAAGACATTGGTCTTGGCATACATTATACTGTCCTAGTTCATACCAAAGTGCTATGGTACGCAGTCCAGAACAATGCAATGCGACAAAAACAAATCCACCTGGATCTTTTCAAATTATGCATAAAAAGGCATGGAATTTTTATTTTTCTTGATTTTTCATCATTTTTAACGCACATTTCCATGTTTTAAAGCAGAAAGATGTCCAAGTTGCATATTTGCATCTAAGTTAGGTCCTAGCTACAAGGAATGTAATAGGTAGCAAAAACATTCAGCCTACACATACTAGTTACCAGAAGCGATGGTGATCATTTTTCAAGTTTAAAACATAAAAGCCATGCATATGACAGATATCAGACATAAGGCGAACTGAAACAAGGCATGATCATTGACAAGTAATCAAAAGCATGTACCAGCTAGAACAAGTAAAACAGTTCAATCATATAACAGAAGCAGCTCAAAAGTGTGATATGTGAATATGCAAGATATGAACACACACAAAAAGACTCAAGAAAAGAGTAAAGAAGAAAGAAAACTGACGCAAAATATCCTAGAAAGGATACACAACACCCAAATCCCCTCGTAAACGCTCAAAGGTAGACTGATCTAGGGGTTTGGTGAAAATGCCAGCCAACTGATGATGGGTATCAACATGAACAAGGCCAATGACACCTTTCTCATATTGATCCCGCAGAAAATGAAAGCGCACATCAATGTGTTTGGTTTTTGAATGGAGACAAGGGTTTTCCCTACACTAATTGCACTGGTGCTGTCGCAAAACAAAGGAACTTTGGTAGGAAATAACAACCCAAAATCTCGCAGAGTGGAAATCATCCAAACCAACTGTGAGTAGCAGCTAGCAGCAGCTACATACTCAGCCTCAGTGGTCGAAAGAGCAACTCCAGATTGCTTTCGAGAAGACCAAGAGACAAGAGAAGAACCAAGAAACCGGCAAGTACCGGAAGTCGACTTGCGATCCAACCGGCACCCACCAAAATCGGCATCCGAAAAGCCAGATAAATCCAGAGATGATGATGCTGAATAGTAAAGACCAAGATCGGGTGCATAAGTGAGATACCTGAAGATGCGCTTGACAGCCTACCGATGAGACGCGCGTGGTGAAGACTGGAAACATGCGCAAAGTCCCACGACGAACTGTATGTCTGGTCTTGTTGCCGTCAAGTACAACAGCGAACCAATCATCCCTCGAAACTCTCTCTCATTGACCTTGACACCGCTTTCGTCCTTGTCCAGACCCCCAGATGTGCCCATCGGGGCCATCTGCGGCTTCAATTCACCACCAAAGTCAAAAAATTTCAACATATCATGAGTGTACTTACCTTGGTGGATGAAGGTCCCGTCCTTGGTCTGCTTGATCTGGAGCCCTAAGAAGTACTTGAGCTCACCCATGAGGCTCATCTCAAACTCACTGTGCATCTGCTCAGAAAACTTGGACACAAGATCATTAGTAGTACCGCCAAAGATAATATCGTCCACGTAAATCTGAGCGACTAAGAAATCTGAAGCAACTCTGAGCAAGAAAAGAGTTTTATCCATAGAACCCATTACAAAGCCTTTCCCCAACAAAAATTTCTTTAACCGGTCATACCAAGCCCTGGGGGCTTGCTTCAACCCGTATAAGGCTTTTTGCAATTTAAAAACATGTCGAGGAAACTTAGGGTTCTTAAAAGCGGGGGGTTGCCTAACATAAACCTCCTCTTCTATGTACCCGTTCAGAAAAGCACTCTTGACGTCCATTTGAAAAAGCTTAAAACCCTTCGAAACGGCAAAAGCTAGAAGAATACGAATGGACTCAAGACGGGCGACAGGAGCGAAGGTTTCTTCAAAGTCAATACCTTCCTTCTGGCAATAACCCTGGGCAACTAGTCGAGCTTGTTGCTTACTACAACCCCATCTTCACCTTGTTTGTTCTTGAACACCCACTTGGTGCCTATGGGGTTGCATCCTGGTGGCGGCTCAACTAGTGTCCAAACCTGATTACGGACAAAATTCTTAATCTCTTCTTGCATAGCATTAATCCAATTAGAATCAGAAAGAGCATGAGAAACATCTCTGGGCATCAAAAGATGCAACAAAAGCAGATTCAGCAAACACAGCAAGAGAGGTAGATGAACGCAAGGTTCTCTCAGTCAAATCACCGATGATGAGCTCTGAGGGGTGATCACGCTGAACTGCTCGGGTTCCCTGGTGATCTGAAGTCACCTCACCGGAGTCAGCAGCTGGCACTTCTGGACTCGACTGAGGGGGTTCGATCGAAGTGGAAGAAGTGATCAGAGGTCCGCCCTCGTCCTCGGTCGAAGTCTCAGAAGGTGTGGGCTGTGCAGAGGGTGCAGAAGGCCCACCCTCATTAGCGGCTGGAGTATCCTCATCTTCCTCGAAGATGGACTCTCCGAGCTCACCATCAGAATGCTCAAAAGAAGGAGTCAAAGAAGGCAAGGACTCATCAAATGAAACTTCACAAGTCTCGACAAGCAGCTGGGATTCGAGGTTCCAAACACAGAAGCCTCGAGAATGCAAAGCATAGCCAAGAAAAACACCGTCCCAACAACGAGACTCAAACTTGTCCAAATGCCTACCCTTCTTGAGCACAAAGCACTTGCAGCCAAACGCTCGCAAGTGGCTCACCTTGGGTTGTCTACCAAACCGCAACTCGTACGAGGTCTTACCTAAGTAAGCTCTAAGAAAAATGTGGTTGGCTAGATAGCAAGCCGTGTTCATGGCTTCAGCCCAAAAACCCCTAGGAGTCCTGTGCTCATCGAGCATCGTCCTGGCCATCTCGACTAGCGTGTGGTTCTTTCGTTCCACAACGTTGTTCTGTGGGGGAGTGTAAGGAGAAGAAAACTGATGGTCCAGACCCTGATCACTACAGAAGCTGACGAACTAAGAGTTCTTGAACTCAGAGCCGTTGTCAGAGCGAATTGCTCGCATCCGACCATTGTTCTCATTCTTCAGCTTCAAAATCAGGTCATGAACAAACTGAAACGTTTCATCCTTAGACTCCAAAAAGAAAACCCACGAGAATCGAGAAAAGTCATCAACAATCACAAGTGCATACCACTTCCCACCGACTGAGCGTACCCGAGCTGGACCTACAGTGTCCAAATGTAACAGCTCGCCCGGATACGAAGTAATCACCTGAGTCACAGGTGAGTGGGATGCGGCAACCATTTTCCCATGACGACAGGGATGACAAACTAGCTCTTTCTCCATTTTAAGCTTGGGAAATCCTCGGATGAGGTCCATAGAGCTTAACCTGACTAGCACATCAAAACTCAAATGACCTAACCTCCTATGCCACTTCCAGAACTCAGAAGAAGATCCAGCAATCAAACAGCGAGAAGGGCCAAAGAACTAGAGAAGTCAATTCGAAAAACTTTACCGAAAGGTATGATCTGGCAAATCAAAGACCCTCTAGAATCAAACACAGAAGAAATGCCCTTCTTAAAACGCACCTCCAAACCATCCTCAAGAAGTTGCGAAACAGAAATCAAATTGAATTTCAAGTTTCCAACCAAGGCAACGTTTTTCAAAGAAAAATGGTCTGAAATGCGAATTGAGCCAATGCCACTTACTTTCCCTTGACCACTGTTCCCGAAGGTGATGTACTCTTTGGAGCTCGGGGGAGTGAGACTGGAGAACCATCTGCGATGTCCCGTCATGTGGCGAGAGCATCCTGAGTCCATGATCCAAACGTCCTCCAGTCCCCGATCCTACACAATCAGTGGTTGTAAGTGGGAGCAAATGGTCCGGCACCAAGTTTAGCAAAAGAGCTAAACCAGTGTCGAGCCATCTGCTCAAAAGACGGAAAGCAGAAATCATCAGAAAAGTTTGGACCAAAACGCGGCTCAAAGCGTGTTCCTCGGTTCTGCCTAAAGCCTCGGCCACGAGGTCCAGGACCGTAGCCAAAATGGCCTGGAGCTCTGCCGGAATGACCACCACCAACTGGAGTACGAGCAAGAAAGTCGTCTCCTCTACCACCACCTACACGACGCGGCCTGGCCTCCAGCCTCTCCCCGCGTCGAGGAACACGCAGTATACCACCCTGCTGGTAGAACTGCTCCTGACCACCACGAGCTCTCTCTGCTCTCTCAACCCGCTTCCTCCTGAAGCAAAACTCCGCAAGATGCTCGTCTCTCTGACAATACTCACAATGATAGGTGGGCTTCTTGGGATGTGGTTGACGCTTGGGGTTCTTGGGCTTAGTGGTGTTCGGTGTAGTCTTCTTGGGTTGAGAGGGTCTAGGAAGAGAGTCAAGAGAAGTATGGAGGTTTTGGGGCTTTGGAACCCAGATAGGTTTCTTGGGTGGAGCTTTTGGTGGTTCATGGATCACTCCATCCTTGGGCTGACTAGCTTGGAAAGACTCAGTGGAATGGGTCTTGGGATATCTCTGCTCAGGAGTCATTTTACTCCACTCCACTGCCCGGCTAATGGCACTCTCAAAGTCAGCCTTGGTGTAGGTGTAACCTACCCCAAACCCATCCTACCTCTTAAACTGCTGGATCATCATGCCGAGCTGTGGATCTCTGGCACTGATCCAACTCAGGATAGAACTGAGGTAAAAGTTCTCATTCTGAGAATCAGCTAGCTCCTCTCTCAAGAAAGCTAGAACCTCCACCTGAGACAAGCAGGTCTCACACTCACTCTCTACTTGGACAGACTTTTCGGCTTTCAGCTTGATCAACTCCATTCTAAGAGACAAACAGTTCTCACAGACAGTGGGTGGAACTGACAGTGTCTCAAGCTCTAGCCTAGTCTGCGCAAGCTCTGCTCTCGCTCTCTCCAAATCACCCAAATGCGCATCGCCCTTGGCTTTCAGCTAGATGAGATGGGCAATCAACACAGGGTGCGACGACAGTGGCTTGAGCATCTTTCAGCTCCAGCTGAGCGCTTTCAAGCTCAGTGGCCAAGGCGTCCCTCTCATCAACCCTTTCTGTGTACTTGGACTTCAGAGTCGACAGGTCACACAAAAGCACCTCACACTTCGGGCACTCACTGCTATCACCCAAGCAGGGGGAAGAAGATAGACTCTCAATTCTGCTGTTGGCTACCGCAAGCTCATTCTCTAACTCATCTATCCTCTTCTTGGCCCCCCTAAGCAGTTTTTCCCGATATTTCAACTCCTGACGATTGCTCTCAAGTAAATCAACAATTTCGCGTTCATAGGATGATACCTTGTTGTCGTCGTCGGAGTCATCGGAGGAGCTCTTTTCTTCCTTATCCCCAAGAGCCATTGAGCAGAATCTCTTGCGGGATCTTCGGCGCTGATGTGAGAGGCTCTTCGGTCTGTCCGCGAAGGCCATGAAGCAAAGGCCCGCTGGATCGTCCTTGTCCTTCCCCTTCCTGATGATGATCTCCTCATCGCTTGAGCTCGATGAAGAGGAAGAAGACGTGGACCGCTTGGAGTAGCTCTTCTCCATCTCAGCGAAGAAGGCCTTGTCGCGCTTCTTGTTCTCTCTCCGGTAGTCCTTCAGGGCCTTTCTGAAGAATCTGGTCTTTGGCTTGCCCTTGTTGAAGGAGGAGCTGTCGTGCTTGCCGGAGTCGTGAAAGCCACCACCGGTGCCCTTCTTGTATCCATTGCACTTGGGGCAGTCAGCGATGAAGTGTCCTGGATCACCACACTCAGCACCCGGTTGTTAAAAAGACACAAATCATCATCTCCCAAAGACTCAAGCTGGTCCTCAGTGATAGACATCAAAGAGAACCCAGCACAGCTCACAGAAGAGGGATCAACAGAAGGTGTAGCAAGGGCCAGAGATTTTGATCCAGAGGCAGTGAGATTTGATCTCAACTGGATATCTACCTCGGTGGCCTTCAGCTTGCTAAACAACTCAGAAATGGTCAAGGTATCATAAGATGTACTCTCAACGATAGAGGATACATTGATCTCCCAGATCTTTGGGTCCAAGGTATGGAGAACCTTGAGCGCTTGCTCGTGATCTGAGGCTAACTGAGCACCATCAGCCTTGTTGTCCCAAAGCTTGTTTATGATCGATTGAAAACGACCAAACAACGCTTCAATAGATTCACTCGGCTTTTATGTGAAGTTCTCATATTCACGCTGGTAGGTCTGATAGAGCCGAGCCTTGACCTGGGATGTTCCCTCATGGTGTGCCTTGAGGGTATCCCAGATCTCTCTCGTAGTGGAGAGATGGCTCACACGCTCAAACTCAGTGGGATCTAAACCAGAAAATAGAATGTTCACAGCTTTACTATTGTTCAAATGCTGGGAAATGATACCAGGAGTACCTTTCTCAGCAACTAGCAATACAACAAACGTAGCGTGAACGCAAATGTCCCAGATGTCCGAGCTTTGGCTCATGAGATAGGCTCGCATGTGAGTCTTCCAATAGTTATAGCCATAGGCTTCCAAGGACGGGACCTTGCCAGGAGAGGTCATGATCACTACTGGGGTTTAGAACCGGTTAAGGTATGGAGAAACCCTAACCAAGCTCTGATACCACTTGTAGGACTGAAAGTAGCGACCAGAGGGGGGTGAATGGGCGCCTTAAAAAATTCTTTCGAATATATGGCCTGTTCCCAACACCCAATGCACCTCAAAAGACTAAGCAGCAGAATATAAATAGATAGCCTAAGTCTAAAGGTATCTAGCCTAGAAGCAACTGATGTCAAACAGAGAACTACCAAAGCAGTGCAACTAGGCAGATAAACAAAGTATACTAGACATGTCAGGTCAAACTTCTCAATGAATGATCTAAGTATATATAAAGTGAGATGAGAAGTTACTGTTCAGATTTGTCTCCTGTTTGGAACTTGGCGAAGCCTGCTCTACTGTATCGAAGCCTGCTTCGGAGGTCGGTGTCGAAGCCTGCTTCGGAGGTCAGTGTCAAAGCCTACTTCGGAGGTCAGTGTCGAAGCCTGGCGAAGGCTATTGTGAAAGTGCCGAAGGTTTGTTTGGTTTAGCCTAGATCGTGTGTGGCAAAGAACGAAGTATGCTTCAAAGCGAAGTATGACAGAGTCGAAGGTTGCTTCGAACAGTGTACTTCGAAGGCTAGACTTTGAACAGAAAGCTTCGAACAAGCTCACAGAAAGACAACCTTCGAAAGAGTAGCGAAGCTCGACACACGACAGAGAAACCAAATCGAAGCCTACACTCTGCCTTTGGAGCTAGCTTGGTCGAGATGTGATAAATGAAGTGATATCCTTCGACTCGTGGGCTAACTCCGAAAGACAAACTTCGAACACACAAACTGAGACCTTCGGAAAAGACAACAGCAAACCAACACGTCGAGCGAAGTCTATCAGAGAGACAAACTTCGAAGCCAACTTCGAAACCTGTCAAAGTATGGACTTCGAAGAGCTCGAGTCGGAGTATACCTTCACACAGACGGTCGAAGTATGTCAAGCTGACAGATCTCAAAAAATATTTCGAAGCTAGAAACACAGTCCACACAAGTGAAGTCGAAGTTCAAGCGAAGCACTCGAAGATGTTAGATCGAAGCCTGCCTCATGGAGCTGAGGGGCTTCGGACAGAGAGAAGGGGCTTCGCCAGAAACAGCCAGAAAAGAGATTTTAGCCCTGCCAACACGATCAAAAAGCTGTGCAGGAAAAAACAAATCTAGAGTACTAGTACACTGTTGCTACAGTGAAGTAGTACTACTTGCAAACAGCAAGAACTAGTACTCCTCGTGAAGAACAAGTCACAGCAACAGAGAAGCTTCTTCTCAGAGAATAAATTAACTGTGGGCAAATCGAACCTACAAAGTCCTAAATGAAGTGCTGCGCATGAGAATAGATCGGAATAAAAGCTTCCAACAGCAAAGAACCAAATCAATCTTAGAAAGAACAAGGCTTGTTGCCTGGCGGCGCACACAGGGAGAGAGAAAGACAGGGAGCAAAATGACCCAATAGATTGAAAAGTGAATTCTAGAAGGGGTAGTCCAACCCTAGGGATTAGGGCCCTCCTAGGGATTGGGGCCCTATTTATAGGCTGCCCAATGGCCTAGAATATTCCACCAGCCCCTTAGGGTTTTTACAGACGCTAAAATAAAGAAAATGACTCAATTGCCCTTAGGTATTTTTACAGACACAACTGACTGACTGTGGGCCTAGAGATACAGATAACTTATCCGGAAGCTAAGCTTTTGTAGCGACTACGGCTTTTCTTCTGGACAGTCCGATACAAGATCGACGGTTGTCAGTTTTGCGTCGAAACTGGCAAAGCCTCCACCGGCTTTGCACCAGGTACCCGGATTGGGCCGGCCCGATTCCACAGCTTTCGCAGCCCGGCAATCACTCACCGCCCGTGTACCTGAGTCAATCCTGGTCAACAACTCAGTGGGTCTTCTACTGCTTCTGGCCCATGTACCCGGATTGGACCAGCCCGACTTCGCAGCTCTCTCAGCCCGACAGTCGCTCGCTGCCTGTGTACCTGAGTCACACGCGGCCCATGAAACAGCAGATCTCCTTTCTTCTTCTGTCCTTTTTGACTATCGTTGACAATGACTCATCACATCTGGAGCCATGAGGCCCACGCTATTCAGCATGGCTCCTCAACATCACACAAATGTAGTGCTTGTTTAGAAATACAGATTCTACAGAAAAACTGAAACCGATCGTCATCTTGAATTGAAACAATTCCCTGAATTATAAAAGCTGTGCATGATGGCTTCTCAATTTTTTAATCCCCTAAGCTAGGTAATTGTTGCATTGATATGGCCCATCAGAGTAGCCTTTGAAAAGCAAAAACGTTGCTTGACTAATTGTTGGTGTATTTTTTAGTCCCGCTTTGACACACGCATGATCTGTGAGATCTTCTTAACTCCAGTGCAGGTACTACGTTCTTAAAAAAAGAGGTTCAAGGTGTATCAATCAGTTTGACTCTGCAACTGATAAGGAAACAAGAAAATATGATCAATAGCAGAGCCTATCGACTATTGAGCCAATAACCGCAATGAGGATGAAATAATCGTGGAATATCATGTCGATCGGCCATGGACCGATGACCATGGGTGAAGAAATCGGGCGAGCGTGCCATCAGCCGATAAGATGGACAGTTTACGCATATAGGCCGATGACCGCTTTCCAATGGCGAATAAGATGTGACGTTGAATTAGAGATAACCTATCGGCTTGTACTCTGATAGAAATAAATAAAACGTGCCAGATAACATGTCTACATAAAAAAATCATCACAATAACTAAATCGGACCTAACCAAGACAGCAGCTAATCACGATGATCTTAATAATATACCAAAGTATCGGGCATGCTTTATATAGATGTACGGTATACGACATGAAAAAGATACAATAGCAAGAGATGTCGGACTCAACCGATGAAACCTCAAACTATCACACCAAGATCACAAGATCACATCAATATAAGAGATCAATCTTATACAGCCTTAGACATAGCCGATACACCGCGAAATTGGTGACCGTACTATTTCGATGTTCACCTCAAGAGATCAATCTGATGCAGCTATGAGGATACTGACCTAGTCGATACGGTCATCAGGGGTGGCGAGACTCACCTCTTCGCCAGAGATTGGAACGATGCAACCCAGCTTCGAGTGTCGAATCCCATCGAGATAAACCTTAGGAAGTAAGGGTGGCGATGCGCCGAGTTGTTGTTTGACAGAGATGTGTTTTCTAATCCAACTAAGGGGTATATATTTATAGTCCAAAAACTTGTCGTCCAAGTATTCTATCTTAACCAATTCTGGATAATTTTTATCATCTCTTCATCAGCTCCTTCATATCCGGCCAGCGTTGTAACGAACGAGTTTCTTTGACTATCTTTAACCAGACTCTTCTTAACTTTCATTGACCGTACAACATTCTTGGTGGGCTCTGGGCTTTACCAAATCTTGGCGTCAATGCTATTGAACTATTTTGTATTGGAATTGAAGAAATAAATTTAACTGGAAATGAGAGCTATTTAGATAGTGTGCAATCCTCCGAAATAATGGAACCATGCGCTTCAAACTCAAGCATTTCTGTCAACTCTAGAACCTCCTCCAACTCCCCCAGAAACATCATCTCCTGCTAGTACTTGGGTTGGCCTCTAATTACAGTCCCAGCAAACTTTGGTTCCTTCTTAATGAACTATGTAATACAATAGATTAGATCCACTGAAAAAGGAAAGGAGGAAAAAAGGAAACTCACCCCTGATGAGGAACATCATGTTCTCTTGCCTCTCTTCCATCGTGCTAGTGGTCAAGCCTATCATGACCACCGAGATCTGGCGGACCAAGGCGTCGACGACCTTGTAGGAGTCAGCGACCGGCATCGGCATCAGCCATAGACCAAGAATGTCATATCCTACCAATACTTTAGTAGACCTCTGATTACAACCCCAACAAACTTTTGTTCCTTCTCAATGAATTGTGTAATACAATAGGTCAGATCCAGTGAGAAAGAAAATCAGGGAGAAAGGAAACTCGCCCCGAGGGGAAACCTCGTCTTCTCCCGTCGCTCCTCCACTATGTTGGTGGGCGTGCCTACTGTGACCACCAAGATCTAGTCGTCTGAGGCATCAACGACCGCACTAGAGCCAGCGAGCGGTGTTGGTTCTCCATTGGCGTCAGCCACAAACCATGCTCAGAGTCAGCTCCAAAGTTCTGCAAATGTGAGGGCGTCACTAGCGTAGGTCATATCGACCAACGAGGGGCGTTGGGGAGCAGGGGCAAGGAGCGGCGGACGCCGAGGGGGTCGCCAAGCTGATGTCACCTCCGCCATCTTCATTGTGCACCGCGTCACTACGAGAGGCGGAGAGAGAGGGAGAGTGGCTCAGAGAGTTCTAGAAGGAGGGGAGGTCGGATTAATTTTAGCGTAGTAGAAGGATGTTTTTGTAAAATAACCTCACCACCACCCTGGATTAATTTCACTAAAATTGAAGGGCTTTTTTGCAAGCACGATAGCTGTGGGAGCTAAAATCACCCGCTGCTTTTAATCTATCTATATATAAGATGCATCAGAAATAAGAAAGCATTTATTTTCGTCCTACCCACACGAGTGCGTGGTTACTCCATAAGAGAAACACCGTTATGACCGAGGCCGCGTGGCTTTTGCAGACCAGCGTTGTGGTGGCTCGTCGTGTCCTTTTCTTCCAAGGCAGCCGTAACCCAATCCAGGCTTGCTTTCTTGCTCCCCACTCCCGACCCGCCCGCGTCACGTCACGCGTCAATCCATCCTCTTCTCCCCACCTCCGCGTCGCCACCATTCCATTCTCTTATAAAGGAGAGACGCCTCGCCGGCCACCACCACCACCACCACACCAACGGAGAGCGCGTCGATCATCGAGTTGGTTCGAATCCAATCCGCTCCACCGCGCTCTCCTTTCGCCGGCGCTTAGCTTGTCTAAGCTTGTAGCTTCCCCGCCCTTGACGACGAGGATTGCGTGATGCCGCCAAGCGCAGCCGCTGCGGTCATGGTGCAGTCGCCACGACTCCACACGCTGCTCAGCTTCGGCCGGGGAGACGAGGCCCTCGCCGCCAGCAGCGACGATGGTAGGATGTCCGCCGCGTCCGAGGACGACGGTTTGGGCGCCAGCTTCGACGACTTCGCATTCGCGCCGCCGCTGTCCGCCGACCTGGCTCCGGCGGACGAGCTCTTCGTCCACGGCCACATCGTGCCGACGTATCCAGTCTTCGACCGCCGCCTCCTGCTCGACCAGTACTCCGACGATATCCACGAGGTGGAGGCGGCACATGAAAAATCCACCTCCACGGCGGCGGCGCCCTCTGTCGACAGCTACTGCAGCTGGGTGCCGCGGTCAGCGCCGGGCTCGCCCGGCCGGGTCGACCGATTCCCCAAGAGCGCCTCCACCGGGGAGTCGCGCCGTTGGCGCCTGCGTGACCTCATCAGTGCCGGCGGCCGCTCTCGAAGCGACGGCAGGGACAAGTTCGCCTTCCTGCAGCCCACCGCCGCCGCGTCGGCGCCCTCCTCCAAACTGTCCTCCCATGGCACCAAGACGACCACCCCTCCGAAGAAGCAGAGTACCGTGAAGAAATCGACCAAGAAGGCCGTCACAGAGATAGACATGGCCACCGCGCACAAGCTCTTCTACGGGAAGGCCGGCGCCGGCGGTGACAGGAGGCCGCAGCAGACGTCCTTCCTGCCGTACCGGCCGGCGATCGGCGGCTTCTTCGCCCTCGGCCGGTCACCACACTACCCCGCCCACCAGCCCAATCACTGATCATTTCCTCCGCCGACTGCCGCCCTCATCGGCTAACCGGAATCCATAAATTAATCCAATCACTTCGTGATTAACCAATTCATCATCATTAGTTAAATTACTTTTGCCTGTTCAAAATTTTCGGCGAAATCCGGTCAAATGCCTCGTTGTAATTCGTTCGTGTGTACATAAAAATGAAATTGAAATGCCGCGGTTTTGTGTCTGAACCTGTCATTCACCAGCTACTACTCTATACGCAATGAAGCGAGTTGATTTGTCGCCATGGTGAATTCGTTAAGTGTACAACTAAATCCAAGGAGACCTGCCAGTTTGGTTCATGTTTGGTAGTTAATACTTTTAACTAATAATTAAAATACAATTATATATTTTTGGTGTTATATATAATATAGTAATATAGTTTAATTTGTATATAAAAATATTTTAATTTGATATTGATTTGTAGATATTAATGTTTTATTGTGAAATAAATTAATAGGGAACTTTATTGTCAAAGACCATATAAAAATTATTTAATTTATACTCCATATTTTTTACATAGATAGTAACAATATATTTTCGGAGTTGGCGGATGATAGGAAATTTCGTAGCCACGAAGGCGCACGAGGAGAAAAGGCGGCGATGAGAAACTTCGCAGTCAACCTCAGCCGCAGCTTGGGATTCACACATGCGTAACATAACAGCTAGGCAACCGCGTTCTTTTCTTTTCAACAGCTGCTTGCTTCAAATTTTCGGACACTTAATAATTAATTTGGAAAAGCTGGAAACATTGAAAGTTATCTAGAGGGCTAGATGGGCGAATAAGTAATTTAAAATTATCGATAAAAAATTGTTAATTTAAATCTCTAGAACCCGGATTATTCCGACTTTATTTTTATACTTCGGGATCCAAATGAAATTAAAACTATCTAAGAGTTGGACCGATTATCCAGGTATAACCAAATGGTCCAAACACAATACATCTGAAAACGACAACAAATACGAAAATTTACTAACAAATAAACTTAATAAGTATGAAATCAAATAACTTGCTACATAATAAATATATCACTAGTCAATGCTACTAGCAAGAACAATAATGGACACAACAATTTTTTTCTCGAAGTTCGGATCCTCCGATCTTACATCTTTATGGAGGAAATCTTAAGGGGTCGGGTCTCTTTCAACCCTAATGCTCACCAATCACTTACTTTCATAAACCTTGGTTTTTACTTGGTTACCTCTTTGAAGTTGAGGTGAATTTTTGTACAAACGTATTTGGTTATCCACACGCTTTGAGTGCTTACAGATCGACACCTAGCCATCTAGGAGACCTCAATCTCTAAGAGTAATAGACTTGTTGATGTGATCCACTGTCGTATACTCAAGAAACAACGAAAAACTTCAAGCACACACCCACACAACTCTTAAGAAATTGATGCAACAAAAACACGAGGAGATTCTACAAATCACTCTTCTTCATGTTGACACAAAAACGTGTCCCCACACTTGGGTTAGTTCGACGATCCAAAAGTGTGCGGATACTTAGGGACAAGCCTAAGCGTAACACAGCACCAACGTCGCGTTCCGACTACCCTTAGCCGTAGTACGGGGGGTGGAGTCACCAGGTAATCAGATAACACATAAATAATCCAATTAGCCAAAAGAAATATATTAAACAGAATGAATCAGCAAACCGGTCGAAGCCTGTCTGCTTCGAAGTATGGTGCGAAGAGGGTCACCGAAGTGTACCTTCGACGTCTGGTGCGAAGTGTCCCGCCGAAGGGTACCTTCGGCGTTCGGACTGATCTGGCCGAAGATGAACTCTGAACGGATCTGGACGCGACAATCACCTCCGAACAGCGGGGTTCAGTGTGAAGTCTCTGATACAGTAAGATACAGAATAATGACTCAGGCGCAACGCGCAAACGTGACTTCATCCGGAGCGGAGTATGAGCGTGGCGAAGCCTATCGTGACAAAGTCTGTTGGCGTGCGGTCGAAGCAGCAGTCTCGTCGAAGGGTGTTCTGGCGACCTCCGAAACTGATCTCTCAGCTCCGGACACCTCCGACGAAATAGCTCCGAACGTGGAAACCTGCAATAGAGTGTATTCGAAGTACCAATTCGTCCTAAGGACCGAATTCTGCTAAGTGTTGCACTAGTGGCGAAGGTAGCAATCTGTTACGCAGATTGGTGGATACTTCACAAGCGAAGTAACAAGGCGATAGCAATCTATTACGTAGATTAACGGATACTTCACAAGCGAAGTAACAAGGTGATAGCAATCTATTATGTAGATTAACGGATACTTCACAAGCGAAGTAATAAGGATTACCACTGTTCCGAAGTGGCCGTCGGAGGGCTTCCAGGCAAACCCATGAAGAGTACATAAAAGTAAAGATAAAGTAAATGTGATTCAAAGCTAGGCTTTGTGATTGATTTTGTTGGGGGGGCTCTGAACTAGCTTCACCTCTATACTTATAGGGGCTAGACCTCTAATCTAATCTGCTATAATTCGGTTGAATAGAGATAAACACTTAGCCGTAATCGGTTCCAACTCTATCTTTGCCCGAAGTGGGCCTTCGGCCAAGCCTGCTGAAGGCTGCTCCTTGGGACGAAGCTTTGGCGGGGTGGGCCTCCGAAGGCCTCCTAGCCGAAGGCCGTGGGCTGGCTGGAAGCTTCCGGAGCCCATAGCCCAATGGTCCTTCGGCCCTATAGGGCTTCGTCCTGACTTGGGACATGTGTATTTTCGGCCCTAATTACCAAAATTGATATTTTGACAATCTTAATCATTGGTGCTATTTTTTGCTATCAACACATGCCCCCCTGCTTTTTAGTGAACTAAGTGAACTAAAAGCACAATAGGCTAAAGATGATACTTTCCATATCGGCCTTTCGACCTCTTCTAAGATGTTTACCACACACTTGGGAAATACCTTTTCAAGTATCTACCATTCAAAGCCCTTTGAAATTGCTCTCCTTGCAGAGATTCTAACACATATGCATTGCCAAGAGCGATTTCGGTTATTTTGAAAGGGCCTTCCCAACTAGGTGACCATTTACCAAACTTGGGACTCTTAGTGCCTAAGGGTAAAATCGTCTTCCAAATCAAGTCAGCCACTTGAAACGATTTTGGTTTAACCTTCTTATTGTAGGCTTTAGCTACTCTTCTCTTGTCTACTTCTATGGCTTCTAAAGCCTTCAATCTCTTATCGGTCACTTCTTCTAGGTTATATTTCAAAAAATTCTCATACTCGTCGACCGATAAGCCATCTTGATTTAACACTCTTAAAGAGCCAAGATCTACTTCTACAGGTAGAACAACTTCTTGTCCATATACCAACTCATATGGACTAACTTTGGTAGCACCGTGCTTTGCAATTCTACAAGCCCATAGCACCTCGGAGAGCACTTCATGCCACCTTTTAGGGAATTCTTCAATTTTCTTCCTAATGAGCTTAATCACGGTTTTATTACTAGACTCGGCCTGACCATTGGCCTGAGCATAGTAGGGCGAAGAGTTTATCTACTTAATACCATAATATTCGGCGAAGCCCCTCACTTTTTTAGAAACAAATGAGCTACCTTGATCTGTAGTGAGAGTTTGAGGAATGCCGAATCTATGTATGATGTGCTTCAAGATAAAGTCAAGTACCTCGTTGTGAGTCATGTTCTTGAGAGGCACGACCTCGGTCCACTTGGTGAAGTAATCCGTCGCCATCAACAAGCATCCGAGAAATCGGCTTTCCGTCAATGTGACCTCTGACGTAGAGAGGCTTTAGATGGCAAGTCGAGTCCTCGGTCTTCTCAAAAATAGCGTTGCGCGGGCCGAGGTCCAATCGAGCGACCTCGGCCTCGTCCTACGGCAGGGCAAACTCGGCGGGCAGCGCAACGATGTTGATGTCCATTGCCTGGGGTGCAGGCCCCTCAGAGACAGGTGAGTAGTCGTCGTCGAGCATGTCGTCGTCATCGTCGCTCGGACTAGGAGTCGGGTCGGTTATCTCAACCAGCTTCATCCTCCATACATGTCTTGTAGTTGGTCGAGGGCGGATTTCTTCAAAAATAGCGTCGCGCTCGTCCTCGGCTTTCTTCTTGCACATCTCATGTGCTCGTAGTCATTGTAGACATCTCTTTTGTGATTTTGACATGCCTAGAGGTGCCCAAGATGGTTGTGGCTTGGTGCTAGGTGCCACTGCCTGGTTCCTGTCAACTTTAGCCGAAGTGGTCCTACCCACCTCGGCCTCGTGCACTCTGTATCTGGAGGGGCCTTCGTTGTGGACTCCGGTAGTCAGACCAGCCTCGTTCGGCCGATCGGACCAGGCTCCGGCGTGGGCTTCAGCCGAAGTAGGGGACTTACCTCCGTCATACTTCGGCGATAGGGCTTTCGGGATTGGGACTTTCTAAGACCCTACTCTGACTGTGATAGCTTTGGATACCCTATCCTCTGCCCCTTTGTGCCCGTATTCTTTGACTTCGCTCTACATGGGATGATTCGGAGGTACCACGGACAACCTATGGACGATGCCTCCCTCCGTTGCGTCTGTTTGTCCCTGCCATTCATAATACTCCGAAGGAAAACAAGGCATAGCATTAGGTTGCGGAGGGTACTCTGGCTGTGATACATACAGAGCCCACGGAGTCCCCGCCCAGTTGTACGGTGGAGGCATCGACGGCTCCAGTGGCCTCGCCCACTGTGAGCCGTACCCGTTACCTGGAGGGGGGTTCGGCAGAGTCGACGATGTCTCGGACCATATCAGTGAGGGGTCCTGCCAGGCCGGAGGTATGTTCAACCAGTGTGGGCCGAAGCCTTCTGTCGAAGGGTTCGTCCAGAGTGGTGCGGGGTTAGGCCATTGGGGGATGAACTCGCTCCGCATGGGGTTTGGCCACTGGGGTCCGAAGCTACTGTACGGGGGGTTCGACCATTGAGGTCTGAAGCCACCGTATGGAGTGTTAGGCCACTGTGGCCTGAAGTCCCCGTGCGGATGGTCCGTCCATTGTGGTCTGAAACCATCACGAGGAGGGCTCGGCCACTGTAGTCCGAAACCACCCTCCGAACGCCTTAGGCCCTTCGGCTGACTTAGTTTTTTTAGTGCGGGGGCCTGCTTCCTTGACTTTTCTTTGATGCTTGTTCAACAACATCTTGTATGTTACTTTCGGCTTCTTGCGGGCCTTAGCTAAAGGGATGCTGATGTTTTGTTTCCACACTCCCACCTCAGGGTTCTTAGGTATGAGTGTGCGCGTGCGTGGTTCTCCGACAATTACCGCCTTTCCTTTAGTCGACTCGGCCTGTTCTGGCCGAATCAACACCTTCTTCTCGCCGAGGTCGACGGCATTGACGGGGAAGGGATCATTGTCCAGCTTCATCTTTGGATTGTGGTCTATTTTTAATCATCCTTCTTCTATGGACAATTGAACCTGTCGTCGAAAAATATTGCAGTCGTTAGTATTATGTGAATGCAAGTCATGCCACTTACAATATGGATGTTTCTTCAACTCTTCGGCAGATGGAATGACTTGGCCTTTAGGCAACCTGAGAAGCTAGTTCTTTAAGAGAAAATCAAATATTTTATCACACTTAGTTATGTGAAATGAGTACTTGACCTCACTAGGCCGTAACTCGGAGCACATGATGGGTTTACTTTTAGCGTTCCAGACCTATTCGGTCGCGTACATATCGGCTGAATCCTCCTCTTCTGACCCCTCCTCATCGGAGTGTTCCATGACGTGGATTTCAGCCCTAGGCTTGTTAAACGTCTTAATAAACTTTTTATCTTTGGCTCGGCCTTCCTGGACCAGAGCCTGCTACAAGACTTGGCTAACCTCTAAAAAGTTCTGGTTGTCTAATATTTCTTTAATCTCGGAACACAACCCATTATAAGCTAGTTCTGCCAAATCCCTTTCTGAAATACTAAGGCCGAAACATCGGTTTATAGTATCCCTAAAACACTTGATGTACTCGGAGACATTCTCGTTAGATTTCTGCCTAACCGATGTCAAGTGTGAAAGCCTAAGTTCTGTCTCACCCATGTAAAAGTAGTCATGGAATTTTTGTTCCAATTCATCCCACGTCTGAACGGAGTTTGGCCGGAGCGCCGAAAACCAAGTGAAAGCGGTGCCAGATAGCGAGAGAGAAAAAAGTCTAATTTTTAGAGCGTATGTCCTGCTAGCTTCTCCGCACCGTGCTAAAAATGGACTAACATGCTCTAGTGTGTTTTTGCTACCCTCGGCGTCGAACTTAGTGAATTCGGGAATTCTATAGCCGCGGGGGTAGGGTATTGTATCGAAATGATCGGGATATGGCTTACGGTAAACCCTAACCTAACCCCTAGGCACGAAGCCGGTGCATTCCCTAAATAGTGCGCAGATTCGCTCCTCTAAGTAATCTTGGCCTACTGCCTGCGCACGTCTCTCGTGCGGGGGCACGACACACGGCGGGATATCAGCGTGTCGGCCATGGGCCTCTTCCCTACGCGCTAGCTGTACGACGTGCTCGAGCCCAGGTGCCTGTGCATGTGGCGTGGGCAGCGCGGGCAGGGCTGGTACCAGCGCAGGTGGTGGTGTTGCATGGTACGCGGTGCTAGTTTGGTCGTAAGCATAATGACTAGTCTCGACCATGGGTGTTGAGGCCAGAGACGTAACGGTCTTTCTAGTGCTACCGTCAGTTCTGCTGTACACATGATTTACTGGAGGTACACTGGCAATAGGGGCTGGTGGTACGACCTCAGTAAAGCCAAACCTTCTAAGAGTTGCCTCTACTTGGGAGCTAATTGTCGAATCTAAACGGTTGGCTAGCGAATATAAACGAGGCGATACGGGTGTTACCTAGATCCGAGCAAGGTTGGGGGCGATGATGTTGTGCTTGATGAAGCCTGCGCGTGTCTTGACGTAGCCCCCAAGCATCATGTCTTGGAGCGCCTTCAACTTTGCCTCGATCTCTACTCGGTCTTCTGCGGGAATATCTTCAAGAGTAGGTGTTAGGATGTTGCGGTTGTCGATATCCGCGCCTCCTATGGTGTCCATCGGCGGTGTAGACGTAGTAGTCATTGTAGATGTACCGGTGGCCGATGTAGACGTACCCGTCATGTTGGCATAGCTTCTCCCCAGCGGAATCGCCAAAAAGTGTGTTGACATGAAAACGTGCCCCCGCACTTGGGTCAGTTCGACGATCCAAAAGTTTGCAAATACTTAGGGACAAGCCTAAGCGTAACACAACATCGACGTCGCTTTCCGACTACCCTTAGCCGTGGTAAGGGGGGTGGAGTCACCAAGTAATCAGATCACACATAAATAATCCAATTAGTCGAAAAAAATATATTAAACATAATGAATCAGCAAACCGGTCGGAGCCTGACTACTTCGAAGTATGGTGCGAAGGGGGTCGCCGAAGTGTACCTTCAGTGTCTGGTGCGAAGTGTCCTGCCAAAGGGTACCTTCGGCGTTCGGACTGATCTGGTCAAAGATGAACTCCGAATGGATCTGGACGTGACAGTCACCTCCGAACAGCGGGGTTCGGTGCAAAGTCTCTAATACAGTAAGATACAAAATAATGACTCAGGCACAACGCGCGAATGTGACTTCATCCGGAGTGGAGTATGAGCGTGGCGAAGCCTGTCGTGACGAAGTCTGTTGTCATGTGGTCGAAGCAGCAGTCTCGTCGAAGGGTGTTCTGGCGACCTCCGAAACTGATCTCTCAGCTCCGGACACCTTCGACGAAGTAGCTCTGAACGTGGAAACCTGTAACAGAGTGGATTCGAAGTACCAATTCAGCCTAAGGACCAAATTCTGCTAAGTGTTGCACTAGTGGCGAAGGTAGAAATCTATTACATAGATTGGCAGATACTTCACAGGCAAAGTAACAAGGCGATAGCAATCTATTACGTAGATTAATGGATACTTCACAGGCGAAGTAACAAGGTGATATCAATCTATTACGTAGATTAACAGATACTTCACAAGCGAAATAATAAGGATTACCACTGTTCCGAAGTGGCCATCGGAGGGCTACCAGGCAAACCCACGAAGAGTACAAAAAAGCAAAGATAAAGTAAATGTGATTCAAAGCTAGGCTTTGTGGTTGATTTTGTTGGGGGGCCTCTGAACTGTCTTCGCCTCTATACTTATAGGGGCTAGACCTCTAATCTAATCTGCTATAATTTGGCTGAATAGAGATAAACACTTAGCCGTAATCGGGTCCAACTCTATCTCTACACGAAGTGGGCCTTCGGCCAAGCCTGCTGAAGCCTGCTCCTTAGGCCGAAGCTTTCATGGGGTGGGCCTCCGAAGGCCTCCTGGCCGAAGGCTGTGGGCTGGCTGGAAGCTTCTGGAGCCCATAGCACAATGGTCCTTCGGCCCTGTAGAGCTTCGGCCTGACCTGGGACATGTGTATTTTCGGCCCAAATTACTAAAATTGATATTTTGACAATCTTAACCATTGGTGCCATTTTTTGCTATCAACACTTCCCTCAAGAGCCAAAAGAACACATGAGGAAAAATGGCATGGATTCTAGGGTTATAAATCATGTCCTCCTTATTATGGAGGGGAAGGATATTCATACCCCTACACCAATTTTATCTGTTAATATAAAAAATCACATATTGTTCATCCAGATAGTCCAAGCATAACTAAATGATCTAGACCAAATAAAATCAAAATAGAACAGATGTTTCGGATAGTCCGGTCAGAGTTCCAAACAGAAGAGTTTTTTCAGACAGTCTGACCAAGGCCCGGATAGTTTGGTCCATGGAATAAAAATCAAACAGAGAGTAATTTGTAGATCGTTTGGCCAAAAATCCAGACATTCCAACTTAAAAAATCTGTTAAAATAAGTTTTCGGATAGTCCGGTCAAAGTCCTGACAATCCGACTTGAAAATTAAATCAAACAAAACAAGGTTTTTAGATTTTCTAGATAGCATCTGGACAGTCCAACATGTAAATAAAATCAAACAGAAACTTGTTTTCAAATTATCCGTTTTGAACCTATATAGTCCATAGTGCAAATAAAATCAAATAGAAAGTAGATTTCGGGTAGTCCAACTAAACTCGGACAATTCGACTTTTTTTGGAAACTACAAACTAACTTGAAAAAATTCAAAACTTTCAACAAAAGATATTGATTTTAGCACTTAGCTTTGGATCAACGATCAACTCATCCCTCTTGATAGTACGACATGCGTAGACTCGAGAAAATATAAAATATTTGCAATAAGCACAACTTGAGCTTAAGTAAAACAAATAATTCAATTTATTCAAGATCGATAGAGTTGCAACATAACTTTTAAATGTTAATTCCTACATTCATCCTAGCAACCACATCAGTAGCATTTTATCACTATTTTTCATTAAAACATCAAAATAAATTAGGGGCCTATATGCATCAAGATGCACTTTCACCCTTTCAATCTAACCTACAAAGGTTTAGATTGGTTGTGAATTCTTTCATCTGCCACACAATTAAAGGTTTAGTAAAACCATCAGCCACCTAGTCCCTTGAGGAGATATACTCTACTTCAAGTAATTTGTTTGCAACACGTTTCTGAATAAAATAATAATCAATCTCAATATGTTTTGTATGAACATGAAATACTAGATTGGTAGTTAAATATTTGGCTCCAATATTATCACACCACATCTTTGTTGCTCTTTGTGCTTGTACTCCTAAATCTTCAAACAGTGTTTGGATCCACATGATTTTTGTAGTAGTATTGGCTAAAGCTTTATATTCTACTTCTATACTAGATCTAGAAACAATGGCTTGCTTTTGTGAACTCCAAGATACATGATTTTTCCCTAGAAATATAGCAAACCCAGTAGTTGATCGTCGATCGTCCAAATAGCCTGCCCAATATGAATCAATGAGCCCAATAACAAGTAAGGAATTTGATTTTCTTATTTTAAGGCCATATGTTGTTGTGTGCTTAATCTATCTTAATATTCTCTTAATTAACTATTGCCCAATATTCTATTGTTGGAACATGAAGTAACTGCCATACCTTATTGACTAAGAAAGAAATGTCTGGTATAGTCAAAGTTAGATATTGCAAAGTTCCAACTATACTCCTATACTGAATAACGTCACTAGATCCAATATGAGACCCTGTATGCGTTGTCAATTTTTCTAAAGTAATAAAGGGGCAGTTATTGGCTTGCAATAGTGCATACCCACTCGGCGCAGTATATCTAAAGCATACTTCTTTTGTGTTAACATCAAGCCGTCTGATGTTTTATTTACTTCAATACCAAGAAAATAATGTAGATCACCTAGATCCTTGAGAGCAAATACTTTGTTAAGATTTTCAAGTAATGTTGTTGTGGCACTAGGCAATAAGCTAGCAATAATTATATCATCCATATAAATAAGTACAAACATATTGATATTACCTTTATTATAAAAGAATAAAGATGTATCTACCTTGGAAGACTTAAATCCTAGTTCATGCAATTTAGAACTTAACCTTGAATACCAAGCATGTGGTGCTTGGTTAAGTCCATATATGGATTTATCCAATTAACTCACATAGCTATATAGATCTAATTTCTTATATCTTGGTGGTTGTTTCATATATACTTTGTCTTCTAAAATACTACGAAGGAAAACATTTTTACATATAACTGATGAAGGCTCCACCCTCTTGAAATAATAATAGATAAAATGATCACGATGGTAGCAACTTTAACAACAGAACTAAAAGTATCTTTATAATCTAGTCCATATCTCCATTTAAAATCCTTTGCCACCAATCTAACTCTATATTTGTGTAAACTAGCATTAGCTTTTCTCTAGATCTTATAAACCCACTTACAATATATCACATTAATTCCCTTTTTGGAGGAATTACATGCCAAGTTTTATTTTGTATTAAGGACTCATATTTTGCATCCACGACATCTTACCAATTCTTATCAGCTAAGGCTTCACTTAAATTTTGTGCTTCACCAGAAGAAGTAAAACACCCATATTTAATTGTACATCACTATATACCTTCTCTTTTCCGATTCCACATTGTAGTTGAGTTCATGGTCGTGGTCTCAACTCCTCCTACACTAGTGCAATTGATTCTACTATGTTACCTACATTTGTTTCTTGCACTAGCAGAGAAGTAATTGGTGGTGCTAGGTGAATTTAGTGGAGACACATTAGAAGAATGACTAGGAGTTGGGAACGATAAATCTAGCTATGCACTTTGAGGCATCCTCTTCCAAAGTGACAACACCTTCTGATTGAATTGTAGTTTCTTGAATGTCGGCTGTGTGCACCAAAGCATATGTACATAGAGAATTATTTTGATAGTTTGTAGAAGCATTTTCACTGCTAGTTGTTGCATTATTTTCACTATTAGTTCACTACCACAAAAATGGTCTTTAGTGACACAGCTTTAGTGACAAACAAAAGACGTGCATCAGTAATACACTTTTAGCGACGGATTGTTTCACACGCGTCAGTAACACTTCCCTATTAGTGACGGATCGTGGTATGACCCATCACTAAACAAGGGCACTCCCATTAATGACGGTTCGTGGTATGACTCATCACTAAATATCTCCCCTATAGTGACGTGTTCTATTTCCACCCATCACTAAAGAAGTTTATCACTCATCACTGATGACTCCCACTAATAAATAGGCAGAGCACGAAGTGAGTCGTTACGCTTTCATTTCGCACAACCCTAACCCTATAGTCCCAGCGCTGCCACTGTCGCCTTCGTCATGCTCCTTGTCGCTCCGTCGCACGTGCCCTCTGCACCTCGGTTGCATTCTCATTCTCATAAGTTTGTTTATTCTTACTATTAAATTTTAGTTTATAAAATCATTTATCCGAAATTTTTGAATTAGGGTATGGCAAGGATTTCAAATGATCTACAAGTACCAACCTACGTTCCTGATAGTTTCTTAATAAAGATAAATCATCTAGTTCACGGCGGGCGTCACCAGGTTTAGTTATAGTTTTTTGTACATTGCATGTCCTATTTATTGTGTTAACAAACTAAAGCACATCTATTACTGTTGTAGTATTTATCAAAAATATTTTATGAGGTCCATAACATTCGTGCTAGCGACACCCTCAAAATAATGACAAGATATGAGTGCACCACTGAGGTTGAGGTTGTGAGCTGTGGGGGCGGCGGTATGATATGCCTTCACAAAAGGTGGGCTGAATTTAGTCGAAGAGGTGGCTTAACACAAGGGGACTCTATTTGGTAATAACAATGGGACCCATTGACTGTTATGGCAAAATTCTATACTAACTTTGGTGATGAGAAGACTCCAACAGTCATCAAAGTGGACAATGACGACAGTGGTATACATAGAGAAGCGACATTACTACACATGCACATCTTTTGTTTATGTTCTTATCATGGTTTCTTATAATGTCAGGGGAGAGTCCTAGCAATGTTGCAGACATGAAGGGGAAGGGGATAGCCAGGGAGGTCGACACCAACCTAATGGACCAATTGAAGCACATATGTTATTTTGGCAATCCAACAGATGTAACTACAACAAGGAAGACTCTCCTACAATACATCTCAGCAGGTTTATCCTCCGAGAGTCGGTTATATGTATTCACAATAAATAACACGATCATCAACAAGAAGTCGCTGGTAAGTTATTTGCATACGTAGTTGATCTATACAAATAGTCTTCTCTAATAGCTTTGTTTAATTTTTTATAGTACTTTTCAAGGTAGTACTGTGAAAAGTATATCACACCTCACCTACACCACCAGACCACTGAGATTCGGGTGGCAGTAGCATGGTCTGACGCGGTCCCAATTACGGTGTACAAAGCAACGGATAGACGATGCTATCTTACTAAAGGTTTTGGGCAATTTCTTAGCGATGACTCTTTAAAAGTTGGCACTGTGTGCGCCTTCCATTTCAACATTGTTACTAATGGCATTGAGGTTTTGATGTATGTACTGTAAACCTGGGGTATGATGCAATATTAGGTTATAAATCTTTTGTGATGAATTATCTGTATTCCGTAATAAATTACCTGTGATATGAATTGGCTACCAAATCAATCCTAGCTTTAATTCAGGCAACAACCTAAAAATTATCTATGATGTGTTTTGGATATGTTGGCTGCCAAATCCTGACTTTGATTCAGGTTGCATCCTAAAAACTATTATTTTTTAAAAAAATAACCATAACATTATTGACAGGTAATAATAATAAACTGTCACTAAAGGGTCGTTTAGTGACGGGTAATAATGTTACCCATCACTAAAGGTTGATCTATACCCATGAGACTCCCCTACATCATCAGTGAGACAGGTTTTAGCTATACTCGTCACTAAAGGACCCAACATCGTCAGTGACAATTTTAGCTATACTCGTCACTAATGGCCCCTACATTATCAGTGACGGATGGTAACTACCACCCGTCACTAATGACTTTTCCCACCTATAAATAGGTGAGTAACTGAAGTAGATCACCATGCTTTCATTTCCTGTAACCCTAACCCTAACTCCCGCCGCCGTCGTCACCTTCGTCGTGCTCTTCACCACTCCTGGCCACATGTATCATCGGAACTCGTGGCCGCCCTACTCGCCACCACCTTGGTTGCATCCTCCTCGTCCTCCTCCTAAGATCGTCATCTTCCTCCTCTTCCCCGTCCGAATGCACCGTCAGTCGTTGCTAACTTTGTTTTCATTTTATTGTTACAGGGTAAACTGACCTACTGCTTTTAGCCAATTTTTCCGAGATAATTGATGGTATTAGCCAATTTCTTCGAGATAACGCACTCAAAGTTGGCATGACTATTCACGGTGGTGCTCCTGCCCTTACGCTGTCATGGTACTCCTGCTACTACCCACTGGGCTTCTGTTCAAACTGTCCATGGTGGTGGTGGTGGAAGCTTGGATAGTGATAGGATATTATCCAAGCTCTTGATATCGCTATAGGTTAGCTATTAGCTATTCAAAAGCCATGCAACCATCTTGTGTCGCTCTTTGTTGTAGCCATTTTCTTTGAGATAACGAGTATATAGTTGTGTATGTGATACTGATTTGGTAATGAATTCTCTATGATGAACATAATATTTTTAAGAAGGTAAATTCAAGTAAACTTGCTATAGTCATCAATAAAGCTAACATAATATTTCTTTCCTCCAATAGAAATAGTACCAGGGCCTAGACATTAGAATGAACAAGTTCTAAAGAAAATTGAGAAATACTAGAGGATTTACCAAAAGGAAATCGATGACTCTTGGTCTAGTGGTAAGCATCACAAATTGACTCCTTATTTGGTTTATTAGAACAAGGTAACTTAGTGTACTAATAACTTTATGAACAATAGGAAGTGAAGGATGACCCAATCTACTATTCCACCTTTCAAAAGATGGCATGACACCCAAAAGCTTGTTTTACAGTTGATGATGAAGGAATAGGATAAATGCCTCTACGACACCATCTCTTAAGAAGAGTGTTTTTCGTGGTTCAATCCTTAATAAGAAAATAATCAGGGTGAATTTCAAGGAATGCATGATTATCAATAGTAAGATGATGAACATATATGAGATTTTTAACTGTTCGAGGAACACGAAGGACATTCTTTAGATGTAAAAGGGCGGGTAGGAGTAGTAACAACAGAATGACCAACATGTTCAATTTTCATACCTTCACCAATTGCAGTTTGAATCTGATCATAGCCCTTATATTTGTTGTGAACGATTAACTTCTCCAATTCACCAATGAGATGATCCGTTGCTCCAATATTATTATACTCAGTTGTATCAACACAGTAGGCTATGATATTTTTTCTCATAGGGCACATAGTTTTCATTATATCTATGTCAGCAATCTGAAGCAATGTGGCATACTTGACAAGTGGGCTGTAAGTTAATAGAGTTTCAACCCCAGCCTCATCCACCACCATGACCACATGATGTGTGACCTCATCCTGATCCTCGTGTTGCTTGGACGTTGCCACCACAACTTTTGTTTGCTGAATTTGCCATGGTGATGTTAGCTTGATGAAGATCTAACATGTTCTCAAAACTTAAACTTGATGAAGATCTAACATGTTCTCAAAACTTAAAAGTTGAGAGTAAACCTCCGCAAATGTGACTGGTTCGACCCTAGTCACGAGAGCAAAGACAACACAATCAAACCAAACATCGAAACCATTGAGAATATATGCAACTAACTCTTCCTCATCTAGAGACTTTCCTATTGCTGCAACTTCATCTCCCCAGGCCTTCATCTTCCCAGACATACTCAGACATACTCAGAGATAGTCATCGTCCCCTTTTGAGTTATCGTTAGGGCCAGTCTGATGTTGATCACATGTGCTCATGTTCTTGAGACAACCATGTTGCCAATTATTTTCCATGCTTGTGCTACCATTTTCGTGATGGCAACTTGCGACTTCACCTCCCTCCCTTGACAGAAAGGAGAAGAGGAAGCCGATGACTTGTTGATCTACAACAAAAAAAAAATCTTCATAGACCAGATTAGTAATCTTGACAAGTTTGTCACTTTATTTTTAATCGAAGCCTCTGTCTTCCCGGTGAGATGTCCTTCAAGCCGTGTACCCTGTACAAGAGCAAGGACTTGCACAGACCAGAGAGAATGATTCTGCTTGGTCAATTTTTCTAAGATATGAAGGCCGAACAGAGGATTGAAGGAAGTTGTAAAAGATGAACTGGCCATAGATGTTGGATTGGCTCTAGTACCATGAAGAAACAGAGGCATGAACATCAAACGGAGCGACATTTTCTGTGTTAATTTTCAATGCACCAAATTGTGTGGAATATATGATATATGCATAGTGGGATTAGCTGGGCTTCCTAATACACATGAGATACCAATTTTATCTTTCGTAACTACAACCTGCTAATCCTCCTTTCATATTTACGCATTTACATTAACATAATAGAACATGAGAAAATTTTCAAATTAATTACTACTCTGAAAGAAGTGTACTATGCCCGTGTCATATATATAATATATCATCAACGGTGGATCTATTTTTTTTTATAAAAAAAAACTTGACAAGCTTAATGGTGGTGAATATTTAGTTATAAAACCTTAAGATAAAAAATGTTAGAGCTCATTTTGAAAGCAGAAATTTTGTAGAGTTTTCCATAAATATGTTTAATTCACAGTAAATCATATGATTTAAAAGAATATTTATTATATTCTTCGTGGACACATGGAATCGCGTAGAATGGAGCCAAAAATATATGAGCTGAGCTAACTATACTTAACTAATTGTTTCAAATATTCTAGTATTTCTACGGTGATTTAATTAAAACTCAATAGAAATAAATGCATGTCTACACATACGACTTTACATGATACCCACGTTTGTATTCTTCCACGAGACTCGAGCAGTTAACAGTTCGTTGATGCCATCCTGCTCATCTCTGTTGCGGCGTTTCGTTGACCTGCTTCATGTTTCGACTAGTTGTTACCAGCGCTGCACATGCAAAAGGATTGAAACCGTCTGTTTACTTTGAATTGACCGAGCAATCCTTCTAGCTACTAGAAGGTGAGCATTTTTTTACCAGCCGCCGGCTGGAGAGATGTTTCGAGTTTAATTTAACTCTCTTAAGACGGACTCGATCTCAGATCATCCTCTTATGTCGCCGGGTGAGAAAAGGAAAATGCGGTCAACGTCCAACTTCATCAAGGATAAGGGGGAAAGTCAACCATTTTGGCTTGGGTTGGTGTGTTTAGCTTTTTTAACCAGTTCAAGGGAAAAAGTTAAAAGGGTTGTTTGAAGGTGTTTACGTAAACTATAACTATTTCTAAAATCTAAAGTTTATTAATGGTTTACACAAAGTTTGTAAATAGTCTAGATTTTCTATATCTAATTATAAAACTTGTTGTAAAATCTAAAAATAAAAAAAATTAGCTTCTCTAGTATCATCTAGATACTCATTAGCTAATTCTCACGATCTAAAGCTTTCCAAGATAGGCTAAAAGACTAAATCAAATAAGTATAAGATGAATATATATTTTAACTGTATCAATTTTTTACTAATATAAAGTAAAAATTTGTCCACACCCATATTCTACATCTTAATAATTTATACTGTTAATAATTTATACTATCTGACATACGATCGTTTTTTCTCGTAATTAGACTTTGTAGAATCGCTGAGTTAGTTTTTTTTTTTCAATTTTTGAGAATTTATAACTCGTCGAGCCCACCGGCCCACCCGGCCCACTCGGTCAACTCGGCCCACCCGGCCCACTCGGTCCACTTGGCCTACCCAGCCTACGGACACTTGGATCTTTCCTATAAACCATGTTATTCTCCGTGCTCGGCTGCTCGTCACACTTCCCTAGGGTTTTATCCTGCCGCCGCCGCCGCCGCCCCCTTACCCACGGTCGCTCATAGCGCCGCAGCGGCTCATTGCAGCGGCGACGGCGTCGTCGTCGTATTCAAAGCTTGCACCTCGGGTTCTATGAAGGGTTGTAGCTTTCCTTTATAGGCATCGCTGTTTGCTTGCTTGCTGTGTTTGATTGTTCGTTCTTCATATACTCATCTAGTTCCACTAGGGCTAGGTTCGCGTTGGTTGATGTATGCTTCGAATCGGCAAGCGAGACGATCTTGTTCGAATGGTCAGTAGTCGTTCGATTCCTGTTTTTTATTTTTATTTTTAATTTTTTTTTGCGTTGGATTGTGCCGTGTCGTGCCGTGATGATCACTGCTTACTTCTGACACCTCTTGTATGAGAAGTGCTCTCTGAGCACTTCGCTGAGCAGATTGTAGCAACTATATCTGAGCACACATATGCACTTCTGCATTGGCAGCAACTGGTATGGTAGGCCCGTAGTAGTTTGGTGCTGTGATGAGTTTGTGTCAGTGTTTGCTTGCTGTGATAACTGTTGTTAGGATGCATGCTATGATGAGTGTTTGCATACTTCTGACACCTCTTGTATGAGAAGTGCTTCTCTCATAGCTCTTCATTGAGCAGAGTATAGCAACTATCTGAGCTGTTTTAATACACCAACCTGTAGTTCTTATCAGGCATTTTTCATATCATCGTTTATTTTTTTTGAAAAAGGTAAGAGTGTGAGGTTGAGCTCTAGCTGTGGAAAAAAAGCTATTGTGGGCTATATGTTGTGAAAAGCTGTTGTGAGATGTCTGAAAGTTGTTTGGCTAAAATGACTGTGAAGAAGCTGCCTTGAGCTATGAGTTGTGTAAAAATTTAATTTATGAAATTTTGTATGATTGTATGAAATATGAAATGCTAATTTATGAAATTTTGTATGGTTGTATGAAATATGAAATATTAATTTATGAATTTTGTATTGTTGTATGAAATTTGAATTGTCAATTTACGAAATTTTGTATGGTTGTACGAAATTTGAAATGTCAATTTATGAAATTTTATATGGTTATATGAAATTTGAAATGACAATTTATGGAATTTTGTATGGTTGTATGAAATTTGAAATGTCAATTTATGGAATTTTGTATGATTGTATGAAATTTAAAATGTCAATTTATGGAATTTTGTATGGTTGTATGAAATTTGAAATGTCAATTTACAAAATTTTGTATTGTCGCGAAGTCAGAAGCCGCAGAAGCAGGTTTTGATGAGTTTTCACAATTTTACTGCACCAAAAACTGTTTTTACTAAAAACAGTTAGCTTAAAATAATTCTTTTGGTTTGACTTTTGAATTTCAAAAAATAAAAACCGCTCCTAAAATCTAAACCAAAAGTACCCTCCTCAGTATCTTGCCCCGCTTTTACAGAAAGCTTTTGATAGGACTGGGTTGCCAGTTTACAAGGGGTTCATGATTTGTCAGCACAAAATATCATCTCCAAAAGCTAGGCTAACAACATCTAGGCTAAACATCTCCCTGTATCGCAGGGGAAGCCAACTACAACATGCCAAACATACCAGAGTTCATCCTAGATTAGTTATGCCACGCAGGGCCAACACCACGAAAAAGCAACAAAAGAAAAGTGCTTCAGCATTGCAGAATCTAACATAACACATTTCTCAGACTACTTAACAGCCCTTGGCCTGCAGAAACTTGTACGATGGTATGGAGCGAGTTGAGCACTTGTGTTGGGACGACGGATCGAACCAGCAGGTTTTTTTAGGAGAAATGGAAGAAATGGGAATAGCGTATTCAATGCCTTGTTGAGCCTGCCTATTACAACTGTAGTGAGGGGTATTTATAAGGCGCCCCGTCCAGAGGACTAAGCGCCTCCGGACCGCCAACGGCTACCCGACCAACCCTGACCGGTAGTACAGACAAAACGGGCGATACATAGTACAGACAAGAAGATTCGACTCTGACAGCGTATCAACCGTGTCGGACGCTTCCTGCGCCGCCCGACACGGCTCAGAGGATCGCGATCCTGTCCTTTCGTACGATCGCCCAGTCCTTTTCCCACCACAACTCTCTTTGAGTCCGTCCCCCCGGATCGGCCGAGGGCCTCGGGCCTCTAGCCTCCGGAAGACGGGCTCCGGCGTCTTGCTCCGAGGGGCGACCTCCGGCTCCCTCCCGCCGGAGGGTGGCCTCCGGACTCGCTCCTCCGGAAAGTGACCCCCGGTCTCTTGCCTCCGGAAGGTGGCCTCCGTCATTAGGCTTGGGCCCTCCGGCCGAGGGTCCACCCCTCCGGCCGAGGGTCCACCCCTTCGGCTCCAGGGATTATCTCCCCCAACAGTAGCCCCTCGCTTCTTCCCGCTCGCAATCCTGCAATAAGAGGGGGTGGAAGCGCACAAGATAATCCCGATGATCTTCGCGGGCGCGTACCTCGCTTTAAGGCCCGTATCCGCTGGGGCGCTGGGAGGCGCCGGAGTAAGGAGTCAAGGGGCCGGAGGGTTGAGGTCCGCTTCGAGCCTCCCTTTCCCAATACGCCGAAGGGAGTTGACCGTGTCGAAGGGGGACCGGTGCGTCTTGACCCGGAGGGCCCCGACTCCGAGGGGCCGGACCGGCGCCGTCAGAAGCAATCAATGCACGCGCTGATGGCATCGAGGAGGCGGGCCGCCAGGGGGCCGCCACCGCGCCCCGAGGCGCCAGCCAGCCTTAAATGCGGTGCCGCGCGATCCGCCGCGTTCACACGTTAACCGATTCGGGAGGCGAACCGTTGGTTCTGCGACATGATATATAACCGCCCCTCGCGGCCTCCTCTTCATTCACCTGCACGCACCAACTTTCACCACTTGAACCGCCTTTCAGCCCGCTCCCTGAGCTCTGCACTCCTCTTCCTGCCCTCCAAGAATGGCGAGAAGCACCGCCCCTGCAATGGCGATGGACCCGCGTTTCCTGCAACGCCAGATGGCGGCGGCAGCGGCGGCGGCGGCGACCGACACGTCGGAGGTGCGCGCGCACGCGATCTCCGCCCCGCCTCCGAGCGATTCCGGGAGCAGACCCTGGAGCTCGGGGCGTCCGCATGCACTGAGGCCTCGATCGAGCAAGCGACCAGGAGCCGTCTCGGTCCAGAGACGCCGGCGAGGAAGCCGGGCCGAGAGACGGCCCCGCAACCGCGGGAAGGCGAGGTCGTTGTTTTTGAAGCCTTTTTCGACGCGGGCCTAGGGTTCCCCGCCTCGGAACTTCTTGCGGGGGTTCTGGACGCATTTCATCTGGAACTCCCGCAACTGTCTCCCAACGCCGTGGCGCGGCTCGCCATCTTTGAGTGGGCCATGCGCGCCGAAGGCTGCGAGGGGAGAGCGGAGGTCTTCGCGGAGATGCACGAAGCCCTCTGCCAGCCGAAGAAGAAAGAGGGCCGAGAACTGGCTTTCGGGAGCATCAACTTCCAGCTCCGAAGGAGGTACGCGGACTCCTTCCCGGCGAAGGCCACCAACGAGAGGTGGTATTCGAAGTGGGTGAACCGGTGGTTCTACGTTCGCGTAGGGCTCGCCTCCGGCCTAGCCGGGATACCGCGCCACATCTGGTTCCGGAGAGAGGCGCGCGTCGAAGCCAACGCCGGGATGATCTCCGCGAGGGTACAACTTCTGTAGATCGTCGCCCGCCGGATGAGCATGCGGGATTTGGCGGAGGAATTTGTGGCTCTGGAGATCCCTCCGCTGAAGGAGGAGTGGCCCGCCTCGCTCCGGAGTAGTCGGGACGAGTCGACGCCATCGGAGCTCTCCCGTCGGCTCGGTAAGTACCAGCTCACGGTTGCTCTCGTCTCTGTTTTTGCGTGCTCGAGGGGTACCCTGGACCTGACGAAGAGATGCAGGGTCGCTCGTCGCCCGGACGCCCGAAGAGGTCACCCGCCTGGCGGAGAGGATTCTAGGGGTCCCCACCGCCGTCGAACGGACCCGCCGGCTGGAGCTGGTGGGCTCCTGGGAACGCTTCAACAGGGTATGGGGGGCGCTCGAGCTCGCGCCCCCGCCTCTTCCGGAGGGCGAGGTCCTCAGGGACGTTTCGAAGAGGAAGGCGAGCGACGCCGACGGCGGCCTTTCTCCGGGCCGCCCAAAGAAGAAGAAGATAGTGAAGGGGCCGAAGCGCGTGTCCCCGGGACCTTCCTCGGCCTCCCATTCGGAGGAAGGGGGCTCCAGCGAGGGGGCCCAGTCGGAGTCAGGAGACCCTTCGGAGATTCCAGCTCCGGCTTCACCGGTCCGGCCCGTCGTCGGAAGAAACGAAAATGCTCCCCCTCGCCCGAATCCAACGGAGCCCTCCGCTTCGGGGGCCGGACAAGGGGCGCGCACCGCCAAAGCAACGCTCCGCCCGGGGACCGCTTCCTCCCCCATACCCGTCTCGGCGGGGGGCTCCGCGGGCTCCCTCGAGAGCAGGGCCGCTGAAAGCGGGGCCGCGGATAGCCTGGACCGCGAGCCCCTAGCGGACCCGCTTGGCGCCGTCGAGAGGAGCGCCGACAAGGAAGCAGAACTGGCCGCAGCGGCGGCAAGCTCTCCGCCAAACTCCATCGACAATCTCTTCTTTCGCCCAAGCCCGTCGGACCATCTCCAGCCTCCGGATTGCCCTGGCAATGCGGCGGGCGTAGGTACAGCGACTTCGCCATGCTCCTTCGTGCGCAGGGGGGCCTTTCTATATTTAACCCTTGCTCGCTCGCGCAGGTGCTTCGGTCGGAGGTGCGGAGCCGGCCGGCCGCTACCCGGCCGACGCCCCGGACGCGAGGTCCGGAGCCCCCGTAGCCGCGAGAGGAGCCCCGAGCCCGCAGGACGAGGCGGAGTCCAGGAGCGCCGAGAGGGTCCCTCGAGAGCCCGCCGGGGACGTCGAGGTCCGACCTCGGCCCCCCGCCGATCGACGAGCCGCGCAAGGCTCCATGCCGCTTCTGCGCCCCTTCTTGGCGGACGGTGAGGATTTTGCTTCCAAGGTGGCCCCGGTCCACAACTATTACCTGCGGCTGCGCGAGGCTCCGGTGATAGGCGAGCTGGGGCTATCAGATGGCCTGGACCTCGGAAGGGCCATCGAGACGGCAGCGGGCCAAGTATTTTCTTCGAACGTACTCAACTTTCCCTTGGCGGCTCTTCTAACCATCTTCTTTTGCGCAGGTTGTGGCATTGGCGCAGGGGCAACTGTCTGCCCTGCTTTCCGAGCGCCAACATCACGAGGCGTACGCCGCGGAGCTTGCGTCTCGGGTGGCTACCGCGGAGAGGTTGGCCCGCGAGCGCTCGTCGGAGGCCGAGGCCCTCTGATCCCAAGCGTCGAGGGTCGCGGCGCTGGAGGCCCGAGCGGCGGAGGCAGACTCCCTCAGGGCCCGCGTCGTGGAGCTGGAGGGGCTCCGGGCCCGGGCCGCCCGCGTCGACGAGCTGGAAGCGGAGGTCGGCGCCCTCCGAACCCGAGCCGCCGAAGCGGAGGTACTCCGGTCCCGGGCCTCGGAAGTGGAGCGGCTTGAAGGAGAGGTGTCCCGACTCCAAGCTCAGGCCTTAGAGGCGGGAAGCAAGGTCGAGGCCCTCGAAGCCCGGGTGACTCACTTGGAGGAGGTCGAGGCAGACCTCAACGCGCGGAGCGGGAAAGCCGCCGAGGAGCTCGCCGAGGCCGGGAAGACGGCGTCCGAGGCCGTCGAATCCTTGCGGAAGATGCTGGTGCGCTACGGCACCGGCTGCGGCACGTTCGACGTCACCCAGGAGCCCCTGGTCCGCCGGGTGAAGTTCGTCCGCTCCGCCGTCCGGCAAATACACCTTGCCATGGCGCAGTACGGCGAGGTGTCCGCTCGGGTGGCCGCGTACGGAATCCTCCGGCACCTCGAGGCATCTGGGCTTCCGCTTCCCTCGCCCTCGAGTCTGCACCCGGTCGCCTTCGTGGGGACCACCTTCGGACGCCAAGCCCCGCGCTGACCCAGTCTTGGAGGGCGCTCAAGGCGATCTGGCAGACCGAGGGCCCTGCGGCGATCCAGGCTTGGCTGGAGGAGGCACTCCGCGCGCGCGGTCCTCCGGCCCCTTCGAATCCTTCAACCTCGGCCCGCTTGCCGGACCCGCAGGTGTAGCTTTAGAGATTTGCCTCCGCCTTACCCTGTAATAGCTTAGGAAACTTAGTCGTATTAATAAAGAGTACTTTTCCGGGACTTACTCAGGGTGTTCGCGATCGCGATCCTGATGTCGAGGTACTTGAACCAGACGACGCCCTTCGGCATCGATGGGCCATCCTCGAAGCTGTGCGGGCAAACCGGCCTGCGCGCTTCGTTCTTCCCCGCAGCAGTGACGGGCGCGTGGACTCTGACGTCCTTCAGGGGGTTCTGAAGCATGTGAAGGAAGAAGAGAGAGGGTCCCGCTCGCCGTCCTCGTCCCCCGAACCGGTTGATTGGTCCGACACGGAGGCTGATTTGAATGGAGCGCCCCCCGAGGAGGGAGGTTTGCGCAGCTGGGCTCCGCTCCAAGCGGATCAGAGAACTTTTCGCGCCCAGAAGAAGGAAGAGGAGCGCAGGAAGAGGAAGGAAAGGTCCGGTCGGGGGGCGACCATGGCTTCCGGCCCTTCTAACCAGAGGGGCCCGCGGTTTCTGCTTGGCCTAGACGAGAACTTTTCTTGATCTCCTTCCTTTATTTGTAACGAACATTGTACGCTTTATGTGCTTGCTGCGGTCTGCGCCTTGCTCTCTCTCCTCCCCCCCTTTCCTTAGCGGGTAGCTGGTTGACCAGTTGGGCGCGAAGTAGCTCAGGAGAGGGAGAGCATAGAGTGCATGTCACATCGGTGCGTTGAGTCGGAGTTCGGAACCCGAACGTGAGGGCGCGTCGAGTCATAGCTCGGAACCCGAACGTGAGGGTGCGCCTAGCCGGAGCGCGGAACCCAAATGTGCGGGGCGTTGAGCCGGAGCTCGGAACCCGAATGTGAGGGTGCGTCGAGTCGGAGCTCGGAACCCGAATGTGAGGGTGCGTCAAGCCGGAGCTCGGAACCCGAATGTGAGGGTGCGTCGAGTCGGAGCTCGGAACCCGAATGTGAGGGTGCGTCGAGCCGGAGCTCGGAACCCGAATGTGAGGGTGCGTCGAGTCGGAGCTCGGAACCCGAATGTGAGGGTGCGTCGAGCCGGAGCTCGGAACCCGAATGTGAGGGTGCGTCGAGCCGGAGCTCGGAACCCGAACGTGAGGGTGCGTCGAGCCGAAGCTCGGAACCCGAATATGAGGGTGCGTCGAGCCGAAGCTCGGAACCCGAATGTGAGGGTGCGTCGAGCCGGAGCTCGGAACCCGAATGTGAGGGGCGCTGCGCGAGTTGTGTTGGTCGGAACATTTGGCTGAAAATTTTATTACACAGATGGGGGACAAAAACGGGCGGCGATGGCCGCTAATAAAATACAGTGGCGGCGTTACGGAAAGTAGCGCTTCAGGTGCCCGGCGTGCTAAGTATGCTTCAGCTCTTCACCTTCCAGAGTAGCGAGACGGTAGGATCCAGGCCGTCCGGACTTCGTGACAATGTACGGTCCTTCCCACTTGTTGCCCAACTTGGTGGGGGCGACCACCGCGTGGAGGACGAGGTGCCCTGGCTGGAACTCGTTGCGCTTAACCTTGGTGTCGTACCACCCCTTGGTCTCTTTTTGATAGTGGGATAGGTTGGCAACGGCGCGCAGCCTCGTTTCTTCGGCTAGGTCAAGGGAAACGGCAGTGAACCGGGCGCTACGACGCGCAGTGAACCGGCGCGGAGCTCTGTTGGTGTCATCGCTTCGTCGCCGAACAAGAGGCGGAACGGGGTGAAGCCAAGCTTTTGATAGGACTGGGTTGCCAGTTTACAAGGGGTTCATGATTTGTCAGCACAAAATATCATCTCCAAAAGCTAGGCTAACAACATCTAGGCTAAACATCTCCCTGTATCGCAGGGGAAGCCAACTACAACATGCCAAACATACCAGAGTTCATCCTAGATTAGTTATGCCACGCAGGGCCAACACCACGAAAAAGCAACAAAAGAAAAGTGCTTCAGCATTGCAGAATCTAACATAACACATTTCTCAGACTACTTAACAGCCCTTGGCCTGCAGAAACTTGTACGATGGTATGGAGCGAGTTGAGCACTTGTGTGCTGTATCCTTTCGCCGTGGAGGCACCAGTATCATCCACTGGGATAAGAGTGAAACCATTTCGTTAGCCAGACACGTTATAGATGCGGAAAACATGTTTTGAAAGACATAATGGTTGCGATTCAGCCAGATTGTACACACGCCAGCTGCCAGCAGCTAAATATGGACAGAATTTTCCTTTGAACCTGCATTATTTAACCCAATCTTAATATAAGAGTCTCTATCCGTTGGGATGCTGTCCTAGTTCATTGCATCCCTTGTCGTGCACCAGAGAAAAAGAATTTGGGTTTCCTTACCAACACATCCTCTATAAACCCTCAGATCTCGAACTCCACCAAAGGTGATAGTTCGGTACATAGATCTTGAAGAGAAATATCTTTTATCCAATTTTCAGGTATTGCAATCCTCCTCTCTAATCTCATATAATTTATAAAATCTGACCTTAAAAGGAACCTCTTATATCTTAACATCTTTCTACAAGAAAATTCTTTTCCCACCACCCAATTTATATCCACGGCCTTGTTGCAACGAACTCGTGATTTTATGAAGGCTTTTTGAAAAATAAGATCATTCCATAGCTGATGATTGGAAAAAAACCTTTATGTCGGCAATACTTGTTTTTTAGTAAAGACATGCAAACATTCTCTTGTCCAGATTCTAATATAAAAATCCACTCCCTAATTGACTAATGTTCATAGATATAGTGTCGGTGAAACCATTCCACCAAACTCTTTTGGAACACATGTTTCTTCATTTCATTATATGATATTTCTTTTTTCTAGCCCTTCGTAGAATAAATTATCCCTAATTTGATGCAGACATTAGATGAATTGCTTTCAGGAGGAGGAAAGCCTCCATTGAGTACATCAGAATGCTGCTTAAACAATAATTTATTAGAATCATTCAACCCCCGTAGAACAAGTAGCTACATTTCCATGATGGTAAATGTTTCTCCATCTTAGCTATTAACTTTTCGAAATCTTGGGAAGTTGGTTTAGACACTGATAATGGGAGCCCTAGATATGTAATGGGTAACTCCTTAATTGCAGTTTAATTCATCGGCCACCTCTTAGACTTCATCCGATGATATTCTAATCCTAAAAACTTCACTCTTTTGATAGCTAGCTCTCATGCATGACATGACTTCAAAACAATACATGAGGAATTTCATAGATATGATGTTTTATTTTGGAAACTCCATGAATAGGATTGTGTCATCTGCATATCGTAAGTCAACCCTCTTGGGATCAAATTTGAAACAAGTCCTTTTAAATGGCCATTTTCTTTTGTCCTAAGAAGCATCTCTATTAAAATCTGCATAGAGCCTTGAAGGTTGGATGAATTTCTTAAATGCCATTACGGCATTACATATTTGCAGTAATCTATTGTTGTTTCATTGTTGAGACATTGAATGGAATATGCTCGTAGTATGCTTTTACTATGTTCACTTGTAAGCAAGCCTTTTATCGGTTCTGATAGGATGATAAGAGTAGTAGAGTACTGACTGGATTACTGCAGGACAGGGAAGCCTAACCTGACGATGATTGCCTCCAGAGATCCGTTAACAATGGAGGGGCCAAATGGGTCCATGATTGGCTTAACATGAACTTCAAGATCAGGCTTGTTATCTGAAGAAATGGTCCAAACAGCAGTCCATAAGTGACTCACCTTCAAGCAGATTGGCAGTTGTACAACCCACGAGATCTTTTCCACTCCCACTGTTAGGTCCTGTTTAGTAACACATTTTTTTTAGTTTTAAAATCAATACTATAGTATTGATCAATACTATAGTATTATATACTAAAAGGTGTTTAGCAACCCATCTGAAATTTCTGTAAAATAAACACTATAGTATTATCATGAATATAATATATTGTAGTTTTTAAAATATCGTTGTTTTCCAAACAGGACCTTACATTGTCACTGTGTGGTGTCAGGGCGCACATGTAGTGAAGTCATCATGAAGTCAACTGTAGAGAAACCATTCCCATTGTACGTACGAGTTTGCCTAACTCTAACTTATATCTATCGTAAGAGTATTAAGAATAACCTAAACAATCCATTCTCCGGACTGTTTAATGTCATATCTGCCATCACTGTTCCATGCATTTCTTTTGATATAGTGGTAACCTGCAAGGCTGCAACTGACATTATACCGCGTTTGAGTTTGTAGAGTAACAGGTTCAAGGCACATTTATTGTATATAGTCTGGCTTGGCTACAGACAATCTAAAATAAGTTATAACTGATAAAAGCCAAGTAGTATTATGTACATAATATAAGATATGTAATCTCGTTCTGCTTAAAAAATAGTTAAAGAGTATTTAATAGCACTCGAGGAAGATGGCCAGGCCAAATGGGTCATGCATGGGTTGGTTTGATGTGAGTACCTACATAATCCTTGACATTCTCCGTTCGCTTTTCGATTGGTTGTAGTGCCATGTAAGCGTACTACAATAAGATAATACAAAATAGTAGCAAACATACCCATCAGATGCATATAGTATTAGCTTATAGTTAGATTCTTACTCCCTTCGATGTACAAATATTAGTCGTTTAAACAAAATTACACATACCAAGGTGATATTAAATAAAGTTACAAGAGTTATCTTAATTGGTCATGGAGCCTAGATTTTAGTGGTGCTACCCAAGTTCAACTCCCGATGGTCACATCTCATTTGGTAGCAATGCTTCGATTGACGGAATGACTAATATTTGTACACTCTCAATAAAATTCAAAACGACTATTATTTATACACCGGAGGGAGTAATCTGCAAGCGATAATTTCCATGGAACATGCATGTCAACAATCTATTATTACTTCGAAGACCCGTCCACATTCAATGAAGTTGTGTTTTCTCTCTCTTTTTGAGCTTTGTATTCTTGTTGTCACTCAGATGATGATTTACGAACCGTGATATCCCCTCTTTCCAAAAATCTTAGACCTATTATATTTTTATTTTTTTTTCAAAAATCTTAGACCTATTTGTATTTTACCTAGATTCAAGTATTAAATGAGCTTCGTTTATTGTGTTAGCCATGTGGTTTCATGCATGCAATAGTAGTACTATTTAATGCATTAGAATAAATACATGAGAAATTTAATAGCCATATACTTTCATACATGCAATAATAGTACTATTAAAATTTCCTTGATCTTGATGCAAAAAGTAATAGGTCTAACATTTTTGGAAGGACATAGTAGTTGACAACAAAATCGCCCACCTACTTATTAATTCTGGTCTTTACTTGATAATGACGTACTTAAGTACTTGATAATCTGTAGTTGGAATGCGCTCGAATAGCACTGTGAAAAGAAAACAAAAAATTCCTTCCATTTTCTTTGCATCACATTGAGTGATAGGTATCAAGTAGAGTAGTGTGAGTAGTGACTTATATAATTATTGACAGCAAGATTTAGCATGTTCCAGGCCCACGAAGAAAGTCGTTGATGTGCACACGCCTAGGCAGCACGTGTAGCAAGTTGTTGTGGCCCGATCTTCTCGTAGGATCTGCGAACTTGATAAATTGTCGCTGCGTGACCTGGTGAAGAGGCAGCGCACCGCGAGGCTGTCCACGCGACGAACTACCGAGACAATCACCCTTCCACGTATCGACGAAACAGCCCACACAATCACGCCCTATAGACGTGAAGGCACGAACTGGGTGAACCGCAGTTCGGCGTTCTACAACTCCCTCAGGAATCGAAAGAACAAATGTTGCAAGTCTCTCAAGACTCACGCATAAACAAAACTCCACGAGTTTGTGTATTCTGAATTCAATAAAAATAAGATCTGTCTTTTCATTGTCTAGTACAAGATATATATAGAGATAGGGGCGTTCAGCTTTGAGTAAATGGCTGCATGCACATGCTCTAATGGATTTCGTGGCTGGTTCGCGCGTCTTTTCAGCTTCTGGCAGCAGTTACTAAAATGAGTATAACTCCTTATTAAGACATCGAAATAATGGACCGTTTGATGGGCTGGAAAGTAGACTTGAAGACGCTTCCATCCACTTATAGAACACCATCTAACTCCTTGTATTCTGTCCGTAGTGATGCTTGGAATTCGTACCATGTGTCAGTCATCTAGCTTCTGGTTGCATTCCCATGCTAAGGTGATGAACCACCATTTTATTCATGCACACCATAGGTATCTTGGTTCAGATGTCCAGAGGCTTGAAACCATCTTGATCCCATGTTGGTTCATACACTCCATCATTCCTAAGGACATTGAAACAAGAACTCAAAAGCATAGGCTCATTCAACATAGACTGATTATTAAACATAAGGTTAGCGTTCACCTGAGAATGAATTTCCTTCTGCAATTGTTTAGCTCCACTCCTTGTAATTGGACCAGCTATCTCAAGTGGAGTTTCATTTGAAGATGAGTGAATGCTAGGTATGTCCTCATTAGCCTCCCCCTCTTGAGAAGGAGTCGTCCTCGACTCAGGCTCACCAACAAATGGAAGCAAGTCTTTGACATTAAATGTTGTACTCACATTGGAATATTCAAGTGGCAACTCAATTTTGTAAGCATTATCATTTATCTTTTGGAGAACCTTGAACGGACCATCACCCCGAGGAGATAACTTACTCTTACGCTGTTGGGGAAAGCGATCCTTTCGTAGATGCAACCATACAAGATCTCCTGGCTGAAATGTAACCTTCTTCTTACCTTTGTTTGCTTGCTTTGCATATTGTGCTGATTTCTTCTCAATATTCTTTCTTGTCTCCGCATGTAACCGCTTGATAAAGTCTGATCTTTTTGTGGCATCCAAGTTAACTTGTTCCTGTAATGGTAAAGGCAAAAGATCCATGGGAGTATGCGGTTTAAAACCCATAAACTATTTCAAATGGACAAGAGTTTGTTGTGGAATGGACTGCCCTGTTATATGCAAATTCAACATGTGGAAGGCAGTCTTCCCAGAGCTTCAAATTCTTTTTCAACACAGCACGCAACATGGTTGACAAGGTACGGTTGACAACTTCAGTTTGCCCATCCGTTTGTGGATGACAAGTGGTTGAAAATAACAACTTTGTGCCAAGCTTAGCCCACAATGTCTTCCAAAAGTAGCTGAGAAATTTTGTATCCCGGTCTGAAACAATAGTCTTTGGAACTCCATGTAAACGAACAATCTCCCTGAAAAACAAATCAGCAACGTGTGAAGCATCATCGCTCTTATGACAGGGGATAAAATGTGCCATTTTAGAAAAGCGATCTACAACAACAAAAATAGAATCCCTCCCCCTCTGAGACCGAGGTAATCCTAGAACAAAGTCCATAGATATATCTTCCCAAGGTACATGTGGAATAGGTAATGGAGTATATAAACCATGGGGATTGAGGCGGGACTTAGCTTTCAAGCAAACGATGCAGCACCCAACGTGCCGCTGGACATCACGTCGCATATGTGGCCCAAAGAAATGATCGGAGAGCATGTCCAATGTCTTTTTGACACCAAAATGACCAGCTAGTCCACCTTCATGTGCTTCCTGCAAAAGAACTAGGCGAATCGAACAAGCTAGGATGCATATTTTGTTAGTCCGAAATAAGAAGCCATCATGCACATAATATTTATCCCAACCTTTTCCATCAATGCAACGAGAGAAAGGTTCTTTAAAATCAGCATCATCAGCATAAAGTGTTTTAATGGATTCCAAACCAAGCACTTTTGTATCTAGTTGTGTAATCAACGCACATCTTCTAGACAAGGCATCGGCAACAATGTTATCTTTACCACGCTTATGTTTGACAACATAGGGAAACGTTTCAATGAACTCAATCCATTTAGCATGTCGACGGTTCAGCTTGCCTTGGCTTTTAAGATATTTCAAAGCTTCATGATCAGAATGGATTACAAATTCTTTAGGGAACAAGTAATGTTGCCAAACTTCCAAAACACGAACTAACGCATAAAGCTCCTTGTCATAAACTGAGTAATTCAGATGTGGACCATTTAGCTTTTCAGAAAAGTAGGCAACAGGTTTACCTTCTTGCAGCAGTACACCTCCTATGCCAATACCACTTGCATCACATTTGATCTCAAATGTCTTACCAAAATCAGGAAGTTGTAGCAGCGGTGCTTCACAAAGCTTTGTTTTCAGCTCATTGAAGGCTTGGTCTTGTTCATCTCCCCACTTGAATGGAACATCCTTCTTTGTCAAATTATTGAGGGGTGCAGCGATCATGCTGAAATCTTTAACAAAACGCTTGTAAAAACCTGCAAGACCATGAAAGCTTCGAACTTGGCTCACATTTACCGGTGTAGGCCAATCCTTTATTGCTTTAACCTTCTCTACATCAACCTGAATACCATCTGCGGAAACAACAAAGCCAAGGAAAAGAACATGGTCTGTGCAAAAGGTGCACTTAGCAATGTTGCCATACAATTTCTTTTCCCTCAATACAACAAGTACTTGATGGATATGATCAAGATGTTCATCAAATGATTTGCTATAGATCAGAATATCATCAAAATAAACAACTACAAACTTGCCAATGAAAGCTCGTAAAACATGATTCATTAAGCGCATAAAAGTTGAAGGAGCATTTGTCAAGCCAAATGGCATCACAAGCCATTCATAGAGACCAAATTTAGTTTTAAACGCTGTTTTCCATTCATCACCAAGTTTCATGCGGATTTGATGATAACCACTACGCAAATCTATCTTGGTGAAAATGATAGAACCATTCAATTCGTCTAACATGTCATCAAGTCGTGGAATGGGATGGCGATATCGAACAATTATAGCATTGATAGCACGGCAATCAACACACATGCGCCAAGAGCCATCTTTCTTTGGGACTAAAAGAACGGGAACTGCACATGGTGATAAGGATTCACGAACATACCCTTTGTCCAAAAGCTCTTTTACCTGTCGCTGAATTTCCTTTGTTTCTTCAGGATTGGTGCGGTAGGCTGGACGATTTGGAAGCGAAGCACCTGGTACCAAATCAATTTGATGCTCAATTCCACGGAGTGGAGGAAGTCCAGCTGGTATCTCATCGGGAAAAACATCTTCGAAGTCCTGTAAGAGATCAAGAACAACACTAGGCAGCGATGAAGGTAAATCATGAGTTGAAAGTAGTACCTCCTTGTGCAAGAGCACAAAGAATGGGGCTGTGGTGTTTCTCAGTTCTCTCAAATCACTCTTGCTCACAAAGAGACACTCAGTGTGGCGTGGCTGTTTAGGATTGGCATGAGGCTTTATGTGGCTGGATGGGTTAGAACTCTCTCCCTTACTTGGGTTGGGGGTCTCACTCAATTTTCTTTTGTCTGATTCCTCTCTTTTCTTGCGAGCCATATCTGAAGTATGTATTTCCTCTGGAGATAATGGAACAAGAACCACCTTCTTGTCATTGTGAATGAAAGTGTATTTGTTAGACTGTCCAAAATGCACCGAGTCCACATCAAATTGCCAGGGCCGACCAAGCAGCAAATGGCATGCTTGCATGGGGACAATATCACAATCCACCTCTCCATGATAATCACCAATGGAAAATGACAAACGAATCATGGCTGAAACCTTAACTGTCCCGGAATTATTCAGCCACTGCATATGGTACGGGTGTGGATGGCGACGTGGCTGCAAACCAAGCTTCTCAACAAGCAAAGAACTAACAATATTATTGCAGCTCCCACCATCTATGATGAAACGGCACACTTGGCCTTGCACTTTGCATCGGGACTGAAATAAATTATGGCGTTGTCCTTGTTCAGCAGCAACAAACTGAGTGGAAAGGACTCTCCTAACCACCAAAGAAGGAGATGGTGTATTCATTGTAGAAGGCTCGAAATCAGGAAAATCAGCAAGCAACTCATCAAAATCAGCACTAGTAATCTCGTCAGAAGATGGAGAAATAACATCTTGTAACATGTCATTGTGAGCAAAAGTTGGAATAGGTTGAATCGCTAAACAATTCAGACCTAGCTCAAATGTACCATCCTCTGCTGAATACTCACAAGTTTGGAGATTTTCATTTGATAATGGCAGGATATCGTGCTCATCCTCAGCTTCACTCTGAGAGTCATAAGAACCATCAGCAAGTGCTATAATAACACACCTATTGGGGCATTCAGCTTGCTTATGCCCATGACCACCACACTTAAAACACTCAATCTTACTTGTCTTCCTTGGGGCTGCAGCAGCGGAGGAGTTGGACTGATTGGAACTTACAGCTTTGCCTTTCGCATCAAATTGTTTGGCAGAAGTTGAAACTGGACGAGAAGCTGCACGAGATGAAGGTGTGTGCAGCCCTGATTCTCTCTGTTGTGAATGGCGCCAATGAGTAGAACTGTTATGAGCTGAAAATGAAACATGGGTCTTATAAGAGTCAGCAAGCTGCCGTTCTGCCCTTTTGGCAAAATGAACCAACTCTGTTATATTTGTGTAGTTTGTCATGTCCACTTTATCAGCGATTGGTTTATTCAGGCCAACCAAGAACCGAGCCATTGTGGATTCCTCATCCTCAGTAATTCCCGTACGGAGTAGGCACATTTCCATTTCTTGAAAATATTCATCAACGCTGCGAGTACCTTGCACAAGGCGTTTGAGCCGCAAATGTAAGTCACGGGAATAATACGCAGGAACAAAACGACGTCGCAGTTCCCTCTTCATTTCTTCCCATGTGATATGGTGATGTCCAAATCGTTGGTATTCTGCGCGAATTTGATTCCACCAAGTTATAGTATAACCTTTAAACTCAATGGCAGCAAGCTTTGCCTTCTTTGCAGTTGGGTAATTATACAAATCAAATATCTGGTCCACCTTGGTCTCCCATTCAAAATAAGCATCCGCATTCTCCTTCCCGCTGAAAGGGGGAATGGACACTTTAACTTTACCCAAGCCATCTTCATCTTGGCGGTGTTCATGATTAAGGCGACGTCGATCACGGTATCCACCATGTTCGCCAAACTGGTTGTCACCATAATTTCCAAAGCGTCCAAAATTAGCACCACCATGAGCATCATAACCACCAGGGTGACCATGGGGGTCTGCTCCCTGTTCATCACTATAATCGGAATGATCATCAACATCAAAATCTGCAGCACCTCCAATAGGAACGCGCCGTGCACGACCAAAAAATTGCGGCCTCCTATTAACGCCACCAAAATTACCAAAGCCAGCATCAAGCCCTCTGCCACCACCACGGCCGCGGCCACCACCACCGCCACCGCCACCACCTGCAGCAGCACGGCGTGCGGCGTCAGCCTGAAGACGTGCAGCTTCCGCCTCCAACGCAGAAGGATTATCATCATCAATATGGTCATTATTATTAGGCGGAGGCTCCTCGCGTTGTTGTTGCTGTAGAGATAGTTGAAGTGCTTGCATCCCTTGCATCAGTTGACGCATTTGTGCACGCACCTCCTGGAAATCTTCAGCAGAAACAGTGGCAGAAGAAGATGGATTGTCTCCTGCCATATTAGTAGAGAGGCAAAAATAATAGGACAATATATATGTGGAATCACTCCCTCACCACTTACAAAACAAGTTCTTTCTCTCCCTGAAAAGAGCAAGAACCGGGGCTGCAATTTGTAGTGGAAGAGTGATTGTAACAGCGACGACGGTGCAACAACTCACGGTGCGTTTTTAGTGGAGCTTGGTGGGGTAATATGTAAGTGGAATGCGCTGAAAAATGTAGTGATGCAAAACCGAATAATAATCCAAGAACACAAGTCTAAGTTGTTGAATATAAAGGCAAAGATGCACAAAGAAAGGAACAAGATGTAGGAAGTGGATAGATGAACACCAATTGCACCAAATGAAACTTGTTGCTGCCCAAACCCCTTTTTGGTGTGCTGAACACAATTCTCTTTTATTTCTTTTCTTTCCCTTTTTTTTGAACAAGAACTCGTTGTTTTCAGTCCTTCTTTTGACCAATATACATCTTTTCTTTTAACATTTGTGACAACACAGCACGACTTTCAACTGAGGGGGCGCACAAGGATCAACCAAGATGGATTGGTGCAGCACAAAAACAAGAAACTCGGGAGGGGAATATGTGGCGGGTAGAAAACAAGGGTGGGATGGGTGGGTATTTTTTGTTTATATATATGCAGCAAGCAATGACGATCAGATCAAGGATGGGATGGAACAAAGATAACAGCTAGATCTGAGGGCCCAGATTAAATCCCGGAGGGATTTAATCCTAGCCCTCTGATCGCGATCGTGCGGTCGCGGCGTGATCCAGCACGGCACGACGTAAGGGGGCATGTACCCCCTTCGTCTCCAGCGACAGCGGCCTCGGGTGCGACGGCGACGGCGGCGGCGAGGGCCTAGGAGCCTAGCCCATGGCGAAAATGGAAAGAGGAGAGGATGGCGATCACGATGATACCTCCGGCGGCAATGGAGGGCGACGGACGGCGGCCGGCGACGAGGGTAGACGAAGCAGGGTGTTCGGGTGGTCGACGGCGACGGCGATCCGGCGGCGTTCACAGCCAACGGAGATGTGGCCGAGGACGGGCAGTCGTCGACGGTCACTCTGGTGGTGGTGGCTAGGGCAATGGGGGCCGGGATCGACGGTGAGGGCTCGCCGGAGGTGGAGCAGGGGAGAGGAGCCTAAAATCGAGAGGGAGCGCTCTGGAGTGCTTTAGCTCGGGTTTAGGCGGTGTGGCTGAGGGCGGTGGCCGAAGGGGGTTATTTATAGGGGCTCACCGGCGTAAGGAGGGAAGGAATCCGAGGGGTTCCCAAGAGCTCCGGCGAGGTTTCCAAAAGCTTCGGATGCACTGCCATAAGCGTGAAAACGCGTCGGCCATAGATGGAAGGGGAGCGGTGGCGACCAGGGAAGGTGATCCGGGCGAATCCAGACGAACGCGGGCGGCCGGCGGCGAAAAAGGGAAGGAGATCGCCGGCGGGGAGGAAAGGGGATCCCCTTCCAACGAGGAAGACGATCCTAACAGGTGGGCTCCACCTGTCAGAGGTCGAGGGGGAAAACGAGCATCGACAGGCGGGCCCGAGCGGTCGGTGGGTGAAAGGCGGGTGTCGGAGGCTGCCAAGTGGGGCCGGGGCGAGGCACGGGTGGGAGAGAGAGGCGGGGGAATGCGCCGACAGGCGGGTCCCACATGTCAGTGGCTCAAGGCTTGGATTGGGCCGGGCTCGGGTGCTTTGAGGGTTGAGGCCCGTTAAGTATTTTTAATTCTTTTCTGATTTAAAATAAATCTAGTAATTCATATATTTGATTAAGGGTTGAATCACTGTTGATAAAAATTTGTAAAAATTCCTGAAATTATGTTTTGGCCTCTAGTTTATCTCATAAAATTTTCAAGTCCATATTTTGAGTATTTCTCCCTGTTTTGGCTTTATTTGGGTTCTTTTAGGATTTTTCTTTAATAAATAAATCCAGAAATGATTTAAATAATAATTTTCTTTTATTTTATTGGTTTTTATTTCTTGGGGTGTTACAGGATGGCTTGGCCTTCGCGCACCATGATCTATCCTTCTCAAAAAGATAATCGAATATTTTATCACACTTGGTTAGATCAAAGGAATACTTACCTCCAAAACTCTTTCGAGGTGTTGGCTTCAAACTATAGCACACGAATGGATCCCCTTCATTAGTCCAAGTCCATTCGGCTGTATAGACATAAAACTTCTTACTTTTGCCAAATGATCGCTCACCGGCATTTTTCTCTAAGTCGTCCTTGGTTTTGTCCTTGTCCACAACTCGTCTTTGAATAGCCAGTGCGCTTTGCAATACTTGACTAATATCCGTGAATGTTTGATCATGCATAACTTTTTTAATGTGCACAAGAAAACCATCAAATGAAAGATTAGCCAAGTCTTTATCACAAATGGTCAAGTTAGAGCATCGGCTTTTGGTATCTAAAAACCTTTGAATGTAAGAGTCCATGGTCTCACTAGTTTGCTGCTTAACCGATCTCAAAGTAGCTAATTGATACTCTATTTCACTAGGAGAAAATTATATATGAAATCTTTGGACTAAATCTTCCCAAGAAAAAATAGAATGAGCGGGCAAAGACACGAACCATTCATAAGCAGTTGCACATAAAGATAAAGAGAACAAGCTAACCTTATGCTCATTGCAACCACTCGCTTCACCACATTGGACCAAGAACTGTACTATATGGTCACTTGTGGTATCAATACCATTGCCGCTGAATTTTGTGAATTCCGGCATCTCGAAACCATTAGGGAACCTGCAATAATTAAAATATATAGGATATGACTTTTTATTAATCTGATCCTTTGACTCAACTTCTAAATATTGCTTGAGTGTGGTGTACACTTTCCCCTCCAAAACTTTAGGCCTTGTATTGCTACCTTGTTGTGCTATTGGCTTAAAGGGAGAGGGCACAACGGAAGTGTGAGCAGGACTGTCTCGCTGGCCATGAGGACTACCAGTGGAGTTGCTATTTTGGATTGGCGTACAATGCGTGTCAACGCTTGCTGGTGGTGCATGCGGATAGACGGAACGTGGAAGACTAACAGGGGATGTCGGAACAATATCAGTAGGGTGAGAGTAATAATACTAAACCGACGTGGGATAGTAGGTCGCGTGCCCAAACCCATACACATGTGGGGCAGTGAGTGGTATAGCATACGTGGGCAACGGGAGTAGCGGTGAGGGCGACGATGGTGCAAAAAAACCATTGTAGGACACATGTCGGTCGGACTGGCCTGATGTGGCCGGTCGGACCAACCATACTCGTCTAGTCGGACAGGCCAACTAGGTCTGATCAGACTAGCGTTTGTCAATGGTGCTGTCACAACGACCTGACGGCTGATTGTCGTAGGCTGAAATGCACCGGTCAGACCAGCCTGATGTGGCCGGTTGGACCGCCCATGCTCGTCCGGTCAGACCGGCCAGCTAGGTCCGATCGGACCGACATTTGTCGGGTGTGCGGTCGCACTAGCCTGATGGATAGCTGTCGTGGGCTGAAACACACCGGTCAGACTAACCGTCTGGCCGGTCGGACCGACAGGGGTCAGTGAGGCTTTGGCCATAGAAGTCGAGGTCACAGGCGCGATATTTCTCCCCGTACTCCCACCCATCCTACTACATATGTGATATGCAGGGGGGCACTAGCAATTTGAGTAGGGGAAACGGCCTCAAAAAGTCGAATCTTCTAAACATTGACTCTACCCTAGAGTTTATCTCGGGACCCAAACGATCAGTGAACTGGCGCTAACCGCTTGACCTACTTTGGAAACTATCCTTTGCTCGATGTCTAGGGAAGAGAGGGAAGAAGGGGAGGTTACCTTAGTTTGCATGGTAATGGTAACAGATCTTGTGTCACACTTGACAAAGTTGCCACTAGTCTTGGCGTACCTCCCAAGCATGAGAGTGTGAAGCTCTTTCGTCTTGGCTTGAATCCCCGCATGGTCCTCCTCCGAGAGATCCTCCAAAGTGGGGATAACGGATTCATCGTTGTTAATCTCGAAGTTTCCCGCCATGTTCGCCGACATGGAGGACATAGAAGTAGTTGTTGTAGTTGTGCCCATTGTCGGCGTCGAACTTGGCATGCTCTTCCCCAACGGAGTCACCAAAAAGTGTGTTGACGCTAAAATCGGTCAACCAAGCGCCAATCAACACTAACGTCAATCTGATGATCCAAAAGTGTGTAGATGCTCGAAGTAGTCCTCCAAACGCCGCACGACACCGACGTCGTGTTCTGACAATCCTCGGCCATGGCGAGGAGTTTGAAGTGGATGGAGTCGCTAGGCAATCAAATCGTACTGCGAGGGGGCGATCTGATTGGCCAAAAAGAAGGGGACGGTCGAACCGGCCAAGGTGGGGCGATCGGACCAACTGGATGCCGGTGGTTAGACTGGCGGTGCGAAGGGGTGCTGATAAAACCATCCAGGAGGGGGTCGGTTGAATCGGTGGGACAAGGCCGGTCTAACCAGTTGTGTAGAGGCAGTCGGACCGACATCATAGCTCGGTTGGATCGGTTGTTGCCGGCGGTTAGACTGGCGGTTAGGGAAGGAAACGCCCTGACTTGCCAGCGATTGCCTTGTCAATGATGGCTCGGTGCAGGGGATTCTTGGTGATGAAGATGGATGTCTTGGCCCCTACAAAACATGTAGAAATAGTAACAACTCGGTCCGAGGAGCGAATTACTAGATTAGACTGATAAAAATCGATAATGAGGGCGAAACAGGAGGTTTTTGGATCAAACCCACAAAGAACTCGTGATAACGTGACAAAGTACAGACAATTTACAGATCAAATTGACACAGAGCTACTGCTAGGGCTAATGCTAGAGTAAGTAAAATAATGCTAGGGCAAGAGATAAAGAGAGATAGTAGATTGAAAGTAAAAAAGAACGATTCAATGTAGTGCCACCGGGGGGTTGGCTTGAATCGGCCTTGTCCCTTTATATAGGGGGTGGTCTTGCGAGAGATGGAGATTATCCACGTCCTAGGGTGGTTATAGATTGATTTGGGTACGGAATATTCCGGGTTTAAACAAAGAAACACGAGATTTAGATGTAACTAACTCGGACTCGATGTGCTGGTACCCTGAAGGTCGGACCGACCATGTAACTAAGGTCGGACTGGCCATGTAGGAAAGGTTAGACCGGCCCTTACGCAGATTTTCTAATTTCTTCCAAACTTGGCTAGCACTTGTTATATTCCAAATTGGTGTCAAATTTGGTTGTCAACAATGTTATATATTGAGTGTAGAAAAATTTTCAAGCTCAAACAAAGTTGCAAATATCTTACTATCTTGTATTGCTAGAAAACTCTCACTGACTAAAGTATTTCATAATTATATAAAAAATAAAAAAATACATATTAATATTCACTAACTTAAGTATTCCATAATTATATAAATAATAAATAAATCATTAATATAGTGATGCCATGTCATCTTAAGTCCAAGTTTAATATGTGTGAAATCCTCAAACGGATACAGGTGTATCTATTTTCATATCCACATTCAACAGCAATTCAGATATCCATTTCCATATCCACATTTGTAAAACGAATTCGTATCTTTCCGAATGTCATGAATGCCATCCATATTTAATTCGGATACGAATATAGATATCCATATTTATAATTATTCGAATACGAATACGGATATTTCAGATATTTTCACATCAATATCCATCCCTAATTTGATGTCTATACATTATGAGGTGTACAATTAGAAAATTTATAAAATTGAATAATAATTTTCTTTAATTATATAGCTCAATACATGTTTTTTATAATACCTAGGACTATCAAATATTAACATCACCAAGAAACTACCTCGTCGACAAATCCAAAAAACTTATCATAATCACTCATTCATTTTTAACTATTCACTAGTAAGTAATTGCGTTTATATTGGTATTTAGACTTTGATTGGCTTTCTTTTTATTATCTGATTAAGTACAAGCTAAGCTAAATTTAACTAGAATATGAGCTAGATTTATTTGGGCCCTGCTGCTACAGTACGGAGAACACGATCAAGGCGTGGAGAAAGTATTCACGTCTAAAGGCACCGCATGACATTTTGACATAGACCTAGCTGTTCCCATCCTGGATGGAATGCGCATGCTGCATGCTTGCCAGTTGCCACAAGCAGGTGGCAATGGTCCACATACAAAGTACATTTGATTTGACTGAACTATCTAGTAAAAAATGGACCAGTTAAACCGTACAAAACTAGAACCAACTAACGGTTCGGTTTCCTCTCAAAATCATTCATGCAATTGAATCAGAGTGAACTGGGTAAACCAGGCAGTGTTTACTAAAAACCAGCCCACCGATCCATATTAAACTGCCGGTTCAAATAGAAAATGAGCCATCAGAAAGGCCCAATCGATAAAATATGAAAAGCAGGAGAACCTATTCATATTAAACTGACAGTTCAAATTGAACCCTGGTTGATACCTAACAAAGTGATTGCCACAAATATCAAGCTATCACACAAATTAAAGTGATTGCAGCAACTATCTAGCTATCGCTCAACTTATGTATAGTTGCTGGATCTGTTGCTAGTAGCAACTGCCAGCATAGAGACCATAACTATGTGAACGATAAACATTCCAAGTTGCATCACATATAATTAATCGGTCCAAACCAAACACAATCGATGTAGATGAAAGAGATCATCGCAGAGTCGTAGCACAGAAAAGCAAGAGTACACAACAGTCACAGCTTTCTAAAATGTGTCTTTTGAAACTCAGTGTAAGGGTGGAAGATAGCATGTATCTGAGGCCTATATGTCCATCGGTGCGGCATCTGTGCCCTTGTCCTCCTGCATCGAGCTCGACTCGGCGGCAGCCACTGGTGCCTCCTCGACAGCCTCCATGGACTCAATAATTTCTTGGATCCTCTTGTTGTCGATCATCTCAAATGGCTCTACGGTGCCATCATCCTTTCTGCCAACAATAGCCACGGTGCAGTTGGAGCTTGTTAGCTTCTCACCTTGTAGGGTCTCCTTAATGGCGGAGAGGGCATCTCTGATGAGTTGGTCTGGGGTGTAGTCATTGTAGCCCTCAAATCTGCGCTCAAGGAAAGTCTTGGCAGCTTGAGAGCGAGAGCCAATAGCAAATGCCTGGTACTCAAAGTAGTTGCCACTGGGGCAGTTATAGTATAGATGAGCTCCAGATTCATCTAGTCCGGCAACAAGAAGGCCGACACCATAAGGCCTCTTCCAGGAACGCTGTGTGCAAACCTGCAACAACATTGAAGAAACATAACACATTATCCACAGGAACGTGCCGAAACAAAATGTTACTATGAAAACACACCCATCTTAAAATAACAGTGTTCTTTCAGACAGGTCAAAAAAGTATATATCAACTATAATATAGCCAGCGTGATTGATTGAAACTAATCATTTGAAACTTAAAACCACATCAGCACTTGACTCGTTGTTACAGAGCAGAACTACAAAAACAAAAGACAGAACAGTGGGGAGCGGATGCAGCTCATCTGATGAACTGCTCCCTAAAATAGAGGGAACACACCATAAGCACCGAAAATAAAATAAAGGAGCATGCTGAAGTATGATCACAAGCAAGTGGAGACCAAACAGTAGCTTGAGGCACAAGCAATAGCTACAGCAATGAAGTAGTGTTAAGAAGGTGCAAATGTGTACTGGGCACAGCTTGAGCCTTTACTAATCAAAACAGTTGCTGTAAACACCAAAACCCAACTTCACACCATCGATAGGGTGATGAATTAATCTTAAGTGCTAAGTCTACAGCTTCTGCAGATGATAGGGAAACAGATATGATAGTGTGATAATATGAGGATGAAAATGCTATTTGGTTGTCTAGATTCCAGGTTCAGTAGAAAGAAGAAAAACAAGCCTTCACATCAGGCTTTTGCAAATCTCTTAACCTCAGAAAAGCTGAGATTTTCCATACTGTTTCACAGTTCAGTAGTTCACACAAAAAATGCATGGACGAAGGTAGCATACTAGGTCATGAAATCATGATTTACATGAAGAGTCATAGATTGTATAAGTACACTAAATCTGTGTAACTCTTCACCATATACAGATGATTTTCCCTTAAAAAAGCTCTCTCCTACAATGAAAAGTTTGGTTTACCTATGTATTTAGCTGTAACGCTCTAGCTTTGCACGCATAGCATCCCACTTACACTTTTGTCCTCGCTTCGTATAAAAGAGTTAACTCAAAGGTGCTATGGTTAGAACATATGGGTTTATATGTTGGTACCACTCTTGCTCAACTAGCAAGATGGTACTATTCACCGTACACACACTTATATGGGCTCAATTCATATTGGGCTAGAAGTTACATACACCCACCCTCAAAGGGCACGACGTTCTCGACGACAAGATACCCACACTATAGCAAACAACTAGGAACTCTCCCTCTTAGCACACAACCATGCATCCAATGCCATCACATATGCCATGTTGTATATCCAAAAAAGGGTCGCACGTGCCATGCACAACATGTTCGTGCTCCTAACCCAAACGTGTCTGTGTAACTGCAAGGGTTGGCTCTGACACTTTTGTAACACCCGGAATTTACCAATTATGGGTTTATTGGAATTCTGAGGGAAAAACAACTTACAAATTGTTCACAACGCAACCAAAGTCTTACGACAAATATATTGTATCTCATGGCTACACTTAATACAACACGAAAATAAAAACAAGATGAAAGCATGCCCTAGGCCCAAAACCATGCTACTTGACAAAGAAATGCTTAATCCTGCCCTTTCATCTTGTTTTTATTCTAGTGATGTATCACGAAAAAAACGAATCCTTTTGTAGCTCTTCATTTATTGGCAAAAATTTAAGTGTAGCAGGAATGAAAAAGATGAAATCGAGCATAGGCATTTCAGTCAAATTTTATGAATTTCAAATTTTTGTTTGAATTTCGATACAAATCAAGCGAGTTGAAGAAGCTCTGAAATTTGAATGAAATTGTGAGTCATGTAGACATTGGGAAAGGAAATAAAAAGATGGAAAACATGCTGACAAATAGCAAGATCCAAATTGTCAGCTATGTTTTAAAAAAATGGGAGTTCATATATATGTATCATGGTAAAATATCAAGCTATGCCGTGCGAAATAATTTGTGAATCAGAAGCAACATGTAACAGTATAACACATAACTTAACCTCGACATGGATACACCTTTTGGATTCACAAGGAATGTTCTTAATAACTAATGAATACAAACAATTAAAAGACAACTAAAAATGCTAGTCTTGCTTCTTCCCACTGAACCACAAATTAACCACACAATATGCTACTGGATGATATCTACAGGGCACAATGTCAATATAATCACTTCATTAACTATTTTTACTAACTTTATTCTACTATCTAGATTCTATTGGGATATTCCATTTTTGCATTGTGAAAATATATCAGTGTGCTACAAAACATCTCAATGTTTTTTCTTTTGCCATGTATATGAACTCAGCTTTACTTGTGCAGGATCAAATGGTCACTTGGTCAGCGCCACATATTCAAGAAACATGGTCCTACACTGATAATCAAAAACTGGATTTTTTATGGTTTTGCTAGTGGTATGGTGTCACCGGTCAGGGAATCAGGAGTATTCGTCGGAACAGAGGTACGTAGTTGATACTTGAAAGACGTCGCCAGCCGTGGCCCTAGACCTCTCCGGCGTGGTGGAGCCATGGCGTCACGCCAGAGAGGGAGAGGGAAGCAGTGGGAAGTTTAGGCAAAGAGCCAATTTTATTCAAGTATGATCTAACCATGAACAAGGGCTGGTTTATATAGTACCAGACCCTAACAAGAATATCTCTGAAAACAAACTATCTCTAACTTGCTATCTTTAAGAAAACAAAACCCATCTAAGAGATTACTTGCTAAACTTAGACTAAACAAACTATTATTAGATGCTTATCTCTAATCTGCTAGGGCCCCTGCCTAACTTAGCCGGATGCCCTGCGGCCGCCAGCTGCTTCTTCCTTTCCCTGCACTGGCTCCCCTTCTGCTGCCTGTTGTGTCTTCTTGCGCCTCCCGTATGTAAGGCCCCACCTGACATCTCTCCCTCCCTCGATAATCAGCTCGTCCACGAGCTGAAAGGAGGGATACAAGCAGCGAAATTCATCAAGGCTTGTCCACGATGCTTCAGCGACTTCCATTCCTTTCCACTGGACTAATAACTCATGTTGCCCATGTGCCAATCTGCTTTTTATTACTGTGGCTGGTTCAAGGCAAACTCGGCCGTGCCGGATGGTGGGAAGAAGGCCAGGGCCCTTTGGTTCTTCACCCACATATCTCTTGAGAAAACCGACATGGAAAACATCATGTAGCTTAGCCCCAGCTGGAAGTTCTAGTTTGTATGCCACTTCCCCAATACGGTCTAAAATCTTAAAAGGGCCAAAATATTTCGGTCCCAGCTTGCCCTTGCCAGCTGATGCGAGGGATGCGATAGGCCAATACAGGAGACGCAACCAAACTCACTGGACTGCCACAAAGTCAAGCTCATGATGATGGCAATCATAAAAGGTCTTGTGGTATTGTTGTGCTTGCTCCAATCGTTCCCTGACTTCAAACATGAATTCATCGCATTCTTGCATCTGATTTTCCACTGATGGCAGACGAGCATCGCCTGCTGTATATGTGCGGATAGAGGGAGGATCTCAGCCATAGACAACTCTGAATGGTGATGTTTTCAGTGAGGACTGGTAGGCTGAGTTGTAACAGAATTCAGCCCAAAGCAACCACTGGAGCCACTTGTGTGGATGATCGCCTGTCAAGCAGCGAAGATACATTGTAATAATCTTGTTCGTTGCCTCGGACTGACCATCAGATTGAGGATGAAAGGCGGACGTTAAATTCAGTTTGATGCCCGTCAAGCCAAACAACTCCATCCAAAATTGGCTTGTGAACACCGGGTCACGATCGTTGACGATAGAGCCCGGTATACCATGGAGCCTGACAATGGAGTCAAAGAAGGCCCGTGCAACGGAAGTAGCAATATACAGGTGACCCAAGGTGATGAAGTGGCTATATTTGGAGAATCTGTCGACCACCGTCAAGATAACCGTCTTCCCATTGACGCGTTGGTAGCCCTTCAATGAAATCCATGGGGATGTCGCACCATATTGCCGAAGGAACCTCAAGTGGCTGCAATAGACCAGCGGGGTGGAGGTGCTCGGTTTTGTTCTCCTGACAAATGATACATGCTCGGACGTAGTCCCGAACAATCCTGCGCGCACCTGGAACATGGAAGTCAGCACGTAATTTGTGTAACGTCTTTTCAGCCCCCTCATGGCCCAAGCCGTGAGCACTCGTCAAAATAGCCGACAGACTTGGGAGAGCACGGTGGTATATAGATGCATCCATTCACCATAACCAGCCCATCCCGGACTATGCAATGTGTGCCTTGAGTACCTTTTGCTACCTCGGCATATAATTTCTGCAGTTGTGGGTTGGTGTTGTACTCCAAACGCAGATCATCAAACAACTAGAATGTTGGTGACGATAGGGCATTAAGTTCGTCTATGGTTTTTGTGTCCCGCATGGAGAGAGCATCCACAACAATGTTAGTGGCACCGAGTTTGTATTTGACACGGAAGTCGAAGCCGAGTAGCTTTCTTGCCCATTGATGTTGTGGAATTGTGGAGAGGCACTGGTCAAGCAAAAACTTCAAGCTGTAGTGTTCGGTCCTAATTAAAAAGGACCTTCCCCACAGATATGGCTGCTAGTGCCGCACGGCCTGGACCAAGCCAATCAATTCTCGTTCATAGGCAGCCAGCTTAGCGTGGCATGGGGTGATAGCCCTACTGAAGAATGCCACTGGTCTTGACCTTTGATGCAACACTACCCCGAATCTGATGCCGGAAGTGTCACATTCGATGATGAAATCGCGATCGAAAGAGGGTAGCTGTAGGACTGGTGTAGAAGTCAGGGCTTGCTGGAGAGAACAGAACGCTGCCTCTGCTGCTTCTCCCCACCTAAAACCTTCATTGCACAGCAGCGCTGTCAATGGGGCGGCGATAGTGCCGTAGTTGCGAATGAAGCGTCGGTAGTAGCCGTCTAGCCCAAGGAAGGCTCTGACCCCCTTGGCTGACAGGGGAATTGACCACCAGAGGACTACCGCTATCTTTTGTTCATCCATGGCCACTCCAGCTGCTGAGATGACATGGCCTAAATAGGCCACCGACGAGAGTCCAAATGAGCACTTTGACCGCTTGATGAAGAGTTGGTGCTCCTATAACTTAGAAAAAACAAGACGGACGTGCCAGAGGTGCTCCGCCCAAGATGAGTTATAAATTAATATGTCGTCGAAGAAGACAAGCACAAACCGATGGAGGAAGGGCAGGAGCACATCATTAATTAATGTTTGGAATGTTGCCGGTGCGTTGGTGAGGCCAAAAGGCATGACCAAGAACTCAAAGAGGCCCTAATGCGTGTGGAAGGCGGTTTCTCGATGTCTTCGGGGTGCATGAGTACTTGATGATAACCAGAACGGAGATCAAGCTTGGTGAAGTACTTGGCGCCATAGAGTTCATCGAGGAGCTCTTCTACGACTAGAATTAAGAATTTGTCCTTCACCGTGCAATCGTTGAGAGCCCGATAATCCACACAAAAGCGCCATGAGTCGTCATGTATCTTGACGAGGACTGGTGCGGAGAAGGCTGAAGAACTTGGTCTAATGGCACCTGCTCGTAGCATCTCAACACATTGGCATTCCAATTCTTCTTTCTACGCATGGGCATAACGGTAGGGCCGAACAACCTCTGGTGTTGTTCCGGGCAGCAACTTGAATTGGTGGCTAAGTTGGTGAACTGGTGACAGACCAGATGGCTCAGCGAAAAGTGGTGCAAAAGAGAGAATTAAGTCATCCAAGAGATCCGCTGTTGCTGCAAGGAGAGGAGCCTGTGGGGGGCTAGCTTCTGGTGTTGCCGATGTGACTTGGTGACCATCCCGAACAAAAGCCATGGTGCGGCGACCAAAATCCCAGAGAATTGGCCCTAGAGACTCTAGCCATTGTATTCCGAGGACCATGTCGAATGACCCCAAGGCAAGCCCATAGCAAGAGATGATGAATTGTTCACCGTGTATATTGATGGGCAATGTGTGGCAGCATCCGAAACATGACAGTTTATCACCATTAGCCACCACTACTCATAGGCTATCCGAACTTGTCAGAGGTATTCCTGCTCGCACTCCCGCTTCATTGTCAATGAAATTGTGCGTTGAACCCGAGTCAAGGAGAGTGAACAATTGTGCGCCATTGATGTTAACCTCAATCTGCATTGTGCGACCCGATCGTGGCTGAATACCTGCTAGGGCATGGATAGAAATTATTGGTTCCTCTTCTGTGTATGATCCTTCCCCATCACTTAGTACTTCAATCGCAAAAATGTGTTTGCACTGCGCCTTGTGACTAGGAACGAATAATTCATCACAGTGAAAACACTTCTCTTCTTTCCTGCATTGTGATATTTCAGATGGTGATAGCCGTATAGTGCCTGAATTGGGTTTGATGTTAACAAATGTCATAGATACTGCTAGTCCCGAAGCTACTGGCATGGTTGTTGTCGTCGTCGTCACCTGATTGGCTGTTCGGTTGAATGACCGGTTAACTCAGGATACCAGATTGTCGCGCGACGAGTTCTGTTGCTCATAAGCTCAAGCAAAAATAATGGCGTCATCCAGCGAAGCCGATTTTTGTAGCGACACATCCGTCCTCAACGGGTTCCCCAACCCTATGATAAATAGTTGGATCTGCTGGTGTTCTATCATAGTAGTGTCACAACAGTCAGAGTAGTGTCACAACAGGATAGGGTGATAATCACTTGTTGTAGTTGTCTACTGATCCCGTGCACCGCAGCGTCACCAGTTCGCTGATTGGGCTGTTAGAAAGGGGAGGCCCAAAGCTCGTGTTTACAAGCTTAATGAATTGCCGCCATGTTGGTCGTCCTCCATTGAGCTCCATCCGGTGAAACCAGAGCTGGGCATCATCTAAGAGATACAAAGCAGCGAGCGCCACTTTTTGGTTTTTCGGTGTATGGCGAACGTGGAAGTACCGCTCACACCGATTGAGCCAAGGTAGGGGATCACAAGTGCCGTCAAACTTTGGGAATTCCATTTTGTGAGTTGTAGGCACTATTTCCCTACCCTAATTGTCACTGTCTTCATCTCTATCTTGTCGAAAATTTCGGTGCTTGCTCCCCGATTGCGAGGCGAGGGATCCATCTTATCGGCCTCATCTCCGCTGTCTGATTAGCGGGAGTTTCTGCACCCGCCATTCTAGCTTTAGTGCCTGCTCTCCCAGCTGCGGGGCGAGGGATCCCTCTGATTGGACTCGTTCCCGCTATCAGATTATTGGCGGGAGTTTCCGCGCCCGCCACCCTATCCGCACCCCATCGTGTGCGTAGGAATACCGAAGGCCAGGAGGTCTCGGTGTCCAGTAGAAGGTTGAACGAAAATCTCCAATGCAGTCAGTCTTTCCTCCAGATTCTAGATCGGCAGCAATCTCTCCTCAATGGTGTCCAAGTGTTTCATGATCAGGGACTACTGATTGATAAGTGCCTTCAAGGCTTCTTCCACCCCGTCCCCTGATCTGATGTTGTCTGGCGAACTCATGGCAATGAAAGTTGAACCAATCTACTATGATACCAAGTTGTCACTAGCCAAGGAATCAGGAGTATTCGTCGGAACACAGGTACGTAGTTGATACTTGAAAGACGTCGCCGGCCGTGGCCCTGGACCTCTCCGGCGTGGTGGTGTTGTGGCTTCACGCCAAAGAGGGAGAGGGAAGCGGTGGGAAGTTTAGGCAAAGAGCCAATTTTATTCAAGCATGATCTAACCATGAACAAGGCTGGTTTATATAGTACCAGACCCTAACAAGAATATCTCTGAAAACAAACTATATCTCTAACTTGCTATCTTTAAGAACTAACAAAACCCATCTAAGAGATTACTTGCTAAACTTAGACTAAAGAAAATATTATAAGATACTTATCTCTAATCTGCTAGGGCCCCTGCCTAACTTAGCCGGATGGCCTGCTACCACCAGCTACTTCTTCCTTTCCCTGCGCTGGTTCCCCTTCTGCCACATGTTGTGTCTTCTTGCGCCTCCCGTATGTAAGGCCCCACCTAACATCTGGTTTAGGATCAATAATCCAATTTGGAGCTTATTTGTGATTACAATTTAGCAGTGTTCACGTAGGCGCTAGGCGCTAGTCAGACAGCAACCTGACACCTAGTGCCTAGAGGCCCCTAGCTCCTGGTTCACCTCCCTTTTATTCTCACAGACTCTGTTCTCCCTTTTATTCTCTAGTCCCAGGCATGTTCCAAGCCTTCCCCTCTTCTCTCCCATGCCTTTCCCTCTTTTCTTCTCCATTTTTGTCCTCCCTCCATGGTGTTCCGCTCCAGTGTTCCCCTCTTCTCCTCCCTGTGTGGCGTTCCCTGGCATTCCCCTCCAGCATGGTATTACAGCTTGCTCAGCGCTGCCACTGGTGACAACGGCGACGATCGGATCCAGCCACTCGTGTCCCTCCCGTCGCCGGATCTGGCCGCGCGTGCCCCCCACCACCGGATCTAACCACCTGCCGCCTCGCCCACACCGCTGGACCACATTTCTGGCTGCCAAGAACCTTGGCACCGCTGCACTATGCCGCCCGGGTGCCACGGTTGACCGCCTAGGCACCTGGGCCGCCTAGCTCGCCGCCTGGAGGCAAATCACAGTGGCAGGCCAGCGCCCAACGCCTAGGCAGTGCCTAGAACCGACTTTTAGAACAGTGCAATTTAGGCATGTCAGTGTTTTACTGTTCCCAAGACATCCTGGTGAGTCTCACTCCTCGTGGAACAGTAAAAAAAGACATCCTGGTGAGTCATACTCCTCGTGGAACAGTAAAAAATTGAACAGTTGACATCTTCACCTCATACTTGACATGTTGATGTCATTTTCAGCTGAGGATGCTGTGTAAAGACGGTTTTGTATCCAGGTTATGAGTACTTTTATTTGACTGTAAGCTAGAGTTTATATGTGAAATTGCTAGTATCAGTCTTTGCAAGTGAATAGTGATGTGTTATGTTCGCATTGATAGAGCTCTCAACTTGTGGAAATTTCGCATTGATGTGGGCTCAGGAGCAGCTGTTATATACTTATATGCCCAATCTGACAGGATATGAATATATGGCCTTTTGTTATCCTTCATCGCAACCCTAATTACCAACCAAAATCCCAGCCGAGGTAACCTCTCCCTAAAGCAAACAAGCAGATCAAGGAATCCAACAGCAGAACCAACCGCAAGTCCGCAACCGAAGAGATCAAGAGGGGGAATGGGCAGCGAGACGGACCTGCGCCTTGTCTGCGAGGCGGAGCGCGAGCCTGGAGACAGGGAGGGGCGCGTCGTAGACGAAGGCGTGGTTGATGCACTCGGAGCGGAGGAATCTGGAGAGAACGCGGCCGTCGGCGGTGAGGCCCGCGAGCGCGACCCCCGCGTGGTCGGCGACGCGGAAGACCTTGCGCTGGTGGGAGGAGAGCTCAGAGGCAGCCTTGTTGGCTGCGGCGAGCACGGCATGGGTGCGGGAGCGGAGGCCGACGCAGGCGGAGCCCTGCTTGACGGCCTCCATGGCGTACTCCACCTGGAAGAGCCGCCCCGCGGGGCTCCACGTCGTCACGTCGGTGTCGTACTGGTTCCGGAACATTCTCGAAGCTTCGTCCTCGTCCTCCTCCGCTTGGATCTCTCTCGCGATTTTGGGATCTGAATGTGCGTAGGGTTTGGGCTCGCGATCTGCGTGCTCTTCTGGTTTCGTTGCGGTGTTCTTCTTGGGCTCCAAGATGGAGCAGGAGAAGAAAGCCAGCCAGCACAGCAGCAGATGAGTGTTTCTGCGGGGCCCAGACGTCAGTGAGTGTGTGTAATGAGTAAGCATGCGGGCTCCACCTTTTTTTTTGCACTCTCGGGGAAGGCAAATAGTTTTGGGGCCGAGTTGGGCTGGGGCGGCCTCGCGTGTTGGGTAATTGGTGTTTGTTTTATTGCTCATGCTCTAAGTAAAAATATTTTTGAGTTCTGAACAAGATGGCAGAACCCTTCACTTAGGATGTCATTTATTAGGCTTTTATATAGGAAAGAACGTGATATGGTAAATAAATTGAAGAGGGAGGATAGAAAAGGAAGAAATCATATTTTTAGTAAGACACTGTGTCTACACAACATCCAATATATAGATGAAAAGTGATTGGAGAGTGGTGGAGAGAGAAAGTATAGAGAGGGATAAAATTTTTATGTGAATCCACATTAAGAAATTGGGGTTAAAAATATGGTTTCTAAATACAGTGTTTTACTGACGTAGTAATATATCGTTTTTACAATTCTGTGAAAGTGGTGAGTATTGCGTTTGTAAAACTCCATCTGAAATGAAATGGTTTCAATAAAACAAAAACAAACTATTATATGAACTTCTTGTTAAAGAATTGATTAGATCGAACACTTCATCTTTGGACCACTATTATCTTATTTGTCAAAAAGAAATATGGTACAGAGTAGTTTTGTATGGATTATCGAGGAGTTAACTAAGTGATAATCAAAAACAAATACATTTAGCTCATATTGATGATATTTTTTGATCACTCGGGGGTGCTGAGATATCCTTAAATATTGATCTATAATCAGGTTAGCATCAATTACAAATAAGAGAAGGGAACATTGAGAAGACAACTTTCAATATTTGATATGAACATTTTGAACATGCAGCTATGTCCTTTGGACTAACAAATGCATCGATTGCTTTTATTGAAGCCATGAATAGATGCTCTATGAATACCTAGATGTTTTTGTTGTGATTTTTATCGATGATATATTAATTTATTCTAAGTCTAAAGAAGAGCATGAGATGTATCTCACATTAGTATTAGATGCTCTTCGAAAGAATAAATTTTATGTGAAGCTAAAAATGTGTCTTTTGGTCAAAATAAATATGCTTTCTCCATCATGTTATTAATCAATATGGTATTATTGTGAATTCAAAAAATTCAAAAAAATATAATTACAGTTTTAGAATGGTGAAGACCATACAATATAACATACATTCATAGCTTTCTTTGGTTTGGTGGCTATTATTAGCGCTATTTCTATTATTTCAAAACCTATAGCCAAACTTACTCCAAGGAATATTTCATTTATATGATCGATGAGTGTGATGGTAGTTTCAAACCTTAAAGGATAAATTGATACATGCTCCTATTTTAGCCCTACCTAAAAGTGGTAAGTGTTTCACTGTCTACACCGATGCTTCGTGGTTTAGTCTTAGTTATGTACTTATGCAGAAAGGTCAAGTAATTGTCTATGATTTTAGACAATTGAACAAACATGAATAAAATTATCCCACTCATGACTTAGAGTTGGTTGCAGTAGTTTTTGCTTTAAACAGTTGAAAAAATTATCTCTATGGAAAATCATATATCTTTACTAATCATAAAAGCCTTAAATATATTCACTCAAAGGGGCACGAATTTGAATTAAAGATTATGGTGTGTCCATTCAATATCATCTAGGAAGGACTAATATAGTAGCAGATGCCCTTAACAGAACATGTTTTCCTAAAGCAGCAATGTCCTAGCTTTCTGATTTAGATCGTATAGAGATATATTTTTGCTTTGCTATCACCATACAAGAAGAACCCCAAGTGATTATTCAATCTGACATACTTGAATATGTGTTTGAAGCTCAACAATATGATCGTCTCCTATTAGAAGTTTGAAAGAGAATTTTGGTAGGAAAGCCAAATGAATTTACTATTGAATAAAATGATGGCATGGGCTTTAAAGGACGTCTTTGTGTATCACAAAAAGTAAAGGTAAAAAGTGATATACTAAGAGAAGCCCATTGAACCCCTTATAGCATCTAGGTGAAAATAAGATGCATCGAGACCTAAAACAAAACTTTTTGTGGAAAATGATGAAGGTGGATATTGCTAAATATGTTACAACTTGTGGTATTTGTCAACAAGTAAAAGTTGAAAATAAATGATTTGTATGGTTAATTTTACATTTATAATCCCAAAATGAAAATGAGAATCCATTACTATGGATTTCATAATTAGACTACCTTGATCAACTTGGGGCAAAGATGATATTTGGGTTGTCATTGATAGACTTACAAAATTTATGCATTTTATTCCAATAAAGAACCAATACAACATTTGAATTGGCCCCTTGTATATTAAATAAATAATGAGATTATATGGAGCACCACTTTCTATGAGTAAAAGCCTTTGTCGATAGATTTGTCTGATGTTAAATGATGCTTTTACTAATAGACTATCCATCGATGTCATAGTGTAGTGCAAAGTCAAATATTTCAGATCATGATTCTAATTGTGTATCCTAATTTTGGCAAAGTTTGTGGAAGGCTATGGGTACCAAACTCTCCTTTAGTACAACCTTCCACCCTTAGACAGATAGTCAATCAGAACGAACCATGCTAGTAAGCTACAAGCTAGTATTCAAATAGATTCATTTGAAGCATTGTATGGTCGAAAGTGTGTCTCTCCTTTGTGTTAGAACTCAGTTAGAGAAAGTTCATTAATTGCTCCAGATCCGATTCAACAAACCTCATAAAAGGTACATCAAATACATTAAAAATTGTTGGTTGCTCAGAGTCGACAAAAAATATCCTGATGTTCAGAGATGAAACTAGAGTTTACAGTTGGTGACAAGGGTATGCTTAGAGTGTCGCCAACTAAAGATGTTGTATGGTTTGGTATCTTTCGAAACCTTAGTCTAAGACACATCGATACATTTCTAGTTACAACAAAGTAGGCAATTTGTCTTATAGTCTCAAATTACCAAACTCGATGAGTGGAATACATAATGTATTCATGTTTCTATGTTAAAGAAAATATCTAAAGACCCTAAGCATAAATTGACATTGATCACATTAGAGTGGAACAAGATTTAACCGTGGAATGTCACCTACTATGTATCTTAGAAACCTTAGAATGAATTACGAGAAGAAGAGCTATTGGGTTTATAAGAGTTATATGGACAAATCAATCCAAATGAGAGTAAACTTGGGAATTTACCCTACCTTTTGGAGGGGGCGCTTCGTTCCAATCTTGACCATATTCACGCAACTGATAATTTCTCTATTCTCTAGGTAGCTTATCTGGATGCCACGGGAGACATTGGTGGGGAATTTTCCACAATGTGTGAAAGCCTGATGGAGGAACAAATGCGTAATAAATATTATGATCTCTATAGAACAGGTTGGTTGTAAGTTTTACTTTTTATCCTCACAGTTAGTTTGAAAGTGGTAGAATTTGAGGATGAATTCTTTTAATGGGGGAGTGTGTAATAAAAAAGAGAAAGCAAAGTGTTGACAATTTCTACAAAAAATCGACTTTTTAATCCATTGCTCGTACGATCGACCAAAAACCTAAAGCATGTAGAACCCCATGTGGTTTTGGTAATTAATGATAAACATGAGTTGCGGACTAATTATTCTTTGTAAGTATGTTTGAGATAAGCTAGGTCTACAAGCATAAAGTGAAAAGGATGAAGCGTCCCATTTAAAATATTGATAGCAAAGAAAAGGTTAAAGTGAAGGTAAAAGAGGCTAGTCTAGGTTTGATCAAGGATATGGGATGATCAAATATACTAGAATTTTATTTTTATCTTTGTCGTACTATTAAGAGGGGTTACAAAGTAAAGCTGAATTTGATTTTATGCCACTTAAACTTTGCATTCATATAGAATAGTATTTTCCATTTGGACAGTCCCTAGATTGTCGGTCAAACTGATGTTGTCAGTTCGGTCAGACTAAAACAGTTCAATCCGACCTTTGTTTTTGCCAATCTAACCGAAGTGGATACAAATAGGAATTTTTGTGTTCCAGGGTTGCATTTCAGTTATCTTTTTTTGGGCGGTCAAACCAAAGTCATTAGTTCGGTCTGACCGACAAAGTTCGGTCTAACCGATAGAGTTCGGTTAGATCGTTGATTTTTTTGATCTGCTTGAAATGGATACAAAGAACATTTTTGGGTGTTTAGTTTTGACCGGTCTAGAGACCAGTCTAACTAAAGTGGTTGGCCAGATCGAACTCACCACGTTGGTCTGACCGATCTGTCTATCGCATCAACTATAATGGCCACTTTTGTGACATTGAGCAAAAGTTCGATTTGACCGAAAAATGTATGCTGCCTCTCCAAGATATTTCATTGAGAAACTATTTTTCAACAAAGTCTTGATAGCATTCAACAAAGGAATGTCATATCCGATCAATAATATGTCATCCACATATAAGACCAGAAATACAAGCGAGCTCCCACTAGCCTTTTTGTAAACACATGGCTCTTCTTCATTCTTGATGAAATCAAACCCTTTGACTACCTCATCAAAACGAAGATTCCAACTCCGAGAAGCTTGTTTTATCCCATAAATGGACTTCTGCAACTTATAAACTTTCCCAACATTTTTCGGATCATCAAGACCATTAGGCTGTGTAATATACACATCCTCACTTAGGTTTCCATTCAGGAAAGCCATCTTAACATCAATTTACCATATCTCATAATCATAAAATGTAACAATTGCTAGGATGATACAGATAGACTTACGCATGGCGACGAGCAAAAATGTTTTATCATAATCAATACCTTGAATCTATATGAAACCTTTCACCACCAATTTTGCTTTATAGATGTGAATATTTCCATCAATGTCTATCTTTTTTCTTAAAGATCCATTTACACTCAATAGTTTTTACACCATCAAGTGGATCGACCAAGTTCCAAACTTTATTTTCTCGCATGGACTCAAATTCGGATCTAATGGCTCCAAGCCATTTCTGAGAGTCTGGTCCCATCACTGCTTTCACATAGTATTGGGCTCGTCGTTGTCCAACAACAACACGTTGCACTGCCTAGTGGTAAAAAACATGAACCACTTCGGTGCATGACTCAACCTCTCGGGCCTTCGTGGGCCTAGTGTCTCAACAACACGTTCTGCAACCCCTTGCTTGCCTTGTTGTGGTTCAGTGGGATCTAGAACACTTTCCAGTGGCTCTCAAACTTCTTCGAGATGCACCATTCTCCCACTAACCCCTTTCGAGAGAAAATCTTTCTCAAGAAACACCATTTCGAGCGTAATCTTCTCTATTATAAAAATAGTATACTTTGGTTTCCCTAGGATATCCCACAAAGAAAGATTTAGGAGTGAGCTTGTCAGACATCAAACATTTGACATACGTCTCGCAACCCCAAATCTTTAGAAAAGACAAACTGGGACGCCTCCCAAACCACATCTCATTGGCGTCTTCTTTACTGACTTAGATAGAACTCTATTTAATGTGAAAATAACAGTTTCTAGAGCAAGTCCCCAAAAGAATAATGGAAGATCAGAATGACTCATCATAGACCAAACCATGTCCAACAAAGTGTGGTTTCTCTGCTTGGACACCCCATTCCACTAAGGCGTGCCGGGTGGAGTCAACTGTGGAACAATTCCACACGGCTTCAAATGATCACTAAACTCATGGCTCAAATATTCACCTCCACAATCAGATCGTAGAAATTTAATTGTCTTGTCCATATGATTTTGTACCTCATTTTGGAACTCCTTGAACTTTTAAAAGGACTCACACTTATGTCTCATTAAGTATACATAACCATATCTACTCAAGTTGTCAATAAAAGTGATAAAGTACTAAAAACCACCTCTAGCGGTATGACTCATTGGTCTAAACACATCATTATATACTATGGCCAAGAGCTCATTTTCCCTCTCACTTTGACCAGTGAAAGGCGTCTTTGTCATTTTGCCAAGTAAGCAAGACTCACATTTGTCATATGATTAAAAATCAAATGACTCCAATAGTCCATCTCTATGGAGCTTCTGCATGTGCTTCTCATTTATATAACCCAAACGATAATGCCATATGTAGGTAGGATTCAAATCATTGAGTCATTGTTTCTTTGTGCTAATGTTATAAACGTGTGTATCTTCAAAACTCAGAATATATAATCCATCCACAAATAGACAAACACCATACATAGGGCTGATCCTGTGATTTTAGGGGTCTAGGGCAAACTATAATTTAAGGTCCTTATACTAATATAATAATTATTTAAATTTATACATATATATATATATATGAAATTATTCATTGCATCACCATTCACGTGAGTCACGTCTCGTGATCGTGTGATTAAAGGAGATTGTCTTCTATTCGTTTGACGACTTGGTCATTTGATGTTTAGACTTCGTCTTCATGTATAATATGGATTGCCAGATATATAATGGACTATATATATATACGGGGTAGTATAGGACTCGGGAATTTACCAACGGGTATGTCACACTAAAAATTCTATATGTAATTCAGTAAAAACTTTTTTAATTGAGTAGATACTTATTAAATTTCTACTATAATTTAGTACAAATAAACTAAATAATATGATAAATATTAAATTAAAATATTAAATAAGAAAATTATACTAATAGAGCTTTGCTCAAATAGGCAAAAATAAAGAAAAAGATATTATGTTGCAGTCTGATCAACCAAATGGGCTAAGAAAAAAAAACTATGATGCAACTTTAGAAGAATAATTATCTCCAAATTATTTATAGAATAATGTTTTGCTTGATATTTGTTAGGATTACACAACCAATTTAGTTATTTTGAGTAATGTTATGTTTGGTTAAGCTAAAACCCTAGATATAAAGACTCGTTTAAATCTTTTTTTCCGTAAAAACACTATTCAAATTTAAAATATATGTAATATTATATAAGCTAGACTGATATATTTTTTAGTTACGTAGGGATGAATAATATACATTGACACAACACATCTATTCCCAAAGAAAAAACAACTAAAAATACAAGAGGACTGGGCATCGAACCCCATCACTCACTTCAGGCGCATCAACTTCTCCATTGTGCTGCCTACACTTAATTTCAAAAAATTGCAAAGCATATATCTAATTATATATTAAACTACCTATGTACAGGGGACCCTACAATGTGGGGGCCCGAGGCGGTTGCACCGTCGGCCCTACCCTAGGGCCGGCCCTGACCATAGAGCATACCATTTGAAAATATTTAACAACACTTATTATTTATTACGAATTTAAAACCGTCATCTTCTAAACATGAAGAAGAGATAATGTTTCTGCTTAAGATAGGAATGAATAACAATTATTCAACTCCAAAACTAATCCTGAAGGTAGCGACAATGAATAAACGCCGACGACCAACGCTATAACTTTTCACCATTTCCGATGCAGACATCCAGTTCGCCACTAGCACACTTCTTGACCTACTCAGCCCCTACAACGATTTGCAAGTATGAATCATCGAACCGGTATCAAATACTGATGAATCATTTGGACGAGTAGCAAGATTAATTTCTATAACATTTATACCTGAAGCGGAAGTCATACTTCCCTTCTTGTTCTTTTGTTCTTCTAGATACACCTTGCAGTTGCGCTTCCAATGCCTAGGCTTTTGGCAATGGTGGAAAACATCAGAGTTAGTAGGACCTGACTTGGACTTTTTAGTCGGTTTAGGCTTCACACTAGAGATCATATCTGAAGTCTTAGCCTTGCCCTTCCTCTTTCTCTTTTTGTCCTCCTTATGAACCATCATCACATGATTGGGAAATTTCTTAATATTCTCCTCAGCAGTTTTAAGCATCTCATACAACTCGGTCAATGTTTTCTCTAGTCCATTCATATGAAAATTCATGATAAATATCTCAAAGATCAAGTGGAGCGACTGGAGAATCATGTTTATAGCCAAGCATAGATCTAGTGGAGAACCTGTAACACCCCAAATTTTCAAAACAATAAAAATATTATTAAATTCAATTTCTGGGAATTATTATTTCAGAAAATACTTTTAATTCCCTTTTATACCCTTTTGAACTACAACATAGAGTAGATGGCCAAACTAGGAGGTGAAAATTTTTGTATATGATCCCAAGACCAAGCTATATTTTTGAGAATTTTTATAAATTTTTATCAACCTTGGAAGTAGCCCTAATATTTTAATCTATTTTCTGGAATTATTTTTATTCAGAAATGTATTAGAACAGTATTGGGCTCCCCTCCCTCCCTTCTCTCTCTCCCGGCCGGCCCAGCCCACTCCACCCGCGCGCTCAGACTGACAAACGGACCCCACCTGTCGGCGCCGAAACCTTCCCCTCGCGCGCGCACCCGACACCGCGGCCCCACCCGTCAGCCTTCCCGTTCGCTCGCTCGCGCTGACTGGCCAGTGGACCCCACTCGTCAGTCCCGTCGTCAACCTCGCGCCACCGCCCCCAAATCGCGCCGGCCGACGACCTCGCCCTCGGATTCGCCTCGCCGGCTCGTCCCCCATTAAATTGCCGCCATTACTCGGTCCCCCGCGTCGCGCCGACCGTTTCCCCCCGTTAAAACACGCCTTTAAGCCACGGGATCACCGCTGCCGTGCATGACCGAGCCCTCGCCGGCGAATAAATCCTCCCCCTCGGCTTTCCTTGTTTGCAACCCTCGCCGACGCCACTATTTATACCCCTGGCCTTCACCGCGTTCGACCCCCACGCCCATTCGCACTCAGACCGAACAAAGCAACCACGATTCGCCGTTTAGCGCATTCCCTCTGGTTCGTCTCCAGCCACCGCTCGCCGTCGCACCGGACCACCTCCGCCCGTGCCTTCGCCACCATCGTGACCGCCGGGACCTCCCCAACGCCGGCCACCACTCCGTCGACGACAACCCTCGCCGGATCGCCGTCGCCGCCCAGAACCCGAACACCTCCACCGCCCCCGCTCGTCGCCGGCCTCGCTCCGTCGACCTTTTCTCACCGCCGAGGTACCCTCGTGATCCCCGTAGCACCCTCGTTCCGTTTTAGGCCTTAGACTAGGTCGCCGTCACTCGCCGTGGCCGCTGGCCCGCTCGCCGTCGTCGGAGAAGACGACCGGCACGGGTCGAGTACCCGTGCCGTGTCGGATTCGATCCACGCCGTGCGATCCAGATCTAACGGCCCGGATTTAATCCCTCGTGCGATTTAATCGGCGCCGTCGGATCTGAGTGAAGCGGTACGGTGCGATCTCGTGCGTCCGTTAGTTTTAAAACCCCGCGTTTAATCTCGTGCGTCCACGTGGTACCCCTTCGCACGTTTTAATCCTGGCCGTCCGTAGCCACTTACGCGTCCCGCCTCGCCCTCGCACGTCGGATCTGGATCCGACGGTCCAGATCGACCCGGCGCACGCGCACAGTGCGTGGGTTCACCATGGGCCTGGCTCACCGTGGACCCGAGGGGTTTAAAAATTTGAAAATAAATTCCAGAAATGCTTTTAAACTTGTAAAATTCATATCTAATGCATTTGAACTCTAAAAATTACCATTCCAATTTCAGAAAATTCATAAAATTATTCTCTACATATTTATGCAATAAAAACAGTAGGTTTACTTTGACATTTTCATGTTTATTTAAATAAGTATTCAAATGCCCTTAGGATTAAAATGCAAATTTAAATATTTAAACTCCAGAAAATTTATATATTTGTTCCTTTCTGTTTAAACACTAGAACCACAGAGTTTTCTCTGAATCATTCATATTAAATTAATTAGAAAACTTAATGTGGTATTATTCACACTTAAAAACCCTTTTATGAAAAACAATAATTCATTTTGATTCATTTTAAATTAATTGTGAAATAAATTTCAGAACCTTAACAACTGATTTTCTTTAAAATCAAACCAACTAAAACCCACATGCTTGTTGTGTGATTTTACATTGTTTATATCGAATGTTGTATTTATTCTACTTTATTATTATTGAAAAGACTACGACACCGTCGAGGAGCCGGAATACTTCCCGGAAGTCCCTCCCTCGCCTTTCGTTGAACAAGGCAAGTCACCAAACCATTCTTTTGAACATATTGAACCCATGCTTGAATTGACTATCGCTAAAACACATAGGTTATATATGCATTAGTCAAATGAACCCTTACATTATATTTATTTAGGATCCCCCGACCTTGATGTGCAACCCAAGCCATGCTATCTCGCCTAACCTCCTTGTCACCATATGATCAATGATATTAGCTAGTGTCCAAAGTATTGACACGGCCGCTATAGGATAAAAATGAGTCGTAGTAAAATGGTTCTATTATATGATCCCCGTTACTTCTTATCCTTGGAAATTCTGTTGGTGATGAGTCATGGTTGTGAGTGTATGCATGGTGGGTTCCGGGTGCAAGCTAGGGCATTGGTCAGTCGCACCCGGGGCACTATAAGGACCGGTCTGAGGGATCCGTTGCAATACACTTACGTACTAACCACAAGTCTAGTGGGTAAGTCCTAACTAAGGTATGGGTTGTTCCAAACCGAGGCCACCATTTGGAGATGGGTCAAGTTGCACCTGCGGGTGACTTGTACCAATGTGGCGCAAAAGGGGGTGCGACGTTAGCCGGGATGCGGCCCGGCGCGCCGGCGAAACCTAGAGCGGGTGGTTATCGCTTGGAACATCTCATATTGAGGTTTTGGCACGAGTTCCCGTGAAATGCGTCATCTCGTTGAGATGAGTGCGTGCCTTGTGGGTACAGTAGTACATCTCTGATCAGAGTCTTAAATCTTTTCGAAAAGCCGAGCCCACGGTCAAGGGCGGGTTGCGTGACATCCCCCAGTTAGTTTACCTTGAATATGAATGTGCATGATGGATTGACATGTAAGGACCGTTGTGCGAGGAGGTAAAACGTACTCCTCGAGTTAGTTGATGTTGATGATGTTCATATTTACTTTCCGCATGATTAAAATATGATTACACTAAATGCTATAACTGCAACTGCTTTATTCCGCATTGTTAGCCTTTATCCTTCCTTGTTTATTATCCTGCATTATTATTTGCATTTTGCGGTGGCTTGTTGAGTACTTTTTGTACTCATACCCGTTGGACCCCACAGAGGATGCTTACTTTGAAGACGGTCTGGAGTAGCGACCCAGTCGAGAAGAAAGATCCTGAAGAAGACGTTCGTCATGCCGCTGTTTAAATTATCTTATTACTGTTTTTACTAAAACAATGTTGTAATAAATATGGTCTGCGTACCATGGATATTGTCGTATGTACGTTGTCGCATGATGAACCTCTTGTATTATTGTTTTTCTATGGAAATTCAATAATGTCTCGATTTGTTTAAATCGGGGCGCTACAAGATGGTATCAGAGCCAGGTTCGACGGTAGGAAGCCAAACAGATCCGCCTAGCCATTAGCCATAGGAAATTATTTCTTGAAAATCTACTTCATAAACTTTGTTCCTCTCCTCACTTTTATTCAACTTGCTGTTTTGTAGATGCCTGTCTACCAAGTCCACAGCTACTGTCGCCACTATGAGGGCTTCGTCCGGGAGCTCCGCATGATGCTCACCTTCCTCGGGTTCCTCTTCGAACCCGAATTCCAAGGAGTGTACCCCGACGAGTTCGCCGGGCCTTGTGACGTCTCCCTCACCGTCCATGGCTCCGGAGAACATCTGCCGCCCTACACCACCGCACTTGGAGGCCCGACTTTCGACGTCGCGTGCCAACGAGTCGCCCTCCAGGCCCTCATGGAGCTGAGGATGATCTACGACGATCGTCTTCAGAACTCATCCTTCCGGCTTGTGCCGAAGCGTACTCCCGGAGCCCACCGTAGCATCTACCTCGGAGTCCACTCCGTGCGTGATCCGGTCATGGCCCGACAGTCGCGTCTTCTGCAAGCCATGGATGATCTCCATACCGAGGCAGTGCTCGACGCCGACGAGCACCATGAGGCGGTTGAGTTTCTTCGTGAAGAAACGAAGAACCTGATCCAGCAGAACGGCGAGCTGCAGCGCAAGATCATGCAGCTGCAGAAGGACATCGCTGAGATGGTTCCTCTTCTTCCAAGGAAGAAGAAGCCCATCCGTGAGCCCCTCCCTCGCCCCAAGAGGATCCCGCCACGACCCTCTCCCGCCAGGCCCTCCACCAGCGCCCCTACACCACGCCCCGGCCTCGTCTCCGACTCCATCATCGAGAATTTTCTCGAGCCCACCATCTCTCTGGAGCCGCGCACCCGTGGTTCCGAGAGCACGGAGACCGCCTCCGGTGGCGAGTAGGCGTTAGGAGACGCGAAATTAAATAAAAAGCATTATTTTGTATGTGGTGCTACCCACGACGAGTGTGTTGTGGGTAGAATAAGAACTTGATTGTAATGAACATTTTTACCACTTAATTTATATGCTTGAAATATTCTTGTTAATTGTGTTGTCAACTTTTTGCCTTATAACCTTATGAATCCAGAAGATGGCCGACCACCAGAACACCGGCTCTAACAACGGAGCAGGAGGAAGCCGAGATGCGCCTGAGGGTGTTGTGCCCAACTGGGGTGCAACGGGCCCGCGCCAATCCGGGTCGCCTTCCGCCAACCACCCCACCTTGGCGGAGATGATGGCGAATCAGAACCATCTGATCACCGCCCTCCTCACCCAAATGCAGCACCAACAGGCTCAGTTGGACCGTCTGCAGAACGGGGAGCCCGCCCCTCGCGCACCAGCACCCGCGGCCGCTCCGCAGCTCTCCGAGTTTTTGCGCGTGCGCCCGCCCATCTTCTCGAGCACGACCAACCCGATGGAGGCCGGAGATTGGCTTCGCACCATCGAGAAGAAGCTCGACCTCCTCCCCTGCACAGACCGGGAGCGGGTGGCCTTCGCCACTCACCAGCTCCAGGGTCCCGCCGCTGAATGGTGGGACAACTACCGTGCGTCCCAGCCAGAGGGCCACATGGTGACTTGGGCGGAGTTCACCATCGCCTTTCGTGCCGCCCACGTCCCCGCCGGCGTCATCGCGGTGAAACAGCAGGAGTTCCGCGACCTGCAGCAAGGCAACAGGACTGTCATGGAATACCTCCATGAGTTCAACCGCCTCGCCCGCTACGCACCGGAGGAAGTGCGCACCGACGCCCTCCGCCAAGCCAAGTTCCTCAGGGGACTTAAGGATGAGCTATCCATCCAGCTCGTCGCCGCCGACTTCGCCGACTTCCAACGGCTGGTCAACAAAGCGCTCGTCCAAGAGACTGAGCAGAACAAGCTGGACCTCAAGAAGAGGAAGATGATCGCCTTCAAGCATCAGCAGGCGAACTCTCAGAGGCCCCGCTTCGTCCCTCCGCCACCAGCGCCCGCCTACCATCCTCGGCCCGCCTACAGGCCACCTCACGCAGCCGGTGGATCCAACATCGGGCATTCTCGCCCCGCTCCACCAGCTCCGGCCGCTCAGCCGGCACCGGCCGCCAAGGCCCCAATCTTGAAGGATCGCCAAGGAAGGCCGGTCGTCTGCTTCAACTGCCGCAAGGAAGGGCACTATTCGCACCAGTGTCCTCACCCCAAGCAGAACCAAGGCGCAGCACCCCACCAGGCGGTTCGCGCCCGCGTCAACCACATCAGCGCGGAGGAAGCTCAGGAGGCTCCTGAAGTCGTGCTCGGTACGTTTACTGTGAATTCCGTACCGGCCGTCATATTATTCGACTCTGGAGCAACCCACTCCTTCATCTCGGAAAATTTTGTGAAAACAAACAATCTGGACGTGCTTCCTCTACCCATTCCCATGGTGATTGCCACCCCCGGCAATAGGACCTCAGCTCGCTTTTACAGCCCTAAGGTTCAACTTGACATCCAAGGAGTGCTGTTTCGGGCCGAGCCTGTCCTCATCCAATGCACCGGACTCGACCTTATACTAGGTATGGATTGGTTGATGAAGCACAAGGGAGTGATCGACTGTGCCAACAAGTCCGTCACGGTGACCAGTCCTGAAGGCGTAACCGTCACCTTCCGGATGACCAGTCGCAAACCACTCGGAGCATCCCTTCGCTCAATAGCTCTTGAAGAGGTGCCAATAGTCAAGGAGTTTGCAGATGTTTTCCCCGAAGATCTGCCCGGAATGCCTCCCAAGCGGGACATCGAATTCAGAATTGAGCTTGTCCCGGGGACCACTCCAATCTCCAAGCGCCCATACCGAATGGCCGCCAATGAACTAGCCGAAGTCAAGAGCAACATCGAAGACCTAGAACAGAAAGGTTATATCCGACCAAGTACCTCACCCTGGGGTGCACCGGTTATATTTGCCATGAAGAAGGACAAGACCAAGAGGATGTGCGTGGACTATAGAGCCCTGAACGACGTAACCATCAAGAACAAATACCCATTGCCTCGGATCGACGACCTGTTCGATCAGCTGAAAGGATCCTCGGTGTTTTCCAAGATTGACCTCAGGTCAGGTTATCACCAGTTAAGGATCAGGGAGGAAGATATACCCAAGACTGCTTTCACCTCCCGCTATGGACTCTACGAGTACACCGTGATGTCGTTCGGACTCACGAATGCCCCGGCCTTTTTCATGAACATGATGAACAATGTATTCATGGAGTTCTTGGACAAGTTCATCGTGGTATTCATCGACGATATCCTCGTTTACTCCAAGACCAAGGAAGAACATGAGACTCACCTCCGTCTGACCCTCGGAAAGCTAAGGGAGAAGCAACTGTACGCCAAATACAGCAAATGCGAATTTTGGTCGTCTGAGGTGAAGTTCCTCGGCCATGTTATATCTGCCGGAGGAATAGCAGTGGACCCAACCACCGTTGAAGCGGTAACCAACTGGCTACAGCCAACGACCGTGACCGAGATCCGGAGTTTCCTCGGATTGGCCGGATACTACCGCCGGTTCATCGAGAATTTTTCCAAGATTGCCAAGCCTATGACCAGACTTCTGTAGAAGGAAGTAAAGTTTGAATGGACCCCCGACTGCGAAGAAAGCTTCCAGACCCTCAAGAAGAAGCTAGTGTCAGCTCCCATTCTGACTCTGCCAGACATCCGGAAAGACTTCCACGTCTACTGCGATGCCTCTCGTCAAGGATTGGGATGCGTCTTAATGCAAGAAGGGAAGGTGATATCCTACGCCTCCCGGCAGTTGAGACCGCATGAGCTGAACTACCCAACCCACGACCTGGAACTAGCAGCCGTGGTTCATGCCTTGAAGATATGGAGACATTACCTTGTGGGAAATCGGTGTGAGGTCTTCACCGACCACAAGAGCCTCAAGTACATATTCACCCAACCAGATCTGAACCTCAGGCAAAGGAGATGGTTGGAACTGATCAAGGATTACGACTTGGGCATCCATTATCATCCGGGCAAAGCGAACGTGGTGGCAGACGCCCTTAGTCGAAAAGGGTACTGCAATGCCATCATGATTCAAGACCAGGCTCCTCTACTTTATAAAGAGATGGAAAGGCTAAACCTAGGGATCACCACTCGAGAGTACCTCGCTACCTTGGAGTCTCGGCCTGTCTTAATAGACCAGATCCGAGAGAAGCAGAAGGAAGATCCGGACATCCTGGAGATTCAGCAAAACATGAGGAAGGGTAAAGCCCCCGGATTCTCCGAGGACGAACATGGTACCATCTGGTTCGGAAACCGAGTATGCGTACCCAACCTACCTGAGTTGAAGACTCTCATCCTCCAAGAAGCCCACGATACTCTATACTCCATCCATCCCGGGAGTACAAAGATGTACCAAGACCTGAAGGAAAAATACTGGTGGGTCAGCATGAAGAGAGAAATAGCTGAGTATGTGGCCAAGTGCGACACATGCCGGTGAGTCAAGGCAGAGCACCAGAGACCTGCCGGACTGCTTCAACCCCTCAAAGTCCCTGAATGGAAGTGGGAAGAGATAGGAATGGACTTCATCACGGGACTGCCCAGGACCCAAGCTGGTCATGATTCTATCTGGGTGATCGTCGATCGACTCACCAAGGTAGCTCACTTCGTCCCGGTCAAGACAACGTACACCGTCGCAAAGTTGGCTGAGTTGTATATGACCCGGATCGTGTGCCTTCATGGAGTTCCTAAGAAGATTGTATATGACCGTGGGAGTCAGTTTACCTCCAAGTTTTGGAAGAACCTTCAGGAGGAACTCGGCACCCGGCTGAACTTTAGCACCGCCTATCATCCACAGACCGACGGTCAGACCGAAAGGGTCAACCAGATATTGGAGGATATGCTTAGAGCTTGTGCTCTAGACTTTGGCGGAATGTGGGACAAGAACTTACCTTATGCAGAGTTCTCCTACAACAACAGCTATCAAGCCAGCCTGCAGATGTCCCCGTTCGAAGCACTCTATGGGCGTAAGTGCAGAACGCCGTTGCTCTGGGATCAAACCGGAGAATCGCAACTGTTTGGGACTGACTTATTGAGAGAAGCTGAAGAGAAAGTTAAGATCATAAGAGACCGATTGAAGGCAGCCCAATCCAGGCAAAAGAGCTATGCCGACAACCGTCGAAGAGATCTAGCCTTTGAGGAGGGCGATTATGTCTACCTCCGGGTCACTCCCCTCCGTGGCACTCAAAGGTTCAACATGAAAGGCAAACTAGCACCCCGCTACGTCGGACCTTTCCAGATCCTCCGTCGACAAGGAGAAGTGGCATATCAACTGGAACTGCCTCCATCCTTGGCAGGAGTTCATGATGTGTTCCATGTCTCTCAGCTGAAAAAGTGCCTCCGTGTACCCACCGAGCAAGCCGACCTCCAGCAGCTCAATGTCCAAGAAGACTTGACCTACATAGAGAGACCCGTCAAGATCTTGGAAACCAAGGAGAGAGTAACCAGAAGTCGCGTCGTCCGCTTCTGCAAAGTCCAATGGAACAACCATCCCGCCGAAGAAGCCACCTCGGAAAAAGAAGACAAGCTGAAAGCCCAATACCCCGAGCTATTCGAGTACGAGATTCTTGTAAGGGGGATAGGTTTGTAACACCCCAAATTTTCAAAAAAATAAAAATATTATTAAATTCAATTTCTGGGAATTATTATTTCAGAAAATACTTTTAATTCCCTTTTATACCCTTTTGAACTACAACATAGAGTAGATGGCCAAACTAGGAGGTGAAAATTTTTGTATATGATCCCAAGACCAAGCTATATTTTTGAGAATTTTTATAAATTTTTATCAACCTTGGAAGTAGCCCTAATATTTTAATCTATTTTCTGGAATTATTTTTATTCAGAAATGTATTAGAACAGTATTGGGCTCCCCTCCCTCCCTTCTCTCTCTCCCGGCCGGCCCAGCCCACTCCACCCGCGCGCTCAGACTGACAAACGGACCCCACCTGTCGGCGCCGAAACCTTCCCCTCGCGCGCGCACCCGACACCGCGGCCCCACCCGTCAGCCTTCCCGTTCGCTCGCTCGCGCTCACTGGCCAGTGGACCCCACTCGTCAGTCCCGTCGTCAACCTCGCGCCACCGCCCCCAAATCGCGCCGGCCGACGACCTCGCCCTCGGATTCGCCTCGCCGGCTCGTCCCCCATTAAATTGCCGCCATTACTCGGTCCCCCGCGTCGCGCCGACCGTTTCCCCCCGTTAAAACACGCCTTTAAGCCACGGGATCACCACTGCCGTGCATGACCGAGCCCTCGCCGGTGAATAAATCCTCCCCCTCGGCTTTCCTTGTTTGCAACCCTCACCGACGCCACTATTTATACCCCTGGCCTTCACCGCGTTCGACCCCCACGCCCATTCGCACTCAGACCGAACAGAGCAACCACGATTCGCCGTTTAGCGCATTCCCTCTGGTTCGTCTCCGGCCATCGCTCGCCGTCGCACCGGACCACCTCCGCCCGTGCCTTCGCCACCATCGCGACCGCCAGGACCTCCCCAACGCCGGCCACCACTCCGTCGACGACAACCCTCGCCGGATCGCCGTCGCCGCCCAGAACCCGAACACCTCCACCGCCCCCGCTCGTCGCCGGCCTCGCTCCGTCGACCTTTTCTCACCGCCGAGGTACCCTCGTGATCCCCGTAGCACCCTCGTTCCGTTTTAGGCCTTAGACTAGGTCGCCGTCACTCGCCGTGGCCGCTGGCCCGCTCGCCGTCGTCGGAGAAGACGACCGGCACGGGTCGAGTACCCGTGCCGTGTCGGATTCGATCCACGCCGTGCGATCCAGATCTAACGGCCCGGATTTAATCCCTCGTGCGATTTAATCGGCGCCGTCGGATCTGAGTGAAGCGGTACGGTGCGATCTCGTGCGTCCGTTAGTTTTAAAACCCCGCGTTTAATCTCGTGCGTCCACGTGGTACCCCTTCGCACGTTTTAATCCTGGCCGTCCGTAGCCACTTACGCGTCCCGCCTCGCCCTCGCACGTCGGATCTGGATCCGACGGTCCAGATCGACCCGGCGCACGCGCACAGTGCGTGGGTTCACCATGGGCCTGGCTCACCGTGGACCCGAGGGGTTTAAAAATTTGAAAATAAATTCCAGAAATGCTTTTAAACTTGTAAAATTCATATCTAATGCATTTGAACTCTAAAAATTACCATTCCAATTTCAGAAAATTCATAAAATTATTCTCTACATATTTATGCAATAAAAACAGTAGGTTTACTTTGACATTTTCATGTTTATTTAAATAAGTATTCAAATGCCCTTAGGATTAAAATGCAAATTTAAATATTTAAACTCCAGAAAATTTATATATTTGTTCCTTTCTGTTTAAACACTAGAACCACAGAGTTTTCTCTGAATCATTCATATTAAATTAATTAGAAAACTTAATGTGGTATTATTCACACTTAAAAACCCTTTTATGAAAAACAATAATTCATTTTGATTCATTTTAAATTAATTGTGAAATAAATTTCAGAACCTTAACAACTGATTTTCTTTAAAATCAAACCAACTAAAACCCACATGCTTGTTGTGTGATTTTACATTGTTTATATCGAATGTTGTATTTATTCTACTTTATTATTATTGAAAAGACTACGACACCGTCGAGGAGCCGGAATACTTCCCGGAAGTCCCTCCCTCGCCTTTCGTTGAACAAGGCAAGTCACCAAACCATTCTTTTGAACATATTGAACCCATGCTTGAATTGACTATCGCTAAAACACATAGGTTATATATGCATTAGTCAAATGAACCCTTACATTATATTTATTTAGGATCCCCCGACCTTGATGTGCAACCCAAGCCATGCTATCTCGCCTAACCTCCTTGTCACCATATGATCAATGATATTAGCTAGTGTCCAAAGTATTGACACGACCGCTATAGGATAAAAATGAGTCGTAGTAAAATGGTTCTATTATATGATCCCCGTTACTTCTTATCCTTGGAAATTCTGTTGGTGATGAGTCATGGTTGTGAGTGTATGCATGGTGGGTTCCGGGTGCAAGCTAGGGCATTGGTCAGTCGCACCCGGGGCACTATAAGGACCGGTTTGAGGGATCCGTTGCAATACACTTACGTACTAACCACAAGTCTAGTGGGTAAGTCCTAACTAAGGTATGGGTTGTTCCAAACCGAGGCCACCATTTGGAGATGGGTCAAGTTGCACCTGCGGGTGACTTGTACCAATGTGGCGCAAAAGGGGGTGCGACGTTAGCCGGGATGCGGCCCGGCGCGCCGGCGAAACCTAGAGCGGGTGGTTATCGCTTGGAACATCTCATATTGAGGTTTTGGCACGAGTTCCCGTGAAATGGGTCATCTCGTTGAGATGAGTGCGTGCCTTGTGGGTACAGTAGTACATCTCTGATCAGAGTCTTAAATCTTTTCGAAAAGCCGAGCCCACGGTCAAGGGCGGGTTGCGTGACATCCCCCAGTTAGTTTACCTTGAATATGAATGTGCATGATGGATTGACATGTAAGGACCGTTGTGCGAGGAGGTAAAACGTACTCCTCGATTTAGTTGATGTTGATGATGTTCATATTTACTTTCCGCATGATTAAAATATGATTACACTAAATGCTATAACTGCAACTGCTTTATTCCGCATTGTTAGCCTTTATCCTTCCTTGTTTATTATCCTGCATTATTATTTGCATTTTGCGGTGGCTTGTTGAGTACTTTTTGTACTCATACCCGTTGGACCCCACAGAGGATGCTTACTTTGAAGACGGTCTGGAGTAGCGACCCAGTCGAGAAGAAAGATCCTGAAGAAGACGTTCGTCATGCCGCTGTTTAAATTATCTTATTACTGTTTTTACTAAAACAATGTTGTAATAAATATGGTCTGCGTACCATGGATATTGTCGTATGTACGTTGTCGCATGATGAACCTCTTGTATTATTGTTTTTCTATGGAAATTCAATAATGTCTCGATTTGTTTAAATCGGGGCGCTACAGAACCCAGTCTCTCCAAGGTCTCAATGTAACCAATCATCCAGATCACATGAGGACTCACTCGGCTCCCTTCTACCAACCTGCTTCCAAACAAGGACTTAGATACATAGTACCTCTCAGTCCGTGCCTAGTTTTGAAACATGCCCTTGAGCCCTATGATCATATTGTAAGCATCTCTTTCCTCATATTGTTTCTGAAACTCAAAGAACATGCAGGCAAGCATCAGACAACTAACATCCATAGAATCACTAGCATGCTTATCTGTTGCAGAGGCATCTTTCTCTGGTCCATTAGGATGGGGTTCCTCTAGAACATAATCATTTTTCTCCTGCTTGAGAAAATTCTCAAGTTTCTATGCCAATCCATAAAATTTGCTCTAGATAATTTCTCTCGTCCAAGAATAGATCACAAATTAAAAACTGAAGTGAGTTGGTGCCATGATCTACAAAATTAAATACAAGGTTCAACACTATGCTATGTTTATCTTCTATCCAATAAAAGATGTATCACTATGAAAACCAATAACTTTCCCTCCACTACAAGAAAAACAGAAATTTTCGTCGGCTATTTTAATTTCCGTCGGCTTTTCCGAAAGTCGACAGAAGTTAATTGACTTCCGTTGGCCTATAGGAGTCGATGGAAGTTAAGTTAACTTACGTCGGCTTTTGATTGTGGCTGACGGAAGTTAAAGGGATTTTTCCCTCACCTGATATAGAAGCCATAACTTCTGTCGGCCAGCATTAAAGCCGACGGAAGTTATAACTTCAGTAGGCTTTAATGCTGGCCGACGGAAGTTAACAGAAATATCCCCTACCACGCGTGCGCGTATAGGACCTAATCCCTATACGGGCGCCTGTTCCACCCACTTCGGCCACTCGAGTGGTCCGCCCGCCTCGCCCTCGCTCGCCACCGCTCGGAGCCGCCACCGGCTGCCCGCCGCTCGCCCGCCTGCCGACCTCCGCCCTCCTGTGCGCCCCGTTGGCGCCCCCTCTGGACACCATACCAGCGGCCCTTCTTCCCTGCCGCCGGCCGCCGCCACCCGCCGACCTCCGCCGCCAATCAACCAAGTAATTTTTTCCACTTTAACAATTTTTTTCGATTTTTATTTGTGAATTTTGTCGTAGTAATGGATTGCAATATAATGATTGTTATAGTGGTCGGAGATTAATTGTATGATATACACTTCAATTTTGTTGTAGTATGTGATATAATTAATAATTTATTCATTTTGTAATGTCAAGTGGAAATTAATTATTTGATAAAGTTGATTTTTGTCATAGTTGTCCTTATAAAGAGGAAATTAGTATTCTATTCAGAAAATAATTAATAAAATAAAAATCAATTAATTGGTAGGATATATGAATTAATGCTATATTATATGATGATTTCATTACGTTGACTATTACGCTATTACAAAATGTTCCTATATTAATTGTATGCTTTTACAAGTGCTTCGTATGCGATGTGCTATTATATATATATATGTTATTAATTATATTCTAGTATTAATTTATGGTTTGTTGATGATTTCATACACATATGTAATTTTGTATGTGACACCAACGTAAATAGTATAACAAAACCTATGCGTCACCCGTTTTGGACCAACATGTCTCACACGTGTCATGCGTGTGAGATATGTAGGTCTGGAATTGTTCCTTTTTGGACAACCTCGGAGTGGGTGACAGAGCGTGATATTTATGATGAGTCATGAATTCGAATGAGATTTCAGTGACATAACCTTGTTGTTCTCCATTGCACCACTATTAGACATGCAATTGGAGAACAGCGGGGTTATGCTACCGAAATTTCATTTGGACTCATGGCTCGTCATAAATACCATGTTCTATCGGTCACTCTTGGGTGGGTTTAGGACCTATCTTTTCCTATAGACATAGGGATGTGGTATGGAGAAACGTCTAGTACTTATGATGCATTCTCGATTAAATGAATGTTTTGCCTATAGAATGGTCGAGGATGACCGACGGTGGATGTATAGTGGTTGGATGAAAAGTGGAGCTCACACGAGGGAGTGGGTGATCAACGCTGAGAAATTTGTTGACCGCGCATTCGCTTTGACAACAAACACTAGCGTGAGGTCACCATGCATGAAGTCCAGAAATTCTCATTGGCAAGACAAGAGAACGTTGTCATTCCACATTTGCAAACATGGTTTCATGTCAGGTTATGAAGTTTGGACTTTTCACGGCGAGACAGGCCATAAAAAAATGGTATTAGTAGTGGAAGAAGAAGATGATAGCGTGGTTGACGATAGGATGAATGAGATGCTTGATGATATACAGCTGGAGTTTGAAACAAACCCTGAGGATCCTCCAACACCGGAGGTTTAAAAGTTTTTCGATATCCTTCGAGCTTCAGAAGAGCCGTTGCATGAGCACACCACCGTAATCGTTCTTGCTTTCATAACCCGTCTTATGGACATTAAGTCGAAGTTTGCATTCTTCAACAATTGTTATAAGGAGCTCGTGAACCTGATCAGCGATATCCTTCCTATGAACCATATGGTGCTGAAAGACATGTACCAGTCAAAGAAAATGTTTTCTGCTCTCAAAATGGAGTATGAGAATATTGATGTGTGCCAAGATAACTATATGCTTTTCTGGAAAGAACATCGGAATGAGGTGAAATGCTTAAAATGTGGTAAACCGAGATTCGTAGAGGTCGTAAACAAAGATGGTGAAAAGGTGACGACAGAGGTTGCTCATAAGCAACATCGTTACATGTTCAATATGTGCTAAGGACACAAATTGTTTCCGTCTTAACTTCGGGGGAAAGATTTGTTACTTTGATTGTCATAGATGCTTTTTGACCATGAATCAGCCATTTAGGTTATAGAGGAATAGTTTCAAGAAGGACAATGTTGTTGTAAAGGGACCACCAAGACGTTTAAATGGTACAGAAATCACTGATATGCTGAATGAGTTGGTCTTTAATGAGAATGAGGATGGATTTGTAGGATTCAGAACCGAACATAACTGGACCCACATGATGAGGACATCACTTCACATGATACACACATGGAGCCTCCACCTACAATTCAATTACAAGGACCAATCACACGCGCCCGTGCCCGTCGCTTGAACCATGAGGTTAATTCTTTCCTTAGCAACTATGTTAATATTTGTTTGGACGGGATGCTACTGAATACTAGTGATATTTTGTTGCTTAGGAACATGGGAGATGGAATAGAAGAGTTGGAGTTGAAGACGGAGTCGCACGGATGACTTGAAGTCCAGAATTCGCTGGTTCGGACTACATCGACCACCATGCACCAAAATGGGCATAACTTCCTCATACGAAGTCCGATTGGCGCGTTCTTGGACTTTTTGGAAAGCTAAGGAGAAGACGGATCTTTTGCCGTTGGTTTCGTCTCATTTGAAGTCTCGAGTCGACCTGTGTATTTAAAACAGTCCTGCATGACAGAACTGGGTCATGTTGGCCCATAGTCTGAGTCTGTACGTCTTCTAGCCCACAGCCCGTGTCTGTTCGCCTTCCACAGGCTGCCGCCCTATATATTCTCATGCCAGCCGCCTCTAGGGTTAGGTTTTTCTTTGTTTGCATCTACACTGTTGTGTTTAGATCCCGCCCCTTGCACCGGACCGATTGGCTGCTGCATAGGCGTTTGTGAAACCTCACCTTTCATCGTTTGTCTGTGATTTGGCATTCGATTTGTATCCTTTCTGTTCTTGCTTGTGTTCTTGGGTTCGCTTGCAGGAATTAGCCTTCGTGGCGAGGTCAATCGCGTCCTGCGTGGTTGATAACCAACGAAGACAGTGGTGTAACGATTGCAAGGTTTTGATCCGCCGGACCGGAGCCTTGGATCGCCAACGTCGAGATTCTCCACCAACCCAAGTTATCCCTACCTTACGGAAGATCGGGACCAATCCCCCATCAGTTGGTATCAGAGCAAAGGTTTCCCGTTAGGTAATCTCGATCTGCTTTTATTTTACCTAGAGTCCAGAAAAACCGCACCAAAAAAAAATCCCCACCGAGAACCCCTTTGTGCCTTGCGATTTTAATTTCAGTTTTTAACCTTGTTGAGTTTGTGTTCTGGGTCGAGTCTTGTTGCTGGTTTAGTCATCCCTCTGTGTCGTTTGAGTAGGAGTTGTTCTTGTGTCTCAAAAAATTTCCCACCCGAAACCCCCCCTCCAGAACCCTACTCATTTTTCCACATCGAGTCTTTGTGACCCCCCTTCAGTAAAACAGGCATAACTTTTCGCTCGTTTGGCAGAAAAATCTGAAATTTTTTGAGCGTGTTCCTGACCCAATTTGGGGGGTACCTAACTCGGTTCCCCTGTTATCCCTTACCAGAATCACCAAAAAAATCAGGAAGATAAAGAAAAAAATTGGACAAAGTTTTTGCTCGCCGTTCAGCGAACTTGTTGAATTTCTGTGAGCTACATCCCACCTCAGTTGCAGGTGCCAATTTTTGTGGTTGTATCTCTTGTCATCCTTGTTCAAAAAAAATAGAGTGAAAAAAAGGAGAAAAAAAATAAAAAAAGAGAAGCGGTCCTGTTTGTTGCTTGTCTGATCTCTTGTCCGAACTCTTGTCCGAACTCTTGTCCGATCTGAGGCAGGCATTGGCAGCTACTGCTTGTCCGATCTCTTGTCCGATCCCTTGTCCGATCAGCGGCAAAAAAAATTGTGCACATACCCTTGTCCGATCCCTTGTCCGATCTGTAAAGAGCTGAATTTGGTCTGTTTTTTGCTTCCATTTGATTTTTGGGCACATAGTTTCCCTCTTTTGCTTAAACTTTCACATTGGGAGCACTAAGGCCAGCAACTTTGACGAGTATTAGGGAACACTTATTGAACTTGGTTTAACTGTTATTAATATTGCTATTCCTTGCTACTCATTTTGCCTTCCAAGCTACACCTTTCTCTTGGTCAGGACAGGATCATTTCTTGCAATTGCACACCACCCTCCACTTGGTTCATCACTTGTAGGCCGGTGACCTCACTGCGGCGTGGTAAGAACCCTTGCAAGCGTGGGTAAGGTGCTTGACGGATTGCTTCCACCTCACACCCACCACCCCACCTAGCTGTTTTCCATCAGGATTATTCTTTGTTGTTTTGTCTTTTCACTAATATGGCAGCACTTATTGTACAACGTGACCTGAGCACTCACATGGACCAGGACGATCAGGCACAACGGAACAATCTGTTTCAGACTTTCTTCGTCGTCAATAACCGTCGTGTGCGTGTCATCATCGACAGCGGTAGTTGCAACAATTTGGTGAGCCACGACATGGTAACGAAGCTTCAACTTCCCACACGTGCGCATCCACACCCTTACCATGTGCAATGGTTCAACAATAGCGGTAAGGTCAAGGTAACACAAACTGCTCACATCAAATTTTCCATTGGTACATACTTCGGAGCTGCTGATTTTGATGTAGTACCAATGCAAGCATGTTCTCTGTTACTTGGTAGACCTTGGGAGTATGATACTGATGCTACACACCATGGTAGGAGCAATAAGTACACATTTATGTATAAAGGAAAGAAAGTTACATTGCTTCCTATGACTCCTGCTGAAATTGTAAAATTTGAACAAGAAAAACATGCTAGGGATGCACAAAAGAGCAAACAACCTTCTGAAAATCAGCAAGTAGCTAAGACGCTTTTGAGGCAACAGAAAGGTAAAATTGCTTCTCCTTCTTCATCACAAGTTATTAATCTGAAAGGACATGTCATGCTTGCAACTAAAACTGACCTTGCTAAAATTTGTGATGATACTCCCTTGCTATACGGCTTGATTTGCACAAACATGTTGTTTTCACTTGCGAACATTCCTAGCTCTGTTCCTGTTGCAGTCACTGACCTTTTGCAGGAGTTTAACGATGTTTTTCCTGCTGAGATACCACCCGGGCTGCCACCGATACGCGGCATCGAGCACCAAATTGATTTAATCCCGGGGGCGTCTCTTCCTAATCATGCAGCATACCGTACCAATCCGGAGGAGACAAAAGAAATTGAGCGCCAAGTACAAGACCTTCTTGATCGTGGGTACGTTCGTGAAAGCCTTAGTCCTTGTGCAGTACCCGTTCTTTTGGTGCCTAAGAAAGATGGTAGTTGGCGCATGTGTGTTGATTGTCGTGCTATTAATAATATCACCATTCGATATCGACACCCTATTCCTAGATTGGATGACATGCTTGATGAGCTTAGTGGTGCCATTATATTTACTAAGATCGATCTCCGTAGTGGCTACCACCAAATTCGCATGAAACTAGGTGATGAATGGAAAACTGCTTTTAAAACAAAGTTTGGATTATATGAGTGGCTTGTCATGCCTTTTGGGCTTACTAATGCACCTAGTACCTTCATACGCTTGATGAATGAAGTCCTACGGCACTTTATAGGACGCTTTGTGGTTGTATACTTTGATGATATCTTGGTTTATAGCAAGTCTCTCACTGAACATGTTGAACACCTACGTGCTGTTTTTTCTGTCCTCCGTGAGGCTAGAATGTTTGGTAACCTTGAGAAGTGCACGTTTTGCACGGATTGAGTTGTGTTTCTTGGATATGTTGTCACTTCACAGGGTATTGAGGTTGATGCGGCAAAGGTAGAAGCAATCAACAGCTGGCCGCATCCCCAAACTATCACACAGGTACGTAGTTTTCTTGGTCTTGCAGGTTTCTACCGGTGTTTTGTGAAAGATTTCAGCACCATAGCCGGTCCTTTGCATGAGTTGACCAAGAAGGGAGTTACTTTTACTTGGGAGCCAGCACATGAACAAGCTTTTGCCACACTCAAAGATCGTCTTACACATGCACCTCTACTTCAGCTACCCGACTTCAGTAAGCCTTTTGAGTTAGAATGTGATGCTAGTGGGTTTGGATTAGGAGGTGTGCTGCTACAAGGAGGTAAACCCGTGGCCTATTTTAGTGAGAAATTACATGGTCCACAGTTGAATTATTCTACCTATGATAAGGAATTATATGTCTTAGTGCGTGTGCTTGAAACTTGGCAACATTACCTTTTGCCTAAGGAATTTATTATTCATTCGGATCATGAAGCATTGAAGCATATACGTAGTCAAGCAAATCTGAATAAAAGACATGCTAAATGGGTAGAATTTATTGAGACTTTTCCATATATCATTAAGCATAAGAAAGGGAAAGATAATGTGATTGCCGATGCTTTATCTAGACGTTATAAATTGCTTTCTCAACTGGATTATAAGATCTTTGGTTTAGAAACATTGAAGGACATGTATGCTACTGATTTGGACTTCAAAGATGCTTTTGCAAATTGTACAAATGACCGTGCTTGGAACAAATATGTGTTGAATAATGGATATCTTTTTCGTGCTAACAAGTTATGTGTGCCGGCTAGCTCTCTTCGCTTGTTGTTATTGCAGGAAGCACACGGTGGTGGTTTGATGGGTCATTTTGGATCAAAGAAAACCGAAGATGTGCTGTCCACACACTTCTATTGGCCTAGGATGAGACGCGATGTTGAGCGCTATGTGGCACGATGCATTACTTGCAATAAAGCTAAGTCCCGTCTAAACCCACATGGTCTTTATATGCCTCTGCCCGTTCCTAGTATACCTTGGGAGGATATTTCTATGGATTTTGTGTTAGGATTACCTAGAACTAGGAGGGGGAGAGATAGTATTTTTGTGGTGGTAGATCGTTTCTCTAAAATGGCGCATTTTATACCTTGTCACAAGAGCGACGACGCTACAAATGTTGTTGATTTGTTTTTCAGAGAGGTCGTACGCTTGCATGGAGTTCCCAATACCATCGTTTCAGATCGTGATGCTAAATTTTTAAGTCATTTTTGGAGGACGTTGTGGCATAAATTGGGGACGAAGCTGCTGCTTTCTACTACTTGTCACCCCCAAACGGATGGACAAACGGAGGTCGTCAATCGTACATTGTCCACCATGCTGAGGGTTGTCTTGAAGACCAACTTGAAGCTTTGGAAAGAGTGTCTACCTCATATTAAGTTTGCATATAATAGGTCAGTACACTCCACTACTAAGGTGAGTCCGTTTCAAGTGGTCTATGGCTTTAATCCGCGTGCTCCTATTGATTTGCTACCATTGCCACCATCTGAAAAATTGAATTTTGATGCTACTACACGTGCTGAATTATTGCTGAAGATGCATGAAACTACTAAAGCAAACATAGAGAAAATGAATGAGAAATATCGTGCTTATGGTAGTAAGGGTAGAAAAGAGATAACATTTGAACCGGGTGATCTTGTTTGGTTGCACTTGCGCAAAGATCGTTTTTCTGATTTGAGAAAGTCTAAATTGATGCCCCGTGCTGCTGGTCCTTTCCGTGTGCTTGAGAAGATAAATGATAATGCATATAAACTTGAGTTGCCTGCAACTTTTGGGGTTAGTCCCACATTTAACATTTCAGATTTAAAGCCCTATTTGGGAGATGACGATGACCTTGAGTCGAGGACGACTCCAATTCAAGAAGGGGAGGATGATGAGGACATCACTTCACATGATACACACATGGAGCCTCCACCTACAATTCAATTACAAGGACCAATCACACGCGCCCGTGCCCGTCGCTTGAACCATGAGGTTAATTCTTTCCTTAGCAACTATGTTAATATTTGTTTGGACGGGATGCTACTGAATACTAGTGATATTTTGTTGCTTAGGAACATGGGAGATGGAATAGAAGAGTTGGAGTTGAAGACGGAGTCACACGGATGACTTGAAGTCCAGAATTCGCTGGTTCGAACTACATCGACCACCATGCACCAAAATGGGCATAACTTCCTCATACAAAGTCCGATTAGCGCGTTCTTGGACTTTTTGGAAAGCTAAGGAGAAGACGGATCTTTTGCCGTTGGTTTCGTCTCATTTGAAGTCTCGAGTCGACCTGTGTATTTAAAACAGTCCTGCGTGACAGAACTGGGCCATGTTGGCCCATAGTCTGAGTCTGTACGTCTTCTAGCCCACAGCCCATGTCTGTTCGCCTTCCACAGGCTGCCGCCCTATATATTCTCACGCCAGCCGCCTCTAGGGTTAGGTTTTGCTTTGTTTGCATCTACACTGTTGTGTTTAGATCCCGCCCCTTGCACCGGACCGATTGGCTGCTGCATAGGCGTTTGTGAAACCTCACCTTTCATCGTTTGTCTGTGATTTGGCATTCGATTTGTATCCTTCCTGTTCTTGCTTGTGTTCTTGGGTTCGCTTGTAGGAATTAGCCTTCGTGGCGAGGTCAATCGCGTCCTGCGTGGTTGATAACCAACGGAGACAGTGGTGTAACGATTGCAAGGTTATGATCCGCCGGACCGGAGCCTTGGATCGCCAACGTCGAGATTCTCCACCAACCCAAGTTATTCCTACCTAACGAAAGATCGGGACCAATCCCCCATCACCACATATGTGGCTTATGCGAATTGTTGTATGTCAAATCACTGATTCTGATGCACAACATTGACGTTATGCATCAAGAACATAATGTTGTGAAAGCATTATAAGTACATGTATGGATTTTGTGGATAGGACAAAAGATAATCTAAAGGAGAGAAGAGATTTAGCTGAGATTTGTAATCGACCAACCCTTGAGTTGACAAATAGCGGTGGCAAGCCACGTGCCCAATTTTGTTTAAAACCTAAAGAAAAGAAACAAGTAATGAGGTGGTTGAAAAATTAGAAATTCTCAGATGGTTATGTCGCGGGATTTAGAAGAGATGTGAATTTGAAGACAAGGAAGTTAAATGGTTGGAAAAGTCACGATTACCACATGATAATGGAAAGACTCTTTCCTGTAATGTTTCGTGGGTACTTGAATGATGATGTGTGGAAGGTGTTAGCTGAGTTGAGCTATTTTAATAGACAACTTTGTGCTAAAGAAATTAATAAAGATATGATGGAAAAGTTGGAGAAAGAGATACCGGTGCTTTTATGTAAATTGGAAGAAATATTCCCTCCAGGATTCTTCAATCCAATGCAATATTTACTGGTTCATCTTTCATATGAAGCTAAGGTAGGAGGCCCTGCGCAATATAGGTGGATGTATCATATTGAAAGGTCCCTAAAGAAGCTTAGAGTGATGGTTGGCAATAAGGCCAGAGTTGAAGGTTGCATCGTGGAAGAATTTAAATTGAAAGAGATAGCATACTTCACTAGTGTATACTTCGTTGAGCATCACAGTGTCAACACACCTGCTATGCGGTACCCTATGGGTGAAGACAATACTTGTAGTGACCTTCAAATTTTTGGGTGGAAGGGCATAACTGTTGGTGTTTCCACGACATATTATGTAACTTAGGAAGAATAGACATATGCTTTGCTCTACATGTACTCAAATATGGAAGAGATGGAACAATATTTCGCGTAAGTGAATGCTTTTTATTTTTATATTTTACCGACGATGTTTTATACCTATTTGTTTCTTCCATTCGTTACAATAATAATATGTTTGATTCGAAATACTTGACGTTTGGTCGTCAACCAACGGAGAAGCAATTATATAAGTTGCGTCGAGATGGAATAAATGACAGACCTAGTTTCCTCACTTGGTTCATAGAACATGTAAATCCTTACCTTTTGAGACACGTATTATTTTACTCTATTAGGTTAATTATCTTATAAACTTGTATGATTTGCAGTGCGTGCTCGCTGGCAATGTACATGTAGACTTGTGACAGCTCTCTTATGGAAGTATTACTACCAAAAGTTACGGTCGATATGATGTGAACGGTTTCCGCTTCCGTTCAACTATTTTTGAAGCGTATCGACCTCTTACAGCAACAACTAATACTGGAGTTTCTACGAGGGTCATTGATGGTGAAGGACACAAAACTATGTATTATGGAATCATCAAAAATAAAATCAAGTAAAACTTTGCGGGGAATAAGGAGCTTAAAGTAGTCTTATTCGATTGTGATTGGTTTGACCCCAAACATGGTACTCAAGAAAACTAATTTGGGATGGTTGAAGTCAAACACGCAGAACAACTATGTGGTTGCAATAATTTTGTCCTTGCTCACCAAGTCGAGCAGGTATATTATATGTCGTACCCGTGTGAAAAACTAAGTGCTTGGTGGGTAGTCTACAAAGTGAATCCTCAAGAATGTCTAGACACCCCTAGTGATGGTACTTATCAATTGGAGGTTGAAGAGGTCAATTGTAACACCCCAAATTTTCAAGGAAATAAAAATATCATTTAATCTATTTTCCTGGAGTTATTTATTTTGGAAATACCTATAATGCCCTCCTTAACCGTTTTGAACTAGAACCTAGATGAAATGACCAAACCAGAGGCTAGAAAATTTTGTATGTAATCCCAAGACCAAAATATATTTTTGAGAATTTTTACAAATTTTTATCACTCTTGGAAATAACCCAAATATTTTAAATCAATTTCTATAATTATTTTTATTCAGAAAAGCAGTTAAACAGTAACGAGCCCTCCCCCTCCCTTTCTCTCTCCCGACCGGCCCAGCCCACTCCCTTCCCCACACCCGTACTGACACCCGGGCCCCACCCATCAGAGACCCTCTCCTCTCCGTGCGCGCGCCCGACCGCCCGACCCCACCCGTCAGTCGCCTCGCCCGCTCGCTCGAGCCCGCTGCCCGGTGGCCCCCACCTGTCGGACCCGTCTTCCCCGCAGGATACGCACCCAAATCCCCCCACTCGCCGGCCGAAGCCCTAATCCCGCCTCGGATCTGCCCCCGCTGGCCCCCTCCCTTTAATCCGTCACCGGCAATGAATTCCCCTCAACGCGCCGACCGTTTCCCCATTAAAACTAGCCTGATCGCGTCCCGATTCGATGAATTTGCATGCTACCCGAAGCTCACCGGCGTTTAAACGCGTTAACCCTCGGGCACCGCCAATTGCGCCCCCTCTGCCCCCACCGGTGACCCTATTTAAACCCCCTAGTACCCCGCATTCGACCCCCACGCTCACACACTGCAAGATAGAACAGAACACCCCCTCTACAACTTTTAACTCTCCACCGCCGCCCGCACTCCGGTCACCGCTCACCGTCGTCGGTGACCACCTCTGCCCTAGGAGACCACACCTTCATGACCGCCAGGACCTCACCACCCTCGGCCACCCCTCCGCCGACGACGAACCCCACCGGATCGCCGTCACCGACAAGGAACCCGAACCACTCCGCCGTCTACCCTCGTCACCGGCCACGCTCCGTCGACCTCTCGCCTCGCCTAAGGTACCCCCGTGTTCCCCTAGGCGTCCTCTTTCTATTTCTAGGCATAGCTAGGGCCATCGTCGCTCGCCGTGGCCTCTGGCCCGCTCGCCGTCATCGGAGAAGACGACTGGCATGGGCTGAGTACCCATGCCATGTCGGATTCGCTCTCGGCCATGTGATCCTGATCCAACAGCAGAAGTTAGGTCGTCTCGTGATTTAATCTGATGCGTTAGATCATAGCGAATCAGTACGTTTTAATCTCGTGCGTCCATTGGTATTTAAAACTTGCATTCGATCTGAGCCGCACGATGCGTACCGGTTCAGCGTTTTAATCTCAGCCGTCCACGTTATTTTAACCCCCCGCCTCGCCCGTGGCCGCCCGATCGCGATCCAACGGTGGATCTCGATCCGGCGCACGCGCACAGTGCGCGGGTTCATGGTGGATCTGGTTCACCGTGGACCCGAGGCTGTTTTGGATTTAATTTAAATTCCAGAAATGGTTTCAAACTTCTAAAATTCATATCTTGTGCATTTTAACTCTAAAAACTACCATTTCAATTCCAGAAAATTAGTAATTTTCTTCTCTACATGTTAATACAATAAAAACAGTATGTTTACTTTGAATATTTCATGCTTATTCAATAAAGTATTCAAATGCTCTTTAGGGTAAATTACAAATTTAATTATTTCAATTTCAGTAAAATTTATCTTTGTTCATTTCCTGTTAATAAGATGAAACCACCAAGTTTTCTCTGAACCCCTTATTTTGAATTAGTTAGAAAACTTAAAATAAGATTGTTCACACTTAAAATCTCTTTTATAAAGGACCATATTTCATTATAGTCCATTTTTAAATATTCATAAAATGAATTTCAGAAACTTAACAACTTTATTTTCCTTAAGTTAACCCAATCAAAACTTATACGCTTGTTGTGCGATTTTTGTATTGTTTATTGAATGTTATATTTATTATTCATGTTAAAAAGACTACGACGCCGCCGAGAAGCCGGAATATTACCCGGAAGTTCCCCTGTCGCCTTTCGCTGAACAAGGCAAGTCACCAAACCAATCTCTTGAGCATATTGAACCCATGTTTTATTAAACTATCGCTAAAACACATAGGATATACATGCATTAGTCAAATAAAACCCTCACAATATATTTATTAGGATCCCCCGACCTTGATGTGCAACCCAAGCCATGCTATCTCGCCTAAATTCCTTGTCACCATATGATTAGTATTATTAGCTAGTGTCCAATGTATTGACACGGTTGCTATATGATTAAAAATGAGTCGTAGTGATTGGAATCTACTATATGATCCCCGTTATTCTTATCTCTGGAATGCTGTTGGTGATAGAGTTATGGTTGAGAGTGTATGCATGGTGGGTTTCGGGTGCAAGCTAGGGCATTAGTCGGTAGCACCCGGGGCACTATAAGAACCGGTCTGCGGGATCCGTTGCAATACACTTCCGTACTAACCACAAGTCTAATAGGTAAGTCCAAACTAAGGTATGGAGTGTTCCAAACCGAGGCCACCACTTGGAGATGGGTCAAGCAGCACCTGCGGGTGGCTTGTACCAACGTGGCGCAAAAGGGGGTGCGACATTAGCCGGGATGCGGCCCGGCGCGCCGGCGAAACCTAGAGCGGGTGGTTATCGCTTGGAGCATTTCATGTTGAGGTTTTGGCACGAGTTCCCGTGGTATAGGTCATCTCGTTACACTTTGGTGTTTGGGATGAGTGTGTGCCTTGTGGGTACAGTAGTACACCTCTAATCAGAGTCATAAATCTTTTCGAAAAGCCGAGCCCACGGTCAAGGGCGGGTTGCGTGACATCCCACAGTTAGTTTACTTTTGGAATGGATGTGCACGATGGTTTGACATGTAAGGACTGTTGTGCGAGGAGGGAAAACGTACTCCTCGAGTTAGATGGTATTATTGATGTTCATGTTTATTATTCCGCATGATAAAATTTGACTACACTAAATGCAATAACTAAAAATGTACTTTTCCGCACTTTTAGCCATTATCCTTCCTTTGTTATTATCTTGCATTATTACTTGCATCTGCGGTGGCTTGTTGAGTACTCTTTGTACTCATACCCGTTGGACACACAATTCAGAGGATGCCTACTACGAGGATGGTCTGGAGTAGCGACCCAGTCAAGAAGAAGATCCTGAAGAGGGCGTTCGTCATGCTTTTAATTGTTTATTTTATTTTTACTCTTATGTAATAATTATGGTCTGCATACCATGAATGCTTGTCGTATGTACGTTGTCGCATGATGAACCTCTTGTATTATTGTTTTTCTTTGGAAATTCAATAATGTTCCGATTTGATAAATCGGGGCGTCACATCGATGAGGTTTACCAAGATGATTAATTGCTGACTTCATTTAATGTTGAGCCAGACTCGCCAGCAAATTCTTTTCTTGGTGATTCTAATGATGTAGCAGTTCCCAAGAAAAGGAAACAGCAACATAAGAAGAAAAAAGTAACATGGCGTGCTTTGGGGAGCAAGGGACAATTTGATCCTGATTCTTATGATAATTGACAAGTAATTGTTTTCATACATGCATTGTGTACGTTAAATATATTTCATATTATATTATTTTTCATAAGTTCTAACTTTTCGTACTAATAAATGCTCATTTGTGCTTGTTTTGAATAGAATGTCAAAAAAGTTGAAGAGTGTCACAAGGAAGCTTTTTGGCTTGAAGACTACACCGACGACTCAGGAGGACACCCTATTCCAAGGTACCTCCTCTTCTTCAAACAGACATCGTGAAGAGCAACTCTTAAGATGCATAGATCCAACATTAATGGGTCGGCCTATTGCATTTCTAAGAGATAATGAGGTAACCTTCAAATTGATTTTTATGCCAATTATAAACTATTACTAATTGTTTTAATACTATTTTGAAGGAGGAAGAGCATCCAGAGGGTGTGGGTCAGGAGGATGACCCGGAGGGTGGGGGCAGAGGGGGATGACCAGGAGGGTGCGGGGTAGGGGGCTGACCCAGAGGGTGCGGGGCAGGGGGCTGACCCGGAGGAGGGTGCAGGGCAGGAGGAGGGTTTGGGTCAAGGGGATGGAGTTGAGGCTTTAGGGTCATCCTCACATTCTTTCAGGACAAGCCACCTGGTCACCCCTCCAATAGCCCCTCCGGGTGAAAACAAGATCTAGATTACGCCTGTAGGTGATGGGTAAGTCTCATACTCTAGTGGTTTGCTTTACTTCAAAAAATTTCTTTCAGTAAACTGACTTTATTTATTATGTATTTCTAGATCTTGGATTGACTCTCGGTTTGACGACACTTCGAGGGTCAGGCAGGTTAACCAGATATTGGATAACTTGTGTCGTTTGCACTACCTAGGGGTGTTGACACTACTGACCAGTGATCGGCTACTATGCCAGACATGGGACTAATACCGGTTTGCTCCTGACGGGACCCATGGAACTGCCTAGGGAGCGGTGTCTCATGAATTCTGGGTATGTGTTTTTTTCATTAATTGTTTTGTTTTAACGCAAAACTTTTGGAGTTACAGTACATTACTAATCATGACTTTTTTAGTTATGTTTTTGCTTGCCAGAATCGGGCAATCACCATAATCATGCCCTTGTTGTCTTCAACAACAATGCACACAAGGTGGTGAAGGACGCGATTTCATATGCCCGTATTCAAGCGAAAAATGCGTACTACAAGGAGAAGCTAGGGCAACGAATGAGCAAGGCGAGGGGTTCTTCAGCAATGTACTTGACTGAGGAGGAATATCATTCAGTAAACAATTCTAATTCTTTAATCTTTGATTTTTGAGATTTATTTTCATATAATGCAGAAGCTTAACATCTCTGTGTAGGTAAGGATTTTGTGGTTTGCAAACCGCGAGGATGCCTAGTTTGAATTCTGCAAGGTTTGGTTTTCAGCTAGATTCAAGAAGACTTTCACTACAACAAAACAGAATATTTTCGTCGGCCAAGTTAACTTCCGTCGGCTTTTGGGCAAGCCGACGGAAGTTAAATAACTTCCGTCGGCCTCCACGAGCCGACGGAAGTTAAGTTAACTTCCGTCGGCTTCTGACAGTGGCCGACGGAAGTTAGCGGGGTTTTTCCGCGGCCGCCCGGATCCCCCTAACTTCCGTCGGCCAGCATTAAAGCCGACGGAAGTTAGGGATTATTCCCCAATTGTGCGCGCGTACAGGGAGACCTAATCTCCCTGTACGCGCGTGCGCCCGCCCGTCTCGCCCTGCCGCAGCCGCCTACCGCCGCCACCACCTCCCGCCGCCGCCGCCGCATCCACCCGCCGCCGCCGCGTCCCGGACGGCTCCCGCCGCCGCGTCCCGGACGGCTCCCGCCGCCGCCGCCGCATCCTCCCGCCGCCGCCGCGTCCCGGACGCACCCGCCACCGGCCAACCGCCGCCGGCCCCCGCCCACCGCCGTAGGCCGCCGTGCCTCTCGCCGGTGTCCCGCCGCCGCCCACGCCCCCACCGCCCGCCCCCGTCGCCGCCGGCCCCCGCCGCCGGCCCCCGCCCACCGCCGTAGGCCGCCGTGCCCCTCGCCGGTGTCCTGCCGCCGTGCTCCCGGCCACCGGCCAACCGCCATCGGTGCCCCGCCGCCGCCGTGTCCTCGGCCCCCGGCCGCCGGCCACCGCCCACGCCGGTGACCACCGCCGTCCATCCCGGCACCCCGCCGCCGCCGCCACCATTCACCCATCACCCGCCGACCGTAGCCGTCGCCGCCGTCGTTCCCAAGTAATTTTTATTGCATGTTTATTGCATGTTTATTGAATTGAATCAATGTTTATTGCATTTTTGGATGCTCTCATATTGCTTGAGGTTGATGACATAGTGATGAAATCATTTAATCAGTGTTTTTGTGAAAAGAACATGTGGCATGAGACTTAGACCAGATTTATAGTCAAATAAAACTAATAATGTCAGGACTGAGGAATTTTTTAATATATTGTCATGTTGTCATGTTGTAATGAATTGAATCATGGTTGTCACGGCGTCACCTAGGCGCCGACTAGGCGTCCAGGCGGTCCGCACCGAGCGCCATGCCGGCTAGCCTCGCCTGGTGGAGTTGGGCGCCCGCCTGGCCATTCAAGGCATCACCCATGGTGACTAGGTGGTCACCGGGTGTCTCTGGGCGGCCGACTAGGTGAAAGTGCCTTTGACTAAGGCGTCAGCGCGTCGCCCTAGCTAGCCCCCCTATCGAGTCTCGACTGAGTCGACTCTCTACCTTCCCTTCCACTTGCGCCACCACCTCTGCCCCTTGCGCCGCTGGCCGCCGCCTCTGCTACCCCTCCCCTTGCGCCGCCGGTCGCCGCCTCTGCGCTACCCTTCCCCGTGCGCCGCGTCGCCGCCTCTGCTACCCCTTCCCCTTGTGCCACCACCGCCTCTGCTACCCCTCCCCGTGGCACCTCTCTCCTTTCTGCCTCTCTAATCCTCTCCCCCTCCCTCGCGGCGATGGCGCGGCGAGGGCTCGATAGGGCATGGCGAGGGCATAGCAGGGCACTTCCGTCGGCCAAAGGCTGACTTCCGTCAGCAATTGGTCGCCAGGTGTCTCTGGACGGCCGACTGAGTTATGGACGGCCCCCCTCTCGAGTCTCGACTGAGTTATGGTTTACAAATGGGCTTTAAATGAGCTGAAATTTAAATGGGTTGTGTGGTAAAATTGAAATATATATGTGCTATTAATTATATTCTTGTGTTAATTTGTGGTTTGTTGATGATTTCATTACGGTGATTAGTATATTATATATATATATACTTTATTATTATATATATTTCTTTTCGTATGCAATTTTTTATTTGACAACAACGTAGATAGTGTAACGAAACCTATGCGTCACCCGTTTCGGACCAACATGTCTCACACGTGTCATGCGTGTGAGATGTGTAGGTCCGGAATTGTCCCTTTTTGGACAGCCTCAGAGTGGGCGACAGAGCGTGGTTTTATGATGAGTCATGAGTCCGAATGAGATTTCAGTAACATAACCTTGTTGTTCTCCATTGCACCACTATCAGGCGTGCAATTGGAGAACAGCGGGGTTATGCTGCTGAAATTTCGTTCGGACTCATGGCTCGTCATAAATACCACGTTTTGTCGGTCACTCTTGGGTGGGTTTAGGACCTATCTTTTCCTATAGACCATTGTTGTCACGGCATCGCCTGCGCCGACTAGGCATCCAGGCGGTCACCGCTGGACGCCATGGTGAATTGCGTCGCCGGTGGGCTCTGCTTCCCCTTGCGTCGCCGGCCGCCCGGCCGCCTCTACTTCCCCTCCGTTGTCCGGAGGCGGAGGCGGGGGGTGGCCAGGGTGTGTGTTTGTTGCGAGCCTCTTGACTGAATGAATGTTTTGCATATAGAATGGCTGAGGACGACCGACGGTGGATGTATAGTGGTTGGATGAAAAGTGGAGCTCACACGAGGGAGTGGGTAATCAACGCTGAGAAATTTGTTGATCGTGCATTCGCTTTGACAACAAACACTCCCGCGAGGTGCCCATGCATGAAGTGCAGAAATTCTCGTTGGCAAGACAAGAGGACGATGTCGTTGCATATTTGCAAATATGGTTTCGTGCCAGGTTATGAAGTTTGGTCTTTTCACGGCGAGACAGGCCTTGAAAAAACGGTATTAGTAGTGGAAGAAGAAGATGATAGCGTTGCTGACGATAGGATGGATGAGATGGTTGATGCTATACGACCGGAGTTTGAATCAAACCCCGAGGATCCTCCAACACCGGAGGTTCAAAAGTTTTTCGACATCCTTCGAGCTTCAGAAGAGCCATTGCATGAGCACACCACCGTAAGCGTTCTCGCTTTCGTGACTCGTATTATGGCTATTAAGTCAAAGTTTGCATTTTCAAACAATTGTTATAAGGAGCTCTTGAATCTGATCAGCGATATCCTTCCTAAGAACCATAAGGTGCCGAAAGACATGTATCAGTCAAAGAAAATGCTTTCTGCTCTCGGTATGGAGTATGAGAAGATTGATGTGTGCCGAGATAATTGTATGTTGTTCTGGAAAGAACATAGTAATGAGGTGAAATGCTTAAAATGTGGTAAACCGAGATTCGTAGAGGTCGTAAATGAAGACGGAGAGAAGGTGACGACAGAGGTTGCTCATAAGCAACTTCGTTACATGCCTCTTACACCTCGGGTGAAACGATTGTTTCTATCAAAGAAAACCGCTAGACATATGCGATGGCATAAAGAAGGTGTACGTGAGAATAATGAAGTAATGGTGCACCCATCTGATGGTGCGGCATGGAAGGCTCTAGATGATTTTGATGCAGACTTTGCTAGTGATGCAAGGAATGTTCGCATCGGGTTGGCAACTGATGGATTCACCCCTTTCAATGTAACGGCATCGTCGTACTCTTGTTGGCCCGTGTTTGCTATTCCATACAACCTTCCACCTTCATTTTGTATGAAATATGAATTTATGTTCCTGTGTCTCATTATACCCGGTCCAGATCATCCTGGAACACGACTAAACGTGATGTTGAAGCCCTTAATTGAAGAGTTGAAACAATTGTGGAAAGGAGTTGAAGCATATGACTATGACCAGAAACAAAAATTCAATCTTCGAGTTGCGTATCTGTGGTCGGTTCACGATTTTCCGGCATACGGTATTTTTTCTGGTTGGAGTTGTCATGGAAGGTTGACATGCCCGATATGTGCAAAGGACACAGATTGTTTCCGTCTGAACTTCGGGGGAAAGATTTGTTACTTTGATTGCCATAGATGCTTTTTGCCCATGAATCACCCATTTAGGTTACAGAGGAACAATTTCAAGAAGGACAGCATTGTTGTAAAGGGACCACCAAGGCGTTTAAATGGTACAGAAATCGCTGATATGCTGAATGAGTTGGTCCTTAATGAAAATGAGGATGGATTTGTAGGATTCGGAACCGAACATAATTGGACTCACATATGTGGTTTATGGGAACTGCCGTACGTCAAATCACTAATTCTGATGCACAACATTGACGTTATGCATCAGGAACGTAATGTTGGTGAAAGCATTATAAGTACATGTATGGATTTTACTGACAGGACAAAAGATAATGTAAAGGCGAGAAGAGATTTAGCTGAGATTTGTAATCGACCAACCCTTGAGTTGACGAATAGTGGTGGCAAGCCACGTGCCCCATTTTGTTTAAAACCTAAAGAAAAAAAACAAGTAATGAGGTGGTTGAAAAATTTGAAATTCCCAGATGGTTACGCCGCAGGATTTAGAAGAGCTGTGAACTTGAAGACAGGGAAATTAAATGGATTGAAAAGTCACGATTACCACATAATAATGGAAAGACTCCTTCCTGTAATGTTTCGTGGGTACCTGAATGATGATGTGTGGAAGGCGTTAGCTGAGCTGAGCCATTTTTATAGACAACTTTGTGCGAAAGAAATTAAGAAAGATATGATGGAGATGCTAGAGAAAGAGATCCCGGTACTTTTATGTAAACTGGAAAAAATATTCCCTCCAGGGTTCTTCAATCCAATGCAACATTTACTGGTTCATCTGCCATATGAAGCTAAGGTAGGTGGCCCTGTGCAATATAGGTGGATGTATCATATTGAAAGGTCCCTAAAGAAGCTTAGAGCGATGGTTGGTAATAAGGCCAGAGTTGAAGGTTGCATCGCAGAAGAATTTAAATTGAAAGAGATAGCATACTTCACTAGTGTATACTTCGCTGAGCATCACAATGTCAACACACCTGCTACACGGTACCATATGGATGAAGACCATCCTTGTAGTGATCTCCAAATATTTGGGTGGAAGGGCATAACTGTTGGTGTTTCCACGACATATTATGTAACTCAGGAAGAACGAACAAATGCCTTGCTCTACATGTACTCAAATATGGAAGAGATGGAACAATATTTCGCGTAAGTGATTCGTTTTAGTTTTATATTTTACCTCCAAATTTTATACCCGTTTGTTTACCTATTCGTTACATTGACAGTATGTTTGATTCGAAATACTTGCCATCTGGTCGTCAACCAACGGAGAAGCAATTAGATAAATTGCGTCGAGAAGGAGTAAATGGCGGGCCTAGTTTTCTCACTTGGTTCAGAGAACATGTAAATCCTTACCTTTTCTGACACGTATTATTTTACTCTACTGGGTTAATTATCTTATAATCTCTTATGATTTGCAGTGCGTGCTCGCTGACAATGTACATATAGACTTGCGACAGCTCTCTTACGGGAGTATTAGTGCCAAAAGTTACGGTCGCTACGATGTTAATGGTTTCCGCTTCCGTTCAACTATATTTGAAGCATATCGACCTCTAGCGGCAACAACTAATACTGGTGTTGTTACAAGGGTCGTTGATGGACAAGGACACGAAACTATGTATTATGGAATCATCAACAATATAATCGAGTACAAATTTGCCGGGAATAAAGAGATTAAAGTAGTCTTCTTCGATTGTGATTGGTTCGACCCTAAACATGGTACTCGTGAAAACCAATTTGGGATGGTTGAAGTCAAACACGCGGAACGATTATCTAGTTGCGACAATTTTGTCCTTGCTCATCAAGTCGAGCAGGTGTATTATATGCCCTACCCATGTGAAAAACTAAGTGCTTGGTGGGTAGTCTACAAAGTGAATCCTCGGGAACGTCTACACACCCCTAGTGATGACGCTTATCAATTGGAGGTTGAAGAGGTCGATGAGGTTTATCAAGATGATGAATTGCCGACTTCGTTTAATGTAGAGTCAGAATCGTCGACAGATTCTTTTCTCGGCGATTCTAATGATGTGGCAGTTCCCGAGAAAAGGAAACACCAACATAAGAAGAAAAAAGTCACATGGCGTGCTTTGGGGAGAAAAGGACAAATTGATCCTGATTTTGATGATAATTGACAAGTAATTGTTTTGATACATGGATATGCAATATACTTCATATTACATGTTTTTTCATATGTACAAACCTTCTTTACTAATAAATGCTTGTTTGTGCTTATTTTGAACAGGATGTCGAAAAAGATGAAGAGTGTCACGAGGAAGCTCTTCCGCTTGGGGAGTTCATCGGCGAGTACTCCGGCGAGTACACCGACGAGTCAGGAGGACACCCTATTCCAGGGTAGTTCCTCTTCTTCAAACAGACGTCGTCAAGAGCAGCTCCTGAGATGCATAGATCCGACATTAATTGGTCGGCCTATTGCATTTCAACTAGATGAGGAGGTAACTTTCAGATTGTTTTTTATGCCAGTTATAAACTATTACTAATTGTTTCAATACTGTTTTGTAGGAGGAACAACACTTGGAGAGTGCGGGTCATGAGGATGATCGGCCGGTGGGTGGCGGGCAAGAGGGGGATGTCCCAGAGTGTGCGGCACAGAGGGATGACCCAGAGGGTGTGGGGCAGGGGGATGACCCAGAGGCCGGTGCGGGGCAGGGGGATCTCCCGGAGGGTGCGGGTCAGGAGGAAGGTGCTGAGGCTGCCGGCGGGTCCTCGGTAACTTTCAGGACGAGTCACTTGGTCGCTCCACCAGTAGTCTCTTCCGGTGGAGCCAAGATCGAGATTACGCCTGTTGGTGACGGGTAAGTGTAATACTCTTCTGTTGTTTTGCTTTTGTTTTCAAAAAATTTCTTTCACTAAACTAATTAACTTTATTTATTATGTATTTCTAGATCTTGGATTGACTCTCGGTTCGACGGCACTTCGAGGGTCAGACAGGTTAACCAGATATTGGGTAACCTGTGCCGTCTGCACTACCCAGGGATGCTGACAATGCCGACCGGTGAGCGGGTTCTATGCCAAACATGGGACCAGTACCGGTTCGCTCCTGACGGGCGACACGGAACTGCTCAGGGGGCGGTCTCTCATGACTTCTGGGTATGCAAGTGTTTTTTCAATTTTCTTTTAGAATTTTCGAGTTACAACACTATACTAATCATTATTTTTGCAGTTACGCTTTTGCTTGCCAGAAGTCGGCAATCACCATAACCATGCGCTTGTAGTCTTCAACAACAATGCGCATAAGGTGGTGAAGGACGCCATTTCGTATGCCCGCATTCAAGCGAACAATGCTTACTACAAGGAGAAGCTAGGGCAACGAATGAGCAAGGCGACGGGCTCATCGTCAGTCTATTTGACTGAAGAAGAATACCGTTCGGTAAACAATTCTAACTTTTTACCTCTTCGATTGTTGAGATTTGTTGTCATATAATACAAATAGCATCTCTGTTCAGGTGAGGATTCCGTGGTTGGCAAACCGCGAGGACGCCTATTTTGAATTCTGCAAGATTTGGTCTTCAGCCGCATTTAAGAAGACTTCCGAGCAGAAAAGACAATGCCGCGGGACGGATCCGAAGCACAGATATGGTGCCGACGGACATATTCGCCACGCTAAACGCTTGGTAAGACCGATCTGTCACTCTCTAGCTATAGATACATTGTAATGCGACTAACTCATTTCTAATGCACAGGAAGCTAAATCTGGCAACGTGCCAAGTGACATAGAGGTGTATACCTCTGGTCACAAAGGAAGCGATCCGGCACAGCCAGATGTCTTGTGTAGCCAGACAGCCACGGACCATTTGGTGAGATGTTATTAAGAGTTGACGTAATTTCATTTTTCTGCGTCTAGCTAATCGGACATGTTTTTTGCAGGCGCAGTATGGTGAACACATGGTTCGACTCCATGGAGAGAACTATGATTGGCGGAGAGAACCTGTGGACCAAATGGCCGTGTACTCCAGCGGAGGTGGCAAAAGCCATGGACGGTGAGACAATGTTTTTATTAATGTTTTGTGTATGGTATTGTGATGGTAACTAACCCCTGTTAATGTTGCAGGTACTCCATGTTCAATGGAGTTATTGACTCGAGAGCGGTGAGAGCTCAGAAGTCAGCTCAGTCGTCGCAGAGCTCCGTCGGAGTTGGCTCCAGCCGTCGTCGCTCAGAAGAAACCCCGGAGATGGTTCGGATGAGGGAGGACATGAGGCGGCGCGACGAGCACTACAAGAAACAACAAGAGTACTATACCGCCTGCTTAGCACAACAGCAGGCGATGATCCAAGTAAGCTTACTTTAGAGTGTTGCAGTTCAAAAGTATTCAGAAATAGGTTTAGAACTAACTGATTACATTACAACATGTGTAGCAACTAGCCCAGCAAAACAGTGGATTTGACATGTCCATTTTCCAACCACTACCTCCCCCGCCACCACCACTATCTCCCACATCACCTGAGGTACCTCCTAAACACTTAAGTTAGCGTTTAGAAGGGTAGTTGAGTTCGTTTCTAATTTTGTCTATTTCTTCAGTGTTTCCGTACGCCTGGTCAAGATGGAGCCTCCGGGGCAAATGTGGACGAAGCGGGAGGCAGCGGCGGCGCCCATGACCCAAATGTGGGCGATCAGTGAGTATATGGACAAAATGACTTTGTATGTGGCTCTCGCTGTGTTTTGTGAATTTGTATGTGAGTTTGGATGTTATATGTGAATTCAGATGTTTACTGTGACTTTGGATATGAATTCAGTTATATTATGTGATTTTGGATGTGATGTGTGAAGTGTGGATGTGATTTTGGATGTGAGATGTGGTTTTGGATGTTATATGTGAAGTTTGAATGTGATTTTGGATGTGTATTGTGAATGTATGTGAAATTGTGGTTGGATGTGAGTGTGAGTAGGGGAACCAGGAAAAAATAAAAAAAAATACCAGGTAACTTCCGTCGGCTTTGACCATAGCCGACGGAAGTTAGCTGGTTTCGGCCACGTGGGCAGAAAGGCTAACTTCCGTCGGCTATGGTCAAAGCCGACGGAAGTTAGCTGCCCCTAACTTCCGTCGGCCAGCCTGGCCGACGGAAGTTAAAGCCCCCCTGGTGACGTGGCAGAGTTCGGGGCTACCTTCCGTCGGCCACGTCAAGCCGACGGAAGTTAGCTAACTTCCGTCGGCCGCCGACGGAAGTTAGCTAACTTCCGTCGCCGCGCTTCCGTCGGCCAAAGGCCGACGGAAGATAGCGTTTTGCCGACGGAAGTTGGCTTCTTCCGTCGGGAAAGGGCTAACTTCCGTCGGCTTTGGCCGACGGAAGTTGCCTGTTTTGTTGTAGTGTTTCGAGCAGAAAAGACAATGTCATGGAACGGATCCGAAGCACAGATATAGATCCGATGGACATATCTGCCACATTAAATGCATGGTAAAACCAACACTTATCACTTTATCTATATATACATTGTAATGCGACTAACTCATATCTACTGTACATGAAGCTAAATCTGGCCATGTGCCAAGTGACATTGAGGTCTATGCTTCTAGTCACAAAGGAGGAGATCCTGCACAACACGATATCTTGTGTAGCCCGTCAGCCACGGATCATTTGGTGAGATGTTAACAATGTTAATTAAGAGTTTGCATCATTTATATCTGTCTAATTGGACATGTTGGTTTTTTGCAGATGCAATATGGTCAACACATGGTTCAACTCCATGGAGAGTAGTATGATTGGCGAAGAGAACATGTTGACCCAGTGGGCGTGTACTCCAACGGAGGTGGAAAAAGACATGGACAGTGAGATGCTGTTTTTTTCTCAATGTTTTGTGTATGTTATTGTAATGGTAACTAACTTATTCAATGTTGCAGGTACTCCATGTTCAATAGAGTTATTGACTAGAGGGCGGTGAGAGCTCAGAAGTCAGCTCAATCATCGTAGGGCTCCTTAGGAGTTAGCTCTCACCGCTCAGAAGAAAACTCGCAAGTGCTTCAGTTGAGGAATTGAGGAAGCGAGACGAGGAAGTGAGGCAACAAGTCTAGGAAATGAGGCAGCGAGACGAGCACATAAGACAGTAACAAGAGTATTATGCTGCTTGCTTAGCACAAAAGTAGGCGATGATGCAAGTAAGTTTAGTTTACTGTATTATAGCTATAAAGTATTTAGCAATAGGTTTAAAACTAACTGATTGCATTACAACATGTATAGCAAATGACCCAGCAGCTTCATGGATTTGAAATGTCACAGTTTCAACTGCCACCTATCCCGCCACCATTTATTCCATTTGTTCCTCCTCCTATAGTTGAAGTACCTCCTGACATGTTGTTATTTGAGTTATTTTAGTTAGTTAAGATACTTAAGTTAGCGTTTAGATAGTTATTTGAGTTGTTCTCTAATTTTATCTATCGCTTTAGACTGTCCATACGCCCGGTCAGGATGGACACTCGACTTCAAATATGGATGAACCGAGAGGCAGCGGCGGCGCCCACAACTCCAACCAACCAAATGTGGGTGATAAGTGAGTATGGATGTGATATGTGAAGTTTGAATGTGAATTTGGATGTGATATGTAAAGTTTGAATGTGAATTTGGATATGAAATTGTGATTGAATGTGAGTGTGAATAGGAGAACCAGGAAAAACCAAAAAAATCAGCTAACTTCTGTCGGCTTTGACCGTAGCTGACGGAAGTTTGCTGTTTTCGGCCACGTTAGTAGAAAGAGCTAACTTCCATTGGCTAGGGTCAAAGCTGACAGAAGTTATGGCAGTTTGCCACATTAGCAGAGGCCAGCTAACTTCAGTCGGCCAGCCTAACCGATGGAAGTTAGCTGGCCTCTGCTGACGTGGCAAACTACCACAATAACTTCCGTCGAACCGCTTCCGTCAGCCAGATGCCGAAGGAAGTTAGGCTTTTGCCGATGGAAGTTGGCTTCTTCTGTCGGGAAAGGCTTAACTTCCGTCGGCTTTGGATGATGGATGTTTGTCGAATTCCTGTAGTGCTCTAATGACTAATAGTGTGACAAGATTCATATTCAATTAACTCCTAGTCAGCTTTGGCATCACTGCTAGAAGCTAACTGACATAGGTAAGCAACACTTTGCTAATCACATCATATGTGACTCTTTTTTGTTGGAGTGGCATCCAATGCATGACGTCCAAATCCATGCCCCAAGGCCCAAAACCATTTTGATAACCTTGTTAAGCAAACCAATACTTTGTGTGTGGAAGTCCGATTTCCACCCTAATTGATTAAGATAAAAGATAGCACCATGCTTTGGCAGACCCACTATCGATGATCGAGATCCTTGGTAGGTACAATTATTGGAAAGAGCATCAATACTTAATTTTCTAAGGAAAAACTATTCTAGCAAGGTGACATTCCCTAGCGCGCACGGAATATGCAAGAATAGTATGACATGAACATAAGTAAGCACCACAGGCAACATATTGACTGTGACATAGTATGCTCCCTTCACATGGTGATTTCTATATCCATGGCTCCCATCATTGAGTGTATGCTTCTGGCCTCTAAGAACCTATACTAGCATATTAAAATAGCACCTATACTAGTTACATGAGACGAAGCATCACAAATCGACACACAAGTCATATGAATGTACACCAGCCTTGGGTTGTAAATAATCATGACACGCCTGCCATATTTAATTTACATTCAATGCATCTCATACAACACATTTAACAAGACCATACCTGTCACAACAATCTTTGCAAAACAAAGTTAGGCGAAGAATATACAAGTGATCGATATCTGGATCTGAAAATATTAGCTCAGCAGGCTCGAAATTTCCAATTTTGTATGGATTCGAACTTCTGATCTAGCATCGGAACTCCCGATCCGTTGGAACTTCGAGCAACAAATTGCTCTCTATATCGATTAAAAACTGACATCAGAACTTCCGATCTATCAGAACTTCCGATAGCAAAATTTCTCTCTATATCAAATTATATTTGGCATTGGAACTTTCGATCAGCATTGGAATTTCTGATCCAACGAAAACTTCCAATCAGGATCGAAACTATTGAAATCCAACGAACAGAAAATAGATCTAATCTATTTTTGCCACGTATCTCCATATGTGATTGATCTAGATCGAACACTATGCATGTAGGCTCTGATACCACTGTTAGGACATGGGGAAGCTACGCTTGTCGATAATTTCAAAAATTTCGCCGCCAAACCCTAAAACCATGCATGTAAGGGACCATGAATCGTTACCTTCTAACGCGAGACACACTAGTGCAGTAAAAGAAGAAGTTGGGGAAGCATGTCCTCACTTATCCTTATCTCGCTCCACCCATTCCCCGACGATCCAATCGGCGAAGATTGGTGGTGTCCACGTGAAGAAACCTACTATTGCCATTATTCAAGTAGCACCTCTACGGAGTCCACACGTATAGGGATAAGATTGATCTCATGCCAGCGTGCTAGAACCACTTGTGATAATCGGGGAGAAATCCTGATGAGGGCATCCCTAATACATATACAATCACACAATTACAAATACCTATCACACGAGCTCGTGCATGACAAATAAAGTATCAGGTACTTTCGTTCTTAGGAACTTTTCTAAATATACATGATAATATGATGCTATCTAAATCAGATGTATTTGTTCTATTTAGGAATGAGGGATCTAGCATGGACGAGGGGGACAAGCATTAGAGCAAGATCAACCATGGAGATGACAACAAGAGTGAGAGGATCGGAGATGAAGATACAATTGATGGATCTAGAATTTGAGTTCTCATCCTTAATTCCATTCACATAATTATATGGTGTTGTGTCACTTTAAGTTGTGCCAAGCCCATGTAATTTTCGTCCAAATAAATAACTAGATTTTTATTAGAGTCCTTAGTTAGGGGGGGAACCTAATTAGAGATAAATTTGTCCAAAATTCTGTTAGAGATTTGTTAGAGTCCTTATTCAAGGAGAAAACCCAATTTAGAGACCAATTAGAGTACAATTCAGCCACCCCTTTAGACTGGTCGAATTACATCTCTTTTCCCCTTATGTAAACCCCCTAGGTCTCAATAGAACTTGGATTTTGTTTAGTATAAGATTTAGTTGTTTTGGCTATCTTCGCCATAGGCACGAGTGTCGTCTAGACCTCCTGTGCTACGCTTCCGATCTATCAAAGCTTCCTTATAAATTCACAATATCTTGATTGCACTTTTAGTTCTTGCTTGTTCTCGTTTTTAGGAAGGGATTAAGACCCTCGTGGTTAGGCTGATCGAGCATCCGCAAGATCGGTAACCTCTAGAACATTGGCCTAGCGATTGCATTGGTGCAACGTACGCTGCACGTTGTAGTCGGATCGTCAAGTTCGACCTCCACCAAATTGATTTATCTAATCTCATTGAAAGATAAGGCCTTTGCCCCTATCAAATCCTAATGTTAACTATTAGGATTAAGAAGGTAGGAGAGGAGAGGCGTGGAGGATAGGGTGGATCAATTGGGTCTTCTGAAAACCTATCTCCACGACCTCCTCCTCCCTATTTATAATGCCAAGGCGTGGGCCTTTAATCATAATTAATTTCCTAACAGATCCAATCTATTATATCTTGATTGGAACTTCCAAATACCCCTATCAGTACTTCTAATATGATCTTTTGATCTATAAACCAAACACATCAGAAACTTCTGATACCCCTATCAGAACTTCCGATCAATCCGATTCCAAATCAGAACTTCTGATCAATCCGAATCCAAATCGGAACTTTCGATTAGAAATTGGAACTTCTGCTCCACCGCTATTGTGCCTGCTTAAATCTCGATTCTTCTCTTTCCAATGTGCAAGGGAGCATCGGCTACTATGCCTGTCTTGCTGTCAGAGCACAAGCTTGACCGGTGCTTGTGAAGCCAGCACATGTTGTGTGTGTTTTCCCCCACCATGTCACACCCATAGCTTCACCAGCCAGCGATGACTAGCACGTTGGGAAGTGATTTGCTAGAACAATGCCTCTTCTTCCATGATCCATGCATTCGCATTGTCATCACATTGTCACAGGTAAGTTGGTAAGATCACATTCTCTCTTGTGCCTTACATGTTTGGTGAAATGTCGATGAACTCCGAGTGCATGCCAACTATTTGAAGATATTCTTGTGAACTTCGGATGCATGCCAAGTGATTGTTGAAACTCCTTTTAGTCTTGTGGATGTATTTCAATGTGTTTGTCTTGTGTTTGATGAATTTCTAGTGAGGTTGTATGTCAAGTATTTTGATGAACTTTTTGTGAGTTATGAACCGCACATCAAGTATTCGATACAATGCCTTTGAGTGTTAGTGAATGTCTTTGTCAATAGACCACTTGTGGAATTTCTTTTAGGTCAATTTTTTTGATCTCTTTGGAATGCTTGTGATCTCTCGAACTGTCCCTACACATCTCAACTAACATGAGAGTGATAACATTCATTTTAGTTGTGATTTGTGAAATTGTTTTTTGTGCCCATTCACCCTCCTTTGGTCACTACTCTCGGTATTGCAAGTGGTATCAGAGCCTGGTTAGGGTTTTTCCATACCTTAACTAGTTCTAACTCAAAGTAGTGATTATGAGTTCGTCAAGGAAGATCACGTCCCTTGAGGCCCTTAGATATACTTATTGGAAGACTTGCATGCGATCTTATTTACTGAGCCACGGATCAAATATTTGGGACGTGTGTGTTCATGCTACTTTCACCATTCATCCTCCTACTGAGCAATCGACTTCGGTAATAGTCGCCCAACATGAGAACAACAACAAAGCAATGAATATTCTCTTTTCTGGTTTAAGTCCCACTAAATTTGAGCATGCGAGCCATCTCGACACTGCTCGAGAGATCCGGGCTACCCTCCAGGCACACCATGAGGGGACAACTCAAGTCAAGGCTCAGCTCTATCAGACCTATCAGTGTGAATATGTAAACTTTACACAAAAGCCATGTGAAAGTGTTGAGGACTTGTTTGGTCATTTTCAATCGATCATAAACAAGCTCTGTGCTAACAAGGCTAAGAATGATTAGTTGGTGATAGACCACAAATAGGCTCTAAAGGTGCTACATACCTGTGACACCCAAAATTTTCAAAGAAATAAAAATATAATTTAATCTATTTTCCTGGAATTATTTATTTTGGGAATACCTTTAATGCCCTCCTTAAACTTTTTGAACTAGAACCTAGATGTAATGACCAAACTAGAGGCTAGAAAATTTTGTATATGATCCTAAGGCCAAAATATATTTTTGAGAATTTTTACAAATTTTTATCACCCTTCGAAGTAGCCCAAATATTTTAAACCAATTTCTGTAATTATTTTTAATCAGAAAAGCATTTAAACAGTAACGGGCCCTCTCCCTCCCTCTCTCTCTCCCGGCCGGCCCAGCCCGTTACCCCGCGCGCCTCGGACTGACACCCGGACCCTACTCATCAAAGACACCCTCTCTCCGCGCGCGCGGGCGCACCCGACACCCCGGCCCCACCTGTCGGCGCCAACCGATCCCTCTCTCGGCCGATGCCCGACCCCACCCGTTAGTCTCTGCACCCGATCGCTCGCGCCCGCTGGCATGCGGCCCTGTCTATCAGATCCTTCGTCTCCATGAGATTCGCCCCCAAATCTGCCCCCCTCAGCGGATCCGTTGCTCCCGACCCCCTCCCCTCAAATTGAGCCCACCATTACAACCCACGGTCCACGGCGACCGTTTCCCCTATTCAAATCCGACCGATTTGCGTCCAGGTTCGATGAATCAAGCGCAACCCGAGCTCACCAGCGTTTAAACGCGTTTACTCTCGGCCACCGTCATTTGCGCCCCCTCTGCCCCCGCCGGTGGCCCTATTTAAACCCCTGGCCATCCGCGTTATACCCCTACGCCCAATCGCTGCGGGAACAAACAGAACACTCACACTTCGGTTTTTAGTGCCACACCGCCATCCGCACTCCAGTCACCGTTCGCCGTCACCGGAGCCCCTCTCCGTCCTCGCCGACCGCACCTCCGTGACCGCAAGCGCCATCCCAACCTCGGCCACCCCTCCGCCAACGACGAACCCCGTCGGAACCCCATCGCCGATGAGGACCCGAACGCCTTCGCCGCCCTCTCTCATCGTCGGCCTCGCTCCGTCGACCCCGAGCCCCTCCGAAGGTATCCTCGTGATCCCCGTAGACCCTCCGTCCATTTTAGCCCTTAGAACCGACCGCTATAGCTCGCCGTGGCCGCTGTACCCACGCCGTCGCTGGAGAATACGATCGGCATGGGTCGAGTACCTGTGCCGTGTCGGATCTAATCCCGGTCGTGCGATCCAGATCGAATGGTGGCAGTTAAATCCTCTGTGCGGTTTAATCCACGCCGTCGTATCTGAGCAAAGGGGTATGTTTTAATCTCGTGCGTCCGTTAGTTTTTAAAACCCGCATTTAATCTAGATCATCCATCGCGTACCGCTTCAACGTTTTAATCTCAGCCGTCCACGTCAACTTAACTCTCCCGCCTCGCCCGTGGCCGCCTGATCGCGATCCGATGGTGGATCTCGATCCAGCGCACGCGCACAGTGCACTGGTTCACCGTGAGCGTGGCTCACCGTGGACCCGAGACTATTTTGGGATTTAATTTAAATTCCAGAAATGAGTTTAAACTTCTAAAATTCATATCTTGCGCTTTTTAACTCCAAAAATTATCATTTCAATTCCAGAAAATTTGTAACTTTATTCAGTACATGTTAATGCAATAAAAACATTATGTTTACTTTGAATATTTCATTCTTATTTAATAAAGTGTTCAAATGCCCTTAGAGTAAATTACAAATTTAATTATTTAAATTTCAGCAAAATTTATATTTATTCATTCCCTGTTAATATAATGAAACCACTAAGTTTTCTCTGAACCTCTTATTTTAAATTAGTTAGAAAACTTAAAATGAGATTATTCACAATTAAAAATCCCTTTTATAAAGGACCATATTTCATTATAGCTCATTTTAAATTATTCATAAAATGAATTTCAGAAACTTAAAAACTTGTTTTCTTTAAACTAAACCAATCAAAACCTATATGCTTGTTGTGTGGTTTTAGATTGTTTAAATTGAGTGTTGTATTTATTTCCTTTTATTTATATTGGGAAGACTACGACGTCGGTGAGGAGCCGGAATACTTCCCGGAAGTTCCTCCCTCCCCTTACGCTGAACAAGGCAAGTCACCAAACCAATCTTTTGAGCATGTTGAACCCATGTTTTATTAAACTATCGCTAAAACACATAGGATATACATGCATTAGTCAAATGAAACCCTTACAATATATTTATTAGGATCCCCCAACCTTGATGTGCAACCCAAGCCATGCTATCTAGCCTAAACTCCTTGTCACCATGTGATTAGTATTATTAGCTAGTGTCCAATGTATCAACACGATTGCTATAGGATTAAAAATGAGTCATAGCAACTTGGTTCTACAACATGATCCCCGTTATCCTTATCTTTTGGAATTCTGTTGGTGATAGAGTTATGGTTGAGAGTGTATGCACGGTGGGTTCCGGGTGCAAGCTAGGGTATTGGTTGGTAGCACCCGGGGCACTATAAGGACCGGTCTGCGGGATCCGTTGCAATACACTTCCGTACTAACCACAAGTCTAATGGGAAAGTTCTAACTAAGGTATGGGGTGTTCCAAACCGAGGCCACCACTTGGAGATGGGTCAAGCAGCACCTGCGGGTGGCTTGTACTGACGTGGCGCAAAAGGGGGTGCGACGTTAGCCGGGATGTGGCCCGGCGTGCCGGCGAAACCTAGAGCGTGTGGTTATCGCTTGGAGCATTTCATGCTGAAGTTTTGGCACAAGTTCCCGTGGTATGGGTCATCTCGTTACACCTTGGTGTTTGGGATGAGTGTGTGCCTTGTGGGTACAGTAGTACATCTCTGATCAGAGTCATAAATCTTTTCGAAAAGCCGAGACCGCGGTCAAGGGCGGGTTGCGTGACATACCACAGTTAGTTTACTTTTGATATGTACGTGCATGATGGTTTGACATGTAAGGACTATTGTGCGAGGAAGGAAAACGTACTCCTCGAGTTAGATGATATTATGATGTTCATGTTTATTATCCCACATGATAAAATTTGACTACACTAAATGCAATAACTGAGAAATGTACTTTTCTGCACTTTTAGCCAATTATCCTTCCTTTGTTATTATCTTGCATTATTAGTTGCATTTGTGGTGGCTTGTTGAGTACTCTTTGTACTCATACTCATTGGACACACAATTCAGAGGATGCCTACTGCAAGGATGGTCTGGAGTAGCGACCCAGTCAAGAAGAAGATCCTGAAGAGGGCGTTCGTCATGCTTTTATTTACGTATTTTAATTTTACTCTTATGTAATAATATGGTCCGCGTACCATGAATGTTTGTCGTATGTACGTTGTCGCATGATGAACCTCTTGTATTATTGTTTTTCTTTGGAAATTCAATAATGTTCCGATTTCGATAAATCGGGGCACCACAATACCTTAGATCCTAATGTTTGGGAGATCAAGGTATCATCCATTATTGAGAGTGTTGCATATGATACAATGACTGTCGTAGATCTTTTTATCAAGCTCAAGGCCTCTAAGGTTGATATCCAGTTGAGATTAAATCTCACTGGATTTGGCTCCAAGAGCTTGGCCTTTGTGACCACCACTGATACTCACCCCTTCTCAGTTGTGCTTTATCCTCCTTGATGTTTATCACTGAGGAGCAGCTGGATATGCTAGGAGATGATGACACATGCCTCTTTAATAGCCATGTTCGCCATGTTTATGATAGAAGATTGAGCAAGAGACATGGCACAAAACTTAGTTGTGTTGAGTGTGGTGATCCAGGTCACTTATTGCTGATTGCCCAAAACTGAATGACTACACCGGTAAGAATGACTACTCCAAGAGGAAGCCCATGTCAAGGTTCTTCTAGAAAGCCTTGAAGGATCACCGACGAGAGAACAGAAGGCAAGACAAAGTATTCCTCGCCGAGATTGAAAGTCACTTCATCAACCGATCATCGTCTTCTTCCTCGTCGTCGAGCTCGAGCGATGAGGAGATCATCATCAAGAAGGGAATAAGAAGGACAATGTTGATTTGGTCGTCTTTGCCGCATCTTCGATAAGGGCAAGAACAAGCACAAGACCCATCATCAACATAGCAACAAGTCCCGCAAGAGCTTTTTCAACATGGCTCTTGAGGACAAGGACAAAAATAGTAGGTACGACTCTAACTCTGACGACAAGGAGGTAACTCCTCATGAGCTTGAGCTCCTTGATTTGCTTAAGAAAAATAGTCAGGAGTTAAAGTATCATGACAAACTTCTTAGAAAGGCCAAGAAGAGGTTAGATGAGCTTACCAGTGAGCTTGCTACTACAAATAGAAAGATTAAGAGTCTAACTTCTTGTCCTTCCCTTCCTAAGGATGCTGAGTGTCCCACGTGTGAGGTGCTGCTAGGTGACTTGACTTTTCTTAAGTCTAGGTACACCGAAAGGGTCTATTAGAGAGATGCTTTGCCCACTGAGCTTGAAAGAGCTCAGTTGGAGCTAAAAGATGCTCAAGCCTCAGCTATCATGCCTTGTAAGGACTGCCCATCCCATGTAGCCAACCTAACTAAGATGAGAATGAAGGGTGATGAGTAGTCGAGTGAGCTTGAGAGGCTTAGAGCCAAGTTAGTGTAGACTAAGTCAAGTCTGGAGATTTTGTCGGTTCCTTACACCATTTGTGAGGACTGTCTTTATCTTAGAATAGAACTAGCTGAGAAAAATTCTCAAATCAAAAAGCTAGAGAAGTCTGCTCAATGTGATGATGAGAGTGAGGTATGCCTATCTCAAGTGGAGGTGCTAGCTTCTTTGAGAGAAGAGATATTCTATGCTGAGAATGAGAAATCTTACCTCCATTAGATCCTGAGTTAGGTGAGTGCCAAAGAGCCTCAACTGGGATAATAATCTACTAGTCCAAGAGGGAAGACGGGTTCAGCGTTGGGTATACCTATACCAAAGCTGATTTTGAGAGTGTTTTGAGTATGGCGATGGAGTGGAGTAAGCTAAGTCCATAGGAGAGATATCCCAAGACCTACGCCACCGAGTCCTTCAAAACTAGTTAGCCCAAATATGAAGTGATCTAAGAAAAACCCAAAGCTCCACCCAAGAAGCCTATCTGGATTCCCAACCCAAAATACCTTCACACTTCTTTTGATTCTCTACTAAGACCCTCTAATGCCAAAAAGTCTGCTTTCAACCCCACCAATATAAAAAACCTAAACACTCAACCACATCCCAAGAAAATGAACTACCATTGTGATTTCTGTAAGAAATATGGTCATCTTGAGGAGTTTTGCTCATGAGGAAGCGAATTGAGAGAGCTAAGAGGGCTAGAGGTAGGCAAGAGTAGTTCTACCAATAGGGTGGTAGACTGAGGGTTCCTCGATGTGGTGAGAGGCGAGATGCCAGGGTGCATCATGTAGGTGGTGGTAGGGACACAACTTTCATGCCCGTGCTCCGAAGGGTGGATACTGTTTCGATAGAACTCCAAGTCATTTTTGATACGACTTTAGATCTTGTGGTTATGATTTTAGGCAGTTTGATGGACCGCGCTTTGAGATGCGAGATGCCAGGGTGCATCATGTAGGTGGTGGTAGGGACACAACTTTCATGCCCGTGCTCCGAAGGGTGGATACTGTTTTGACAGAACTCCAAGTCATTTTCGATACGACTTTAGATCTTGTGGCTGTGATTTTAAGCAGTTTGATGGACCGCGCTTTGAGAGAGATCTGCACTTTGGTCCTAACTGTTATGCTTCTTTTGGTTTTCCTACAAGTGGTTAGTCTTGTTTTGGTTCTAACTATTTTACACCTTTTAGTTACCCTTGTTTTGAGCAGATGCTCTAAACTAGTCAGTTCTTTTGCTAACTCTAGTGTTAGATCATTTGCTCATATTTTTTACCCTTGATTTTGCAGGATTGAGGCTTGGAGGACATATGGATTATGGACTTGTAGATGGTTCTCCAACCTCAACTCCATGAGCTTCAATCAGTACATCACTTTTGGGGACATCTGTCAGGGTAAGAACTTTGGGTATTGTTTATCCTTTTGAGTTGGATGTCTTGAGATTTTTTCTTTCCACTACCACAAAAACAATCTTTAGTGACACATCTTTAGTTACGGGCAAAATACACGCGTCACTAACGCTGCCTTATTAGTGATGGGTCATGGTATGACCCCTCGCTAAAGATATCCCCTATGACGGGTTATATTTCCACCCGTCACTAAAGAAGTTTATTACCAGTCACTTATGACTCCCACTAATAAATAGGCAGAGAACAAAGTGAATCGTCACGCTTTTATTTCATGCAACCCTAACCCTATACTCTCTCCGCCGCGATCACCTTCATCGTGCTCCTAGCTGCTTCGTCGCCTGTACCCTTCACACCTCAGTTGCATTCTCATTCTTGTAAGTTTGTTCATGCTTACTATTAAATTTTAGTTTATAAAATCATTTATCCGAAATTTGTTTATTGAATTTGTGAATTTACTGAATTTGTTTATTGAATTTTAGTTTATAATAATCAACCGTCACTAAAGGATAGTGATAGGTGAACATTGTTACCCGTCACTAAAGGTTGATCATGTAGTGACGACCCCTACATCATCAATGACGGATGGTAATTACCACCCGTCACTGATAACTCATCCCACTTATAAATAAGCATGTAACTAAAGTGAATTATCAGGCTTTCATTTTGCGCAACCCTAACCTTAACTCCCGCCACCGTCGTTGCCTTCGTCGTGCTCTTCGCCGCTCCTGGACACAAGTACCATCGGCCGTGGCACCCACACCGTCAGCGCGCATGGCCGCCCTACTCGCTGCCACTTTGGTTGCATCCTCCTCGTTCTCCTCCTAAGGTCATCCTCCTCCTCCTCGTCTGAATGCACCATTCATCGTTGCTAACTTTTTTTTTCATTTTATTGTTATAGGGTAAACTGACCTACTGCTTTTAGCCAATTTTTCCAAGATAATTGATGGTCTTAGCCAATTTCTTTGAGATAATGCACTCTAAGTTGGCATGACTATTCATGGTGGTGCTCCTTACTGGATGCTGCCATGGTTCTCCTGTGCTACTACCCATTGGGCTTCTGTTCAAGCTATCTATGGTGGTGGTGGTGGAAGCTTGGATAGTGATAGGATACTATCCAAGCTCTCGATATTGATATAGGTTAGCTAGCTATTAGTTAGAAGCCATGAATACGTCTTGTGTTGCTCTTTGTTTTCTTCGAGATAACGAGTTAGAAGTTAATATATGTGATACTAAGTTGGTAATGAATCTTCTATGATAAATTGTCTATGATGTGCTTTGAATGTTGCATATGTTGGCTTCCAAATCCTAGTTGTGATTCAGGATGCAGCCTAAAAATTTATTATTTTTTGAAAATGACCATTAGTGGTAGGTGTAAAGTACTCCCCGTCACTTAATATAACCTATTCTGGATACAACCTTAAAATAATTACTTTTGAAAATATGACCATAACATTAGTGACGGGTGACATTGATGACTCGTCCCTAAAGAACACAATAGTGACGGGTGTAAAGTACTCTACATCACTAAAAGGGGGCATGCCGGACGCGGAGGGGAACTGGAGAGACCCTTTAGTGACAGGTATTTACCTGTCATTAATGATAGGGCTTTACTAATGTGATAAGGGTGACGGGGTACATGTTCGTCACTACTGTACGTTATGACCCGTCACTGAAGACCATTTTTGTGGTAGTGTTCTCTTGCATTTTCTTTTGCATTTTTGTGTGATTTTCATACTTTGTTGCATTCACACACATGCACGAGCTTCTATTATATGACTAACTTATTTTACATGTACTTGCTTGTATATGATTTTGGATTATTGTCTATGATCATGTTGATTTAACTCATATGAATATATATGATTCTATCATAAGCATGACTTTTATGTCTTAAAATTTAAAACATGGTCATCGCTTAGTCTGTTAATTAGCATGTGTAGGATGAATATTTTTGCTATCTTTTACATGCCTGATAGCCAAGTCCTTTTCATTGGATGCAACAATGCAACTTTAACATCTACATGCTTTTCATGGAAATCTTGTCCTGAAAATGATAAAAATCATACAATTTATATCCATGTCTTATGTGCTAAAATGAAAAGATCCGGGTGGGTTTTTTTGTCACACTGCTTTAGTTCTAGACTGCTTACCATAACACTTTGATATGAATTGGAACTCTGCAATGTATGCAATACTAATGCTTTAAGCTTCTGATGGTCTTTGCTTGACCTAAGCTTAGCTTGGTCGGTAGTATAAGGTTGACAAGCAAATAACCCCTTACACTAAATCAAAATGGAAATGGAATCAAAAAGCTTGAAAATATTGGATAACAAGTTTGCTAAAGCTCCATGTTTTTGGATATGCTTACCTGGGTCGATATTTGCTAGCTTTTGCATTTCATGTCTTATCTTGCTAGTCTGCTAGTCTGAGTGGTGATACTTTTGTTTGCCAAAAGCTAAAAATTGCTTTCTCATGATTTTCTTTAGATATATTCATCTAAGCTTGTCTTGCAATGTTAAAAGACAATATCCCTTACTATACTTGCTAGCTTTTGTAATTGCTATTAATTATACCTAAGAAGCTTGCTTTTGCACTCAACTTGCATTCCACTTGTATCCATAGCATACTTTGAGGGGGAGCTGCATTTCATGGGGAGTGGAGTGGTCTTTATGAGTGCTTTTAGTCTTGCTTGATGAGTCCAATTGTCAACAAGAGAGAGAGATTTGAGGACTTAGAGGGAGAGATTTGAGAGTTTTGAGGAGAGTTTAAAGGGGAGAACTTTGCTTTCTTTAGGATTGATTTCAGGGGGAGTTTATTCTCTTTTGTCCTTACTCCTTTGAAATCTTGTTAATAGTTCTAAGAATGCACTCATATGATCTTTCATTTTAAATCTTTGTTGATTTCTTTTTTGTTTGGCCTAATGACCTTTTTTGGCTTTTGGTCATTAAGCTGAATTTTTCTTTTCTTCTTTCTTTTCTCTTGTGTTTTGTTTTCGTGTTTCCACATGTTGTTTGCATGTTTGTTTTCGAGTACATGAGGCAAGGGTGACAAGTGCTTTGGTGGTTTTGACACAAAATCGTCAATCACACATCTAAGATCTGACGATCATGATGCGAAGCTGTGGAAGCCACGAAAACTACGCATCACATAATTATCAAGAATGTAGGTGTTTACTTTTTTTCCGGTGGGTCCCGCGTCTGTATTAAAATCCTAAGGTGCAATTTGGTCTTCCATTTTTGAGTCTAGCTTATAAATAGGAGTAGGTTCCCCCTAGGGTTTCTTAACTCAATTACTTTTGAATTAGGGATTCCACTTTTCCTCTTGTGATTGGAGTTCCGGCTGGTCTTCTTTTTTGTTGAAGCCGCCGCCGCTGTGAGTTTAGCCGCCAATGTTTTTTTGGGTTCTGCAATCACCGCCGCCCTGTGTACCTTCGATCGTCGGCCTGGTAGATTTTGGTGCACGCGTGCATGCAAGTGATTTCCACGTCGTCGCCAAACAACATTAGCCCGAGCTAGCTGGATCTTCTGCTCCACTACTGATGTGCCTACTTGCATCTCTGTGCTCCTCTGTCCAACACGCAAGGGAACACCAACTACTACACCTATCTTGTTGTCCGAGCACAACCCTGACCGGTGCTTGTGAAGCCGACATGTCTGCAGCTTCTCCATCCACCGATGACCAGCACTTTGGGAAGCAATCTGCTAGAACAATGCCTCTTGTTCCTTAATCCGTGTGGTTATCACATCATCACAGGTAAGTAGGTAATATCACATTCCCTCTTGTGCCTTACATGTTTGATGAAATGTCTATGAACTCCGAGTGCATGACAACTGTTTGAATATATTCATGTGAACTTTGGATGGATGCCAAGTGATTGTTGAAACTCCTATTAGTCTTGTGGATGTATGTCAATTTGTTTGTCTTGTGTTTGGTCAATATACAGTGAGGTTATATGTCGAGTATTTTGATGAACTGCTTGTGAGTTTTGAACAACACATCAAGTATTTGATACAATACCTTTGAGTGTCAGTGCGTGTCTTGGTCAATAGACCACTTGTGACATTTCTTTTTGGTCAATTTTTGTTGGATCTCTTTGGAATGCTTGTGATCCCTAGTGAACGAGGCTTGAGAAGTCTATCTGGATCCACTCCTACTTTTCCCACTCTTTGATGAAGGAGTTTGTAGGCACAGTAGTTGAGAGGAGCAGTAGGACTCACATCAATGATTACGTAGGAAGCCGACAAGCTTCTGAACATCGGTGAAATAATTTCTTATCTCACACTTGTCATTTATTTTGAGCAATTTATTTTAAGTTTGTTACTTAGTAGAATTGCTTGAGCCCCTATCACCCTAGGCTTGCAAAACTTTAATTAGCTTAGTTAGTTTTGTTTCTTTTGAACCAAGCCTAGCAACATAGTTTAAATTTATTTAGAAAAATTTTATATCGCCTATTCACCCCCCTCTAGTTGACATATTTATCCTACAAGTGGTATCAGAGCTTGGTATTTCTTGATTGGGATTTATTGCCTAGAGAGAAAAGATGCCGCACAAGATAACCAACGTAGACAAGGCTGTCATGTTTAGCGCTACAAATTATTCCACTTGCAAATTTAAAATGACTACTCACCTTCAAGCTATGAGTCTTTATCTTTGGTGTATAGTTGAAGAAGGTTATGCAATCTTCAACTAAAAGCTTAAGCCAAGAATGTTATTTTCAATGCCCTATGCCAAGAAGAGTTTGATAGGGTGAGCAACCTTGTTACCACATATGAGATATGGATGAAGCTTAGTGTCGACGCCATGATTTGGTGAAGGCCAGACCCACCAAAGATGACACACAGTCAACATATAGTCAAAGAGGTCTGGTCAAAGATGGTCAAAGAAGCCCGTCTATGCTGTTACAACATGACTGAATGAAGCAGTCAATGGAGATAAAGATGATGAGAAGATAAAGATTATCCATGATCGATTAAGATAGAATACTTGGATGGCAAGTTTCTGGACTATAAATATGTATCTAATTAGCTCGGTAAACACACAACCCTTTCAAACAACTACTCGGTGCATCGCCACCGTTGGCTCCCCATGGTTAATCTCGACGGGATTCAGCACTCGGAGTTGGGATGCATCATTCCGATCTCCGACGAAGAGGTGAGTCCTGCCACCACAACGATCATATCGACTAGGTCAGTGTATTCACGACTGCATCAATTTGAGGCATCAATTAGCTAAAACAGTATGATCACCGGTTTATCGCGGTGTATTGGCTAGGTCGAAGGCTGGATCAAATTGATCTCTTAGATTTATGTGATCTAGGTGTGGTAGTTTGAGGCTTCATCGGTTAGGTCTGACATCTCTTGCTATTGTATATTTTTCATGTTGTATACCGTTCATCTAAATAAAGCATGCGTGATACTTTCACATATTATTAAGATCATCGTGATTTTCTACTATCTTGGTTAGGTCCAATCTAATTATTGTGATGATTTTTATGATATAGACATGTTATCTCGCACATTTTATTTATTTCTATTAGAGTGTTGACGCCAAGATTTGGTTAAGCTCAGGCCCACTAAAGATGTCGCATGGTCAACATAAGTCAAGGAGGTCTAGTCAAAGAAAGTCAAGGAAGCTCATCCATGCTACTACAAGACGATCGGATGCAATATGAGCCGGTCGAGATAAGGTGCAGAAGAGAAGAAGATAAAGATTGTCCGGAATCGGTTAAGATGGAGTACTTGGATGACAAGTCTCTATACTATAAATATGTATCCCTAGTTAACTTAGAAAGAGACATCTCTGTCAACCAACTACTCGGCACATCGCCACTCTTGGTCTCCAAGGTTTATTTCGGTGGGGTTCGGCACTCGGGGATGGGCTGTATCATTTTGATCTCTAGCGAAGACGTGAGTCTCGCCACCCTCGATGTCCATACCGATTAGATCAGTATCCTCATGGCTGCATCAATTCAGTTTGATCTCTTGAGGTGAACCTTAAAACAGTTTGGTCGTCGGTTGTTCTCGGTGTATTGGATAGGTCTAAGGCTGCATCAGTTCAGTTTGATCTCTTAGATTGATGATATCTAGGTGCGATAGTTTGAGGGTTCATCGGTTAAGTCTGACATCTCCTTCTATTTTATCTCCTTCGTCTCGGAGGCCACCGTGCCTCTGAATATCATGGAGACCGTTCGAGCGGGCTCCTGGAAACTGTTCCTTCCCGAAGGAGCATTGTCTTTGCCCCTAGGATCTTTGGGTCTTCTTTCGTTGGTTTTAATGCTTATCGAGTTGGCGAGATGTTTCGGCTTCTCTCACCATCTGGTTCTACAGCTGAAAGCAATTCTGAGTAGTGTGATTGTCATTAGGATGCTGGATACAATGCTTATCTAGCAGTTTCGATAGAGCCACATCATCTCGGCCTCACAACCGAGTGTCGAAGTTGGCAATCATGATCTCCTTCTCCTTCCTCTCCTTGTCGGGAAGGCGAGGCCGACCGTGGTCGGCATGATCTTTGAAGGTGGGCGATCGGTGATGCCCTTCCTCCTTTTCTCGATCTTCGTTGTTGTTGTTGTTGTGTAGCTTTAGGAGCATCTGCTCCCGCTCGACGTCTTCAACGCTGGCGAACTGTTCGACGACAGTGATCATATGGCTAGGATTAGTTGGCGCATACATGATCAGGTGGTGGAACAGCTCGGATGGCTTCCTCAAGCCATCTTGGAATGCAGATATCACGTCGGCATCGGTGATTGTGACGATGGCGTGATGCTTCTCGAAGAATTGGCGAATGTACTCCCGCAGGGACTCTCCTTCTCTTTGGTGAACTTGGCGGAGATCGTGTCGGGAGGTGGGTCTCTGCCACATCCCCCGATAGTTGGCGATGAAGACATCACACATGTCATCCCATGAGTTGATGGAGCCTTCCGGGAGCGAGACCAGCCAGTTGACAACTAAAACGGACAACATGACTAGGAGGTAGTTGACCATGATGTTTGGATCTCCTCCTATTGCACGAATGGCGGTGTAGTATAACCGCAACCATTAAGATGACTCAGTTTTACCGTCATATGGAGTGATTCTAGTCGGTCGAAAGTGGTGTGGCCACTTGACGTGTCACATCCGTGTGGAGGAGACGAGGAATCCATCGTGGAGAAGGTCATGGTGGTCAGTGTGACCTTCATTCGGGACTCTGTGGTCACGATCGTGCTGATTGTGATGACACAGCTCCCCCAGCTCCCATCCTTGTTGTCGACGAATAAGGAGGTTGAGGGCTTTGAGACGGTCGTTGATGATCTGGCGGGCGTCTTTGACAAGAGAGCTTCCTCCAAGCTCGTTCGGATGTTCATGCTCCCTTGGCCTAGACAGCTGGGAGTGATGGCTCTGAGATGGCGATGGCGGTGGACAAGAGAGCGACGCCTCCACTAACTGTGTCATAGCAGCCTGGGTCATAGTTGTAATGCCTAGAATTTAACAATTCCAGATTTTATTGAATTTCCAAAGAAAGACAATAAATACAAAATGTTCATCACATGACCACGTCTTACGACAAATAAAATACAGCTCGCATGCTATTTTATTACAATGAATTAATAATAAAAAGAAAAATCTTAGCGATGAACATATTGCTCCATGACTCACATCCTTGACTGGGACAGCTACTCCAGACCTCCATCTTCATATAACTCATCGTCTAAAAGTTTTAATCAACATGATGAGTACAAAAGTACTCAACAAGCCACCGATAATGCAATAATAATGCAGGATGATAACAAAGGAAGGTAATGGCTCAAAGTGCGGAGAAGTACACTTTTACTATTAAGCATTTAATGTGATCAAGTTATTTGTACAGAAATTAAATCATGAGTAATGCATTATCTTCTAACTCGAGGAGTACAGTCAACCCTCCTCGCTCAATAGTCCTTACATGTCATATCATCATGCAACACTCATAAATATAAACTAACTATGGGATGGCACATCAACCGCCCTTGACCGTGGGATTGACTTTTCAAAAAGATTTAAACTCTGATCAAAGGTGTACTACTATACGCACAAGGCACTCATCCCTGCACACCGCATTGTGTTTAGATGACTCAACTCATAGGAACTCATGCCAAAACCTGGGGGAAATATTTCGGCTCTTCGACAGCGTCGTAATCTTCTCGACACGCAAAATGAGAATAATAAACAATTAAAACAAAGAAAAATCACAGTACAAACATATAAATTTTATTGGATAAACATGAAGAGAATAAAAAGATGGATTTTCTAAAATTTGAATGGTCAAATTTGGAGTTAATTTCAAGAAGTTATGAATATTTAAAGTTTAAAACATTTTTCTAAAATTTATTTTTATTTTAAACAGCTTCTCGTCCACGGTAAACCAAGTTCACCGTGAACCAGCGCACTGTGCGCGTGGACCGAAGTCACCAAACTGTTGGATCTAGATCTAGCGGCTACGGATAGCACGGGTGAGTTAAGTGAAAAAGATGGCCTAGATCGCCTGATACCGGTCAACTAGATTTGACCGCATTAGGGCGCTCCATTCCGGGATCTAATCCTGGCCGCCCAAAGTGAATCCAACAGCTAGGATCTAATCCGACATGACATGGGGTAAAACCTGTCACTGGCTGTCTTCTTCGGTGACGGTAGTGCACGATGGTGCACGCGGCAGTGGCGACGAGAGACTAGGACCTAATCTGAGGACAGAAATGGAAAGAGAATTAAGGGGTGGTCATGAAGGTACTGGAGACGTGGCTCAGGGATGTCTAGATGTGGACGGTGACGAGCGAGGTGGCGGCATTGCTTTGGGTCGACGGCGACGGCGGTCCTCCAGCAATCATGATGGGGTCGACAGCGAGGGTGGCAAGGTCCTTAGGCGACAGCGAGCAGCGGACTGAGCGGAAACAGGGGCGGTGGCACGAAATGGCTCTACGGGATGCTCGGTTTGCTGAGGGAGGGTTATTTCAGGGCATCTGACAGTGGAGAGGGAAGGGGCTTAAATAGGGACTCGGCGGTGGGGTTAAATGGGGGCGCAATCGGGGGAAACCGAGGGAATCCCAAGAACTCCGGTGAGGTTTTCCTTGCGCATGGATCCGCTGATTTCGGGGCAAAAACGCATCGGTTTTCGAGGGTAAATGATCGACGGAGAATGGGGAGAATTAAGGCGGCCTCAATTTGTGGGATTGCGCACGGCGTTGGCAAATTCCGGGGAGTTAGGGTTCGGTCGGCGCGGGTGTGGGCGGAGGGTGCCAACAACTGGGGGCCATAGGGTAGTGGGAGGAGACGGGCGTAGGCGCGCGGCTCGGCGACGATAGGTGGGGCCTATGCTTGGGAGAGAGGGGGGAAGAGAGGCTGACAGATGGGCTCCACCTGTCAGTGAGGGCGTGGGTGGAAGACGTGATGGGCCAGCCTGAAGAGAGAGAAAGGAGGGGGAGCGGCCCAAGAGAAATTAAATCTTTTTCTGAATAAAAATAATTATAGAAATTCATTTAAAAATCATGAGCTGTCAGCAAAGGCTCTAAAAATTTATAAAAATCTCAAAAATATATCTTGGTCTTAGGAACCTAATATAATTTTCTCAACTCATGATTTGAATTAATTCTCCCTATTCTTATTTATTTGGATATTTTCAACTTATTCAAAAATCAAAAATAATTCTTTTTCTGGAAAAATAATTTTTCTCAAGGATTTTATTTAGGCCTATTTTGGTTCAAACTTATTTAAATGACTTTATCCAAAAAATTGTTTACTTTATTTTAATTCTTCTATAAGATTTTCTAATCCTTGATTATTTTCCATGATTTTGTTATTCAAGTTTAGTTTATTTAAAATTTAAAATTTTCCTTCAATTTAATTTATTTAGAAAAATCAGTGTGTTACAATAGCCCGGGCCCTCTAGAGCTCAAGCGTGTCGGGAAGCGTCGCTAGTGTTCTCTCGATGGCGATGAGGTTGGCGGTAGGCGTTCGGTACAAGTCGCGACCTTCAAAGGCCACGATGTATGCAGCGGGTCCATCTTGTCGAGGGACTCCTGCTCCTTCTTGGGCTCTAGTGCACCGATCGTGTCTTGCGGAGTTCTGCCTCCGGTGCTCTCGACGATGGGTGCTTGACTCGGCGAGGTCGGAGGGTTCATCCTCCGAGACAGCCCCGACGATTGCCATGACAGCAACCGTGGGAGGAGCCTAGGAGGTCGGCGGAGTTGGTTGACAGTGTCGATCTTTGGCAACCGTGACGAACCATCAGCACTGGACGATGCATCTTCTAGAGTTGGCAAAGATGTCGAAGTTTGTGGGGGTGTCGGAGGACACCAGTAGATGACCCTTAGAGAGTGTCTTTAGTGGAGTGGTTCCTCATGGCACTTGAATTATTGGTGTTGACACGGAAACGTGCCCCCGCACTTGGGTCAGTTCGATGATCCAAAAGTGCAAGGATACTTAGGAACAAGCCTAAGCGTGACGTGGCACCGACATCGCGTTCCGACTACCCTTAGTCATGATAAGGGGGGTGGAGTCGCTAGGCAACCAGATTACACAAAATAATCCAATTAGCTAAAAGAGATAGATTAAACAAAATAAAATCAGCAAACCAATCGGAGCCCGTCTGGTTCGAAGTCTGGTGCGAAGTACTCCGCCGAAGGGTTCTTTGGCGTTCGGACTGATCCGGTCGAAGATGGACTCTAAACGGATATGGACGTGATGATCACCTCCGAACAACGGGGTTCGGCGTGAGATCTCTGATACAGCAAACTACGGAATAATGACGTGAGGGCCACGCACGAGCGCAACTTCGTCCGGCACGGAGTATGCTCATGGTGAAGCCCGTTGCGATGAAGTATGCTGCGAAGCCTGTTGTCAGAGCCTACAGTCCCACCGAAGGGTGTCCTAGTGACCTCCGAAACTGATCTCTCAGCTCCGGATACCTCCGACGAAGTAGCTCCGAACGTGCGAACCTACAACAAAGATAACTCGAAGTACCAATTCGTCCTGAGGACTGAATTTTGCTAAGTGTTGCACTAGTAGCGAAGGTAGCAATCTGTTACGCAGATTAGCGGATACTTCAGAGGCGAAGTAACAAGGTGATAGCAATCTATTACGTAGATTAACGGATACTTCACAGGCGAAGTAACAAGGGTTACAACTGTTCCGTAGTGGCCGGTGGAGGGCTTCCAGGCAAACCCACGAAGAGGTACAGGAAAATAAAGGTAAAGTAAATACGATCAAAGCATAGGGCTTTGGTTTGGTTTGAGTTGGAGGGCCTCTACGCTAGCCTTGCCTCTCTATTTATAGGGGCTTAATTCCTAATCTAATCTGCTATTAATCCGGCCGGATGGAGATAAGAATTGAGCAAGAATTGCATACAACTCCATCTCTGCCGAAGTGGACTTCGGCCAGGCCCGTCGAGGCCTGCTCCTCGGGCCGAAGCTTCGGTGGCGTGGGCCTCCGAAGGCTTCCCGGCCAAAGCCCGTGGGCTGGCTAGAGGCTTTCAGAGCCCATAGCTCCATGGACTTTGGCCCTGTAGGGCTTCGGACAGACCCTGGACATGTGTATTTTCGGCCCAAATCACCAAAATTGATATTTTGACAATCTAGCCATTAATGCCATTTTTTGCTATCAACGCATGCCCCCTGCCTTTTAGTGAACTGAGTGAACTAAAAGCACAACGAGCTGAAGACGATACCATCCATATCGGTTTTTTGACACTTTTCATGATGTTTGCCACACACTTGGGAAATACCTTTTCAAGTACCTACCATTCAAAGCTCTTCGAAATCGCTCTCCCTGCAGGGATTCCAACACGTTTGCGTTGCTAGGAGCGATTTCGGCTATTTTAAAAGGACCTTCCCAACTAGGTGACCATTTACCAAACTTAGGACTCTTCGTGCCTAAGGGTAAAATCGTTTTCCACACCAAATCTCCTATCTGAAATGATTTTGGTTTAACCCTTTTATTGTAGGCTCTAGCTACTCTCTTCTTGTCTATTTCTACGGCTTCTAAAGCCCTTAGTCTCTTATCGGTCACTTCCTCTAGATTATCCTTTAGAAGAGTTTCATACTCGTCGACCGATAAGCCATCTTGCTTTAACACTCTTAAGGAGCCAAGATCTACCTCTATGGGCAGAATGGCTTCTTGTCCATATACCAATTCATATGGACTGACTTTGGTAGCACCGTGCTTCGCAATCCTACAAGCCCATAACGCCTCGGAAAGCACTTCATGCCACCTTTTCGGAAACTCTTCAATTTTCTTCTTGATAAGCTTAATCACAGTTTTATTACTAGACTCGGCCTGACCATTGGCCTGAGCATAGTAAGGTGAAGAGTTTATCAACTTAATACCATAGTATTCGGCGAAGTCCCTTACTTCTCTAGAAACAAATGAACTGCCTTGATCCGTAGTAAGAGTTTGAGGAATGCCGAATCTATGTATGATGTGATATAAAATAAAATCACGTACCTCATTCTGAGTCATGTTCTTGAGAGGTACAGCCTCGGTCCATTTAGTGAAGTAATCCGTTGCCATCAACATGAACCGATGCCCTTTTGAGGAAGGAGGGTGAATCTGGCTGATGAAGTCTAAACCCCAACCTCGAAACGGCCATGGCTTGACAATAGGATTGAGCAATGAGGCAGGAGCTAACTGGATGTTGCCAAACTTCTGACATGCTTCACACCTTCTGTAGTACTTGAAACAATCTTCAGTCATAGTCAGCCAATAAAAACCTACTCTTTTGAGCATCCAACTCATTTTTAGGGCCGACTGATGAGTGCCGCAAAGCCTTTCATGGACTTCTCCTGTAGCCACCTAAGATTGCTCATGGTCTAAACACTTTAATAGTACTTCGTCGATGGTTCAGCGATACAATGTGTCATCTATCATTATGAATTTGAGCGCTTGTCGCCGAACCTTCCGATCAACCATTTGGCTAGGGTCTCTCAAATACTGGACAATTAGGACTCTCCAATCGCCCTTACAAGTTTCAGAGGGTCTCACTGGCCCCACTTTCCGAAGTAATTTCTAAATTACTGACTTCGGGGTGCCCCCGAGCCATTCTAGCTCCTGCCGAAGCCTGGTCGGGGTGGCCGTTCGGAGTGTGCTGGGCCGAAGCCCTCCGGAGGTTTCAGACTTCGAGGAGCCTTCTCCGTTTGGGAGGCTTCGGACTATGGGCCCTGGCGTGCCAGATCCCTTGGTTGGCAGAGCACTCCGGTCTAGGGGCCTCGGTGTGCGGTGGCCTTCGGCGACCCGAGGGGTTCGACCCGGAGCGTGCGCCTGCCCACCATTACTGGCTTCGGAAGTGAGACCAAGCATCGGCTTCTTCAATATAGAAAATTTTCCTCTCCTGACTTGGTAACCAGACGCTTGCTGAGCCAAATCATTTGCGACTGAATTGGCTTCTCTTAACAAGTGAGAGATTTTGAAGTCATCAAAAGTGGCAACTATGTATAGACATTTATCCAAGTAACTATTCAGCAAGTCGTTAAAACATTGAGCACTCTTAGCTACTTGTTTCACTACTAACAAAGAATCACCGTATGCGTGAACATGTCTAGCACCTACAGATTCTAGTAATTCAAGACCTAGCAATAAAGCCTCGTATTCGACTTGGTTGTTAGTGGAAGAAAATTCTAGTCGGGCCGAAGTTTCAAAGTGCATCCCATTAGGTGATATGAGAACCACTCCAATGCCTTGGCCACTCTTGCAAGCCGAACCATCAAAATAAAGTTTCCATGGTACTACCTCAACTAGAGCAACAGTATCGCTCCAGCTAACATTTATGTGATGATCAACTATAAAGTTGGCCATGACTTGGCCTTTCATCGCTCTCAGGGGTTCGTAGGCCAAATCGTACTCAATCAACGCGTAAGCCCATTTTCCGATTCTTTCACATAGAATCGGCTTCTGTAACATGTGTTTTATAACATCGGTTTGGCAAACGACAACACATGTAGTGGGGAGAAGATAATGGCATAATTTAGTGCACGTGTAATAAAGTGATAAACACAATCGTTCCACAAACGCGTACCTGGTTTCGGGGTCCAGCAGGCGGTGGCTCAAGAATGTGATGATGTACTCCTTCCCTTCTACCTCCTGAGTCAGCACGGCCCCAATCACGCTATCTTCAGCGGCGATGTATAGCCAAAATGGAATCCTGGCTTTGGGTGCTCTCACCACAGGCGGTGAGGACAAGCACTCCTTGATCTTCTCAAAAGCACTTTGCTGGCTTGCCCCCCAAGTGAACTCGACTTCGTTTTTTAGCCGAAGTATGGGGACAAAGGCATCAATCTTGCCAGACAAGTTGGACATAAAGCGACGCAAATAGTTCATCTTGCCTAGCAATTTTGTACATCCCTTTTGCACGTCAGTGCTGCAATGTTTCTAATCTTCTCAAGTCTCTTAGGATCAATCTCTATGCCTCTCTCGCGAATCATGAATCCTAAGAACTTACCCGCCGACACACCAAAAGCACACTTTAGTGGGTTCATTTTCAACCCATACTGTCGTATCCTATCGAAAGCAAGCCTCAAATCGGCTAAATGGTTTCCCATAGCGTCCGATTTGACTATGACATCATCGATGTAAACTTCTAACATAACTCCTAACAAGTCATGAAAGATCAAGTTCATTGCGCGCTGATATGTGGCACCGGCATTTTTCAAACCAAAAGTCATGATGACCCACTCGAATAAACCGACAAAACTAGGGCATCGAAAGGTAGTCTTGTAGACGTCCTCTTCGGCCATAAAGATTTGATTATAACCAGCATTGCCATCAAGAAAACTTAGTACCTTGTGTCCTGAGGCATCATTGATCATCATGTCGGCTATCGGCATTGGATACTCGTCCTTTGGAGTGGCTCTGTTCAGATTCCTGAAATCAATGCATACCCGTATCTTGTCGCTCCCTTTCTTCTCTACAGGCACAATGTTAGCAACCCATTCCACGTACCTGCACGGCCTAATAAATTCAGCCTTGAGTAGTCGCTCCACTTCTTCTTTAACTCGGTCATAGATGGCCGAATTAAAGCGGCGGGGAGGCTGCTTATAAGGCCTAAATCCAGACTTGATGGGCAGACGATGCTCCACGAGCTCACGTCTTAGCCCTGGCATCTCGCTATACTCCCATGCAAAACAATCGACATATGACCGAAGTAACTTTATTACTTCAGCCTTTTCATCGGGCTGTAAATGTTGGTTTACAAAAGTCGGTTTTGGGATGCTACCATTACCTATGTCAACTTCCTCCAAGGGGTCGGCCGACGCAAAACCTTGTCATAATTTCTCTACTTCGCTAAAGTCCCTGATGGCCTCGGCAATACCGTCTTTATTAGACCGATATTGCTCCACGTGAGACTTTAGCCAATCTAGATTACCCTTGCTGGACATGACTATTAATACAAAAACAGTCGTGCTACTCCAGCCGGCTTTACAGACACTAGTACAAACCGTCCTCCGGATACACTAACAAAATCGTAATCCGAGAGTTGTAGCGCCCCGATTTACCAAAATCGAGACATTATTGAATTTCATAAGAAAAACAATAATACAAGAGGTTCATCATGCGACAACGTACATACGACATTATTCATGGTACGCAGACCATATTTATTACATCAAAGTTTTAGTAAAAACAGTAATAAAAATAATTAAAAAGCGGCATGACGAACATCTCCTTCAGGATCTTTCTTCTCGACTGGGTCGCTACTCCAGACCATCTTCATATTAAGCATCCTCTGTGGGGTCCAACGGGTATGAGTACAAAAAGTACTCAACAAGCCACCGCAAATGCAAGTAATAATGCAGGATAATAAACAAAGAAGGGTAATGGCTAACATTGCGGAAAAGTACAGTTTCCAGTTATTGCATTTAGTGTAGTCACATTTTAAATCATGCGGAAAAGTAAACATGAACATCAACAACATCAACTAACTCGAGGAGTACGTTTTACCTCCTCGCACAACAGTCCTTACATGTCAATCCATCATGTACATACATATTCAAAGTAATCTAACTGGGGGATGTTACGCAACCCGCCCTTGACCGTGGGCTCGGCTTTTCGAAAAGATTTAAGACTCTGATCAGAGATGTACTACTGTACCCACAAGGCACACACTCATCCCGAACGAGATGACCCATACCACGGGAACTCATGCCAAAACCTCAGCATGAAATGTTCCAAGCGATAACCACCCGCTCTAGGTTTCGCCGGCGCGCCGAGCCGCATCCCGGCTAACGTCGCACCCCCTTTTGCGCCACATTGGTACAAGTCACCCGCAGGTGCTACTTGACCCATCTCCAAATGGTGGCCTCGGTTTGGAACAATCTATACCTTAGTTAGGACTTACCCACTAGACTTGTGGTTAGTACGTAAGTGTATTGCAACGGATCCCTCAGACCGGTCCTTATAGTGCCCCGGGTGCTACCGACCAATGCCCTAGCTTGCACCCGGAACCCACCATGCATTCACTCACAACCATAACTCTAACATCAACAGAATTCCATAGATAAGAAACAATGGGGATCATATAGTAGAACCATGTACTACGACTCCTTTTTTATCCTATAGGGATCGTGTCGATACATTGGACACTAGCTAATAACATTTATCATATGGTGACAAGGAGTTTAGGCTAGAGAGCATGGCTTGGGTTGCACATCAAGGTCGGGGGATCCTAAATAAATATATTGTAAGGGTTCATTTGACTAATGCATATATAACCTATGTGTTTTAGCGATAGTTTAATCAATCATGGGTTCAATATGCTCAAAAGATTGGTTTGGTGACTTGCATTGATCAGCGAAAGGCGAGGGAGGGACTTCCGGGAAGTATTCCGGCTCCTCGGCGACGTCGTAGTCTTTTTGATATAGTAAAGTAAAATAAAATGAACACAATATTCAATCAAACAATATAACATTACATGATAAGCACATAGGTCAAAGTTGGTTTGATTAGAAATAAAATAAATTCAATCGTTAAGGTTCTGTGATTTATTTCATAAATAAATTTTAAAGGAATTAAATAGTTGTCCTTTTTAGAAAGGGGTGTTTAAATGTGATTATTGTCATATTAAGTTATCAAATAAATTTGAAATGAAAAGTTCATGTTAATTTAATGGTTTTCAGTACATGGACAGAAAGGAAATAAATATAAATTTTTCTGAAGTTTAAATATTTGAATTTATATTTTAACCCTAAAGGCATTTGAATATTCATTTAAATAAACATGAAATGTCCAAAGTAAACCTACTGTTTTTATTGCATAAACAGGTAGAGAATAATATTATGAATTTTATGAAACTGGAATGGTAATTTTTAGAGTTCAAATGCGCCAGATATGAATTTTACAAGTTTTAAACCTTTTCTGGAATTTATTTTCAAATTTAAACCCTCTCGGGTCCACGGTGAGCCAGGCTCACGGTGAACCCGCGCACTGTGCGCGTGCGCCGGATCCAGATCCGTCGTTGGATCGTGATTGGGCGGTCACGGACGAGGCGGGGGAGTTAAAATGACGTGGACGGCTGAGATTAAAATGTTTGAACTGGTACGTGATGAACGGCTTAGATGTGAGGCGGGGTTTTAAAACTAACGGACGGCTGAGATTATAACGTACCCCTTCGCCGAGATCTAACGGATCCGATTAAATCACATGCGGGTTTTAATTGCAACCGTCGGATCCAGATCGTAATGTCGCGCGTGAATCCGACACGGCACGGGTAATCAGCCTGTGCCGGTCATCTTCTCCGGTGACGGCGAGCGGGCTAGGGGCCACGGCGAGCGATGGCGGTCGAAGCTAAGGCCTAAAATGGAAAGAGGGAGCTACGGGGATCACGAGGGTACCCTTGCGGCGAAGAAAGGTCGACGGAGCGAGGCCGGCGGCGAGCGGAGGCGGCGAAGGTGTTCGGGTCCTCGGCGGCGACGGTGATCCGGCCAGGTTCATCGACGACGGAGTGGTGGCCGGCGTTGGGGAGGTCCTTGCGGTTGCAGCGGTGTGGTCGGCGAGGACGGAGGGGGACTCCGGCGACGGCGATCGACGGCTGGAGGTCGGGCGGCGGTGTTGCGCTAAAAACTGAATGGAGGGCGCTCTGCTTGGTCTGAGTGCTAATGGACGCGTGAACCGAACGCGGTGGAGGGCCGTGGTTTAAATAGGTGTACCGGCGGGGGCAGGGAGGGCGCAATCGACGGTGGCCGGGGATAAATGCGTTTTGACGCCGGCGAGCTCGGGTTGAACGCAGTTCATCGAACCTGGACACGAATCGGCCGAGATTAATAGGGGGAAACGGTCGGTGCGTTGAGGGGAATTCATTGCCGGCGAGTAATTACGGTGAGGGGGTCGGCGGGGGCGGATCCAAGGCGAGATTAGGGCTTCGGCCGGCGAGGGGGGATTTGGGGGCGGATCTCGCGGGTACGACGAATCCGACAGGTGGGGGCCACCTGCCAGTGAGCGCGAACGAGCGAGGGAGGCGACTGACGGGTGGGGCCGTGGCGTCGGGCGCGCGCGCGAGGGGCTGCATTCGGCGTCGACAGGTGGGACCAGGCTGTCAGCCTAAGGCGAGCGCGGGTGATGGGCTGGGCCGGCCGGGAGAGAGAGAAGGGAGGAGGAGGGCCCAATACTGTTTTAAAATATTTTCTGATTAAAAATAATTGCAGAAATTGGTTTAACATAATAGGGCTACTTCCATGCTTGGTAAAAATTTATAAAAATTCTCAAAAATATATTTTAGCCTTGGGAGTTTATACAAAAATTTTCAGCTCCTGGTTTGGTCATTAACTCTATGTTGTAGTGCAAAAGAGTATAAAAGGATATTAAAGGTATTTTCAGAAATATAAAATCCAGGAAATTGAATTAAATAATATTTTTATTGTTTTGGAAATTTGGGGTGTTACAAACCTATCCCCCTTACAAAGAATCTCGTCCTCGATATTGGAACGTTACTCGAATAACTCGGGGTATTGGGCTTTTAGTTCATCTTCCTTTTCCCAAGTGGCTTCTTCGGCGGGATGGTTGTTCCATTGATCCTTGCAGAAGCGAACGACGCGGCTTCTGGTTACTCTCTCCTTGGTTTCCAAGATCTTGATGGGTTTCTCTATGTAGGTCAAGTCTTCTTGGACGTTGAGCTGTTGAAGGTCGGCTTGCTCGGTAGGTACACGGAGGCACTTCTTCAGCTGGGAGACGTGGAACACATCATGAACTCCTGCCAAGGATGGAGGCAGTTCAAGTTGATATGCTACTTCTCCTTGTCATCGGAGGATCTGAAAAGGTCCGACGTAGCGGGGTGCTAGCTTGCCTTTCATGTTGAACCTTTGAGTACCACGGAGGGGAGTGACTCGAAGATAGACATAATCGCCCTCCTCAAAGGCTAGATCTCTTTGACGGTTGTCGGCATAGCTCTTCTGCCGGGATTGGGCTGCCTTCAATCGGTCTCTTATGATTTTGACCTTCTCTTCAGCTTCTCTTAATAGATCGGTCCCAAACAGTTGTGACTCTTCGGTTTGATCCCAGAGCAACGGCGTTCTGCACTTACGTCCGTAGAGTGCTTCGAATAGGGACATTTGTAGGCTGGCTTGATAGTTGTTGTTGTAGGAGAACTCCGCATATGGCAAGTTCTTGTCCCACATTCCGCCAAAGTCTAGAGCACAAGCTCTAAGCATATCTTCCAATATCTGGTTGACCCTTTCGGTTTGACCGTCGGTCTGTGGATGATAGGCGGTGCTAAAGTTCAGCCGGGTGCCGAGTTCCTCTTGAAGGTTCTTCCAAAACTTGGAGGTAAACTGACTCCCGCGGTCAGATACAATCTTCTTAGGAACTCCGTGAAGGCACACGATCCGGGTCATATACAACTCAGCCAACTTGGCGACGGTGTAAGTTGTCTTGACCGGAACGAAGTGAGCTACCTTGGTGAGTCGGTCGACGATCACCTAGATAGAATCGTGACCAGCTTGGGTCCTGGGCAGTCCCGTGATGAAGTCCATTCCTATCTCTTCCCACTTCCATTCAGGGACCTTGAGAGGTTGAAGAAGTCCGGCAGGCCTCTGATGCTCTGCCTTGACTCGCCGGCATGTGTCGCACTTGGCCACATACTCAGCTATTTCTCTCTTCATGCTGACCCACCAATATTTTTCCTTTAGGTCTTGATACATCTTTGTACTCTCGGGATGGATGGAGTATAGAGTATCGTGGGCTTCTTGAAGGATGAGGGTCTTCAACTCAGGTTTGTCGGGTACGCAGATCCGGTTTCCGAACCAGATGGTACCATGCTCGTCCTCGGAAAATCCGGGGGCTTTACCCTTCCTCATGTTTTGCTGGATCTCTAGGATGTTCGGGTCTTCCTTCTGCTTTTCTCGGATCTGGTCTATTAAGACAGGCCGAGACTCCAAGGCAGCGAGGTACGCTCGAGTGGTGATCCCTAGGTTTAGCCTTTCCATCTTCTTGTAGAGTAAAGGAGCTTGGTCCTGAATCATGATGGCATTGCAGTACCCTTTTCGACTAAGGGCGTCTGCCACCACATTGGCCTTGCCTGGATGATAATGGATGCCCAAGTCATAATCCTTGATCAGTTCCAACCATCTCCTTTGTCTGAGGTTCAGATCTGGTTGGGTGAATATGTACTTGAGGCTCTTGTGGTCGGTGAAGACCTCACACCGATTCCCCACAAGGTAATGTCTCCATATCTTCAAGGCATGAACCACGGCTGCTAATTCCAGGTCGTGGGTTGGGTAGTTCAGCTCATGCGGTCTCAGTTGCCGAGAGGCGTAGGATATCACTTTCCCTTCTTGCATTAAGACGCATCCCAATCCTTGACGAGAGGCATCACAGTAGACGTGGAAGTCTTTACGGATGTCTGGCAGAGTCAGAATAGGGGCTGACACTAGCTTCTTCTTGAGGGTCTGGAAGCTTTCTTCGCAGTCGGGGGTCCATTCAAACTTCACTTCCTTCTGCAAAAGTCTGGTCATAGGCTTGGCGATCTTGGAAAAATTCTCGATGAACCGGCGGTAGTATCCAGCCAATCCGAGAAAACTCTAGATCTCGGTCACGGTCGTGGGCTGCAGCCAGTTGGTTACTGCTTCAACGGTGGTTGGGTCCACTGCTATTCCTCCGGCAGATATAACATGGCCGAGGAACTTCACCTCTGACGACCAAAATTCACATTTGCTGTACTTGGCATAGAGTTGCTGCTCCCTTAGCTTTCCGAGGGTCAGACGGAGGTGAGTCTCATGTTCTTCCTTGGTCTTGGAGTAAACGAGGATATCGTCGATGAATACCACGATGAACTTATCCAAGAACTCCATGAATACATTGTTCATCATGTTCATGAAAAAGGTCGGGGCATTCGTGAGTCCGAACGACATCACGGTGTACTCATAGAGTCCATAGCGAGAGGTGAAGGCAGTCTTGGGTATGTCTTCTTCTCTAATCCTCAATTGGTGATAACCTGACCTGAGGTCGATCTTGGAAAACACCGAGGATCCTTTCAGCTGATCGAATAGGTCGTCGATCTGAGGCAATGGGTATTTGTTCTTGATGGTTACATCGTTCAAGGCTCTATAGTCCACGCACATCCTCTTGGTCTTGTCCTTCTTCATGGCAAATATAACCGGTGCACCCCAGGGTGAGGTACTCGGTCGGATGTACCTTTCTGTTCTAGGTCTTCGATGTTGCTCTTGACTTCGGCTAGTTCATTAGTGGCCATCCGGTACGGACGCTTGGAGATTGGAGTGGTCCCGGGGACAAGTTCGATTCTGAATTCGATGTCCCGCTTGGGAGGCATTCCCGGTAGGTCTTCAGGGAATACGTCCGCGAACTCCTTGACTATGGGCACTTCTTCAAGAGATATTGAGCGAAGGGATGCTCCGAGTGGTTTGCGACGGGTCATTCGAAAGGTGACGGCTGCACCTTCAGGGTTGGTCACCGTGACGAACTTGTTGGCACAGTCGATCACTCCCTTCACTACAAGAAAACAGAAAGTTTTCGTCGGCTATTTTATCTTTCGTTGGCTTTTCGAAAAGCCGACGGAAGTTATATAACTTCCGTCGGTCTAGAGGAGCCGAAGGAAGTTAAGCTAACTTTCGTCGGCTTTTCACAGTGGCCGACGGAAGATAGAGATATTTTTCCCCGCCCGGTATAAATCCTCTAACTTCCGTCGGCCAACATTAAAGCCGACGGAAGTTAAAATTAACTTTTGTCGGCTTTAGATGTGGCCGACGGAAGTTATGTTTCCAGCCGCGTGATTTTTTCCCAGCCCGCGCCCTCTTTTTCCCAGCCCGCGCCTTAACCCTAAGTTTTTCCCCCTCTTACCTGTCGCCGCCTCCGCGCGCCTACGCCCGCCGCCTCTGCCGCCTCCGCCCGCCTCCCCGGCCTCCCGCCGCCTTCGCCCGCCTCCCTGGCCTCCGCCGACTCCGCCGGCCTCCCCGGCCTCCCGCCGAATCCACCGACTCCGCCCGCATCCCCGGCCTCCCGCCGCCTCCGCCCGCCCCTCCCCGGCCTCCCGCCGCCTCCTCGGCCTCCTCCCACCTCCCCGGCCTCCGCTCGCCTCCCCGGCCTCCCGCCCACCTCCCCGGCCTCCTCCGCCTCCCCGGCCTCCCGCCGACTCCGCCCGCGACAAGTAGGGACGCGAACTACCAAGGCGGATGTGGAGGGAGAGGGAGGCGAATGCGATGCTGGAGGCTGCTGACCACTCCTGGCACCGTCGTCCATGCACCGGCCGCAATGCCACCCACCCCCGTCCCTCTTCTTTGCGCCATGGTTGTAAGATCCGTCCACGATCTATAGTCAATGGAGTACAACTAATGCATCTATGGCTCCAATGTTCCCACAAGCTGCGGCATCAGCGCTCTCCTCATCCTCACCGCTGCACAGGTCACAAGTGTTTCTAGTGCCTTCAAGCTCCTCCGGCATCTTCATTTCCGTGAGTACTGTAATTGTAAGCTTCAATTTTGTATAGTGCAGCAGGCCAGCATCATAATCTTTTGTATTGCCTAGGATTACTGTAATTGTAAGCTTCAATTTTGTTGAATTACAATTTTTAACTCTCTTTAGTTGGTACAATTGTACTAGGAGATTTGGATTGGTTTTTAGTTATGAGGAGCAATATGGTCATGAGAGCTGGATGATAGTGGCTCAGAATGGACAATAGGTTTCCAACAATTTGCATGTCTATTTCAGCCAATTAAGAAAGGATAATCTTCCAGGATAAATTGAAGAGACTGTAGGAGGGATGTGTATTCTGAATCATCAACTTAAAACATCCGAGATAGAGTACAATTGAGGCTTGACTGTTGTTTGTTTGAGTTGATAAGATATTCATGTATAAATTGAATTATATGGTATGTCTAAATCATAGATAACATGGTTGAAGCTCATTGTTATGGCTCTATCTGGTATCCTGCCTCGGCAGTTAGTCATTTCTATTTTCACAGTTCTGACAGAGTTCAGTGATCCTATTAGTTTTGCAGTAGCTATTATATTTTACAAAACATAAATATATATTTCATCTTGAATTAGTGTTGTTTGTAATTGAGAAGTAAAGCAAATCTGACTCAAACTAATCTGAACTTGTATGAAAAATACTACTATGAATGATCAAGAGTTCATATCTTCTGGTTTGGCTTCTCATATACATGGAGTTTTTGAAGAGTAATTTGTTGAACTGAGGTATCCTGTGTTCATGTGGTTGCTTTACAGTATACACATCTCAGTGTTGTTGTTTGATTAGAATTTGTATTTTTAGTTGCAGTCTTGTTTACTCTATCTGTAAAAAAATGAAGATAGGTGCTGGGCTGTTTTGAGTTTCCTAAAAATTTTCAGAGTTCTTCCTTATGATTGCTATTGACCATGAGAATCTGTATTGAGATTGGAGTTGGGTTATTTTCTGGAATAGATTACTGAAATTGTTTTGAAAACAGGTAAACTTAAATCTGAGTTGTTGTTTGTCTGATCAAGTAGATGAATTGTCTGATATGAGATTCTTTGAAGGTCATTTGCTTGGATGAAATGTGATGAAATTAACTAGTTTCAGAAAGTGAAGTCTGCATAGTAAATCATAATCAGATTTCTGAATTTGTTTGAAGTTTGGAGATAAATATCTATCATTCTGTCCTCATTATCATATTTATCTCATTATCATTCTGTCCTTTGTTATTCCTGTAATCTAAAATGTCATCAACAACTTACTTACTTGTAAATGCTTCTATTCTTGATTTCCTCAAATCTGATGTTGTTAACATTAACACAAACATTAACACCAATTTTCTTTTTTTTCGGATTTTTAGTTAACTTCCGTCGGCCAACATTAGCCGACGGAAGTTATTGGTCCGTCGACAGAAAAAACAAAAAACAAAAAAAAATTCGTCGGCTAGGATTTGGCCGACGGAAGTTACCGATTCCCTGGTAACTTCCGTCGGCTAGGTTTAGCCGACGGAAGTTAGCTAACTTCTGTCGGCGCCCGACGGAAGTTAGCTAACTTCCGTCTACCCGCTTCCGTCGGCCAAATGCCGACGGAAGTTAGCCTTTTGCCGACGAAAGTTAGCTTCTTCCATCGGGAAAGAGCTAACTTCCGTCGGCTTTGGCCGACGGAAGTTTTCTGGATTGTTGTAGTGCTTGTGCTTCATCAACCAATCCATCCCTAGTATAAGGTCGAGTCCGATGCATTTTATGAGGACTGGCTCAGCCCGAAATAATACTCCTTGGATGTTAATCTGAACCTTAGGGCTGTATAAGCGGGCTAAGGTCCTATTGCCGGGAGTGGCAATCATCATGGGGATGGGTAGAGGGAGTACGTCCAGTTCGTCTGTTTTCACAAAATCTTCTGAGACGAAGGAGTGCGTTGCTCCAGAGTCAAATAATATTACGGCCGGTACGGAATTCACAGTAAACGTACCGAGCACGACTTCAGGAGCCTCCTGAGCTTCCTCCGCGCTGATGTGGTTGACGCGGGCACGAACCGCCTGGTTGGGTGTCGCGCCTTGAGTCTGCTTAGGGTGAGGACACTAATGCGAATAGTGCCCTTCCTTGCGGCAGTTGAAGCAGACGACCGGCCTCCCTTGGCAATCCTTCAAGATCGGGGCCTTGGTGGCTGGTGTCGGCTGAGCGGCCGAAGCTGGTGGAGCGGGGCGAGGATGCCCGGCGTTGGATCCACCGGCAGCGTGAGGTGGCCTGAAGGCGGGCCGAGGATGGTAGGCGGGTGCTGGTGGCGGAGGGACGAAGCAGGGCCTCTGAGAGTTCACCTGCTGATGCTTGAAGGCGATCATCTTCCTCTTCTTGAGGTCCAGCCTGTTTTGCTCAGTCTCTTGAATGAGCGCTTTGTTGACTAGCCGTTGGAAGTCGGCATAGTCGGTGGCGACGAGCTGGATGGACAGCTCATCCTTGAGTCCCCGGAGGAACTTGTCTTGGCGGAGGGCGTCGGTGCGCACTTCCTCTGGTGCGTAGTGGGTGAGGCGATTGAACTCATGGAGGTACTCCATGACGGTCTGATTGCCTTGTTGCAGGTCGCAGAACTCCTGCTGTTTCACCGCAATGACACCGGCGGGGACATGGGCGACACGGAAGGCGATGATGAACTCTGCCCAGGTCACCACGTGGCCCTCCGTCTGGGACTCGCGATAATTGTCCCACCATTCAGCGGCGGGACCCTGGAGCTGATGAGTGGCGAAGGCCACTCGCTCCCGATCGGTGCAGGGGAGGAGGTCAAGCTTCTTTCCGATGGTGCGAAGCCAATCTCCGGCCTCCATCGGGTTGGTGGTGCTTGATAAAATGGGCGGGCAAATGTGCAGGAACTCAGAGAGTTGTGGAGCGGGTGCGGGTGCTGGTGCGCGAGGGGCAGGCTCCCCGTTCTGCAGTCGGTCCAACTGAGCTTGTTGGTGCTGCATGTGGGTGAGGAGGGCGGTGATGAGTTGGTTCTGATTCGCCATCATCTCCGCCAAAGTGGGGTGGTTGGCGGAGGGCGACCCAGACTGACGCGGGCCTGTTGCACCCCAGTTGGGTACAACACCCTCGGGCGCATCACGGCTTCCTCTTGCTCCGTTGTTGGAGCCGGTGTTCTGGTGATCGGCCATCTTCTGAATTTATAATGTTACAAGGCAAAAAGATGACAACACAATTAACGAGAATAGTTTATGCATATATAAATCAAGTGGTAAAATGTTCATTACAATCAAGTTCTTATTCTACCCACAACACACTCGTCGTGGGTAGCACCACATACAAAATTATGCTTTTTATTTAAAATAGCGACTCCTAACGCCTACTCACCACCAGAGGTGGTCTCCGTGCTCTCGGAACCACGCGGCTCCAGAGGGATGGTGGGTTCAAGAAAGTTCTCGATGATGGAGTCAGAGGCGAGGCCGGGGCATGGTGCAGGGGCGCTGGTGGAGGGTCTAGCGGGGGAGGGTCGTGGCGGGATCCTCTTGGGACGAGGGAGGGGCTCACGGATGGGCTTCTTCTTCCTTGGAAGAAGGGGAACCATCTCCGCAATATCCTTCTGCAGCTGCATGATCTTGCGCTGCAGCTCGCCATTCTGTTGGATCAAGTTCTTCATTTCTTCACGAAGGAACTCAACCGCCTCATGGTGCTCGTCGGCATCGAGCACCACCTCGGTATGGAGATCATCCATAGCCTGTAGAAGACGCGACTGTCGGTCCATGACCGGATCACGCACGGAGTGAACTCCGAGGTAGATGCTACGGTGGGCTCCGGGAGTACGCTTCGGCACGAGCCGGAAGGACGAGTTCTGAAGACGATCATCGTAGATCATCCTCAGCTCCATGAGGGCCTGGAGGGCAACTCGTTGGCACGCAACGTCGAAAGTCGGGCCTCCAAGTGTTGTGGTGTAGGGCGGCAGGTGTTCTCCGGAGCCGTGGACGGTGAGGGAGACGTCGTAAGGCCCGGTGAACTCGTCGGGGTACACTCCTTGGAATTCGGGTTCGAAGAGGAACCCGAGGAAGGTGAGCATCATACGGAGCTCCCAGACGAAGCCCTCGTAATGGCGGCAGTAGCTGTGCACTTGGTATACTGGCATCTACAAAACAGCAAGTTGAATAAAAGTGAGGAGAGGAACAAAGTTTATAAAGTAGGTTTTCGAGAAATAATTTCCTGTGGCTAATGGCTAGGCGGGTCTGTTTGGCTTCCTACAGTCAAGTCGGCTCTGATACCATCTTGTAGCGTCCCGATTTACCAAAATCGAGACATTATTGAATTTCATAAGAAAAACAATAATACAAGAGGTTCATCATGCGACAACGTACATACGACAGTATTCATGGTACGCAGACCATATTTATTACATCAAAGTTTTAGTAAAAACAGTAATAAAAATAATTAAAAAGCGGCATGACGAACATCTCCTTCAGGATCTTTCTTCTCAACTGGGTCGCTACTCCAGACCGTCTTCATAGTAAGCATCCTCTATGGGGTCCAACGGGTATGAGTACAAAAAGTACTCAACAAGCCACCACAAATGCAAGTAATAATGCAGGATAATAAACAAAGAAGGGTAATGGCTAACATTGCGGAAAAGTACAGTTTCCAGTTATTGCATTTAGTGTAGTCACATTTTAAATCATGCGGAAAAGTAAACATGAACATCAACAACATCAACTAACTCGAGGAGTACGTTTTACCTCCTCGCACAACAGTCCTTACATGTCGATCCATCATGCACATACATATTCAAAGTAATCTAACTGGGGGATGTCACGCAACCCGCCCTTGACCGTGGGCTCAGTTTTTCGAAAAGATTTAAGACTCTGATCAGAGATGTACTACTGTACCCACAAGGCACGTACTCATCCCAAACAAGATGACCCATACCACGGGAACTCGTGCCAAAACCTCAGCATGAAATGTTCCAAGCGATAACCACCCGCTCTAGGTTTCGCCGGCGCGCCGGGCCGCATCCCGGCTAACGTCGCACCCCCTTTTGCGCCACATTGGTACAAGTCACCCGCAGGTGCTACTTGACCCATCTCCAAATGGTGGCCTCGGTTTGGAACAATCCATACCTTAGTTAGGACTTACCCACTAGACTTGTGGTTAGTACGTAAGTGTATTGCAACGGATCCCTCAGACCGGTCCTTATAGTGCCCCGGGTGCTACCGACCAATGCCCTAGCTTGCACCCGGAACCCACCATGCATTCACTCACAACCATAACTCCAACATCGACAGAATTCCATAGATAAGAAACAATGGGGATCATATAGTAGAACCATGTACTGCGACTCCTTTTTTATCCTATAGCGATCGTGTCGATACATTGGACACTAGCTAATAACATTTATCATATGGTGACAAGGAGTTTAGGCTAGAGAGCATGGCTTGGGTTGCACATCAAGGTCGGGGGATCCTAAATAAATATATTGTAAGGGTTCATTTGACTAATGCATATATAACCTATGTGTTTTAGCGATAGTTTAATCAATCATGGGTTCAATATGCTCAAAAGATTGGTTTGGTGACTTGCCTTGATCAGCGAAAGGCGAGGGAGGGACTTCCGGGAAGTATTGCGGCTCCTCGGCGATGTCGTAGTCTTTTTGATATAGTAAAGTAAAATAAAATGAACACAATATTCAATCAAACAATATAACATTACATGATAAGCACATAGGTCAAAGTTGGTTTGATTAAAAATAAAATAAATTCAATCGTTATGGTTTTGTGATTTATTTCATAAATAAATTTTAAAGGAATTAAATAGTTGTCCTTTTTAGAAAGGGGTGTTTAAATGTGATTATTGTCATATTAAGTTCTCAAATAAATTTGAAATGAAAAGTTCATGTTAATTTAATGGTTTTCAGTACATGGACAGAAAGGAAATAAATATAAATTTTTCTGAAGTTTAAATATTTGAATTTATATTTTAACCCTAAAGGCATTTGAATATTCATTTAAATAAACATGAGATGTCTAAAGTAAACCTACTGTTTTTATTGCATAAACAGGTAGAGAATAATATTATGAATTTTCTGAAACTGGAATGGTAATTTTTAGAGTTCAAATGCGCCAGATATGAATTTTACAAGTTTTAAACCTTTTCTGGAATTTATTTTCAAATTTAAACCCTCTCGGGTCCACGGTGAGCCAGGCTCACGGTGAACCCGCGCACTGTGCGCGTGCGCCGGATCCAGATCCACCGTTGGATCGCGATCGGGCGGTCACGGACGAGGCGGGGGAGTTAAAATGACGTGGACGACTGAGATTAAAACGTTTGAACCGGTACGCGATGAACGGCTTAGATGCGAGGCGGGGTTTTAAAACTAACGGACGGCTGAGATTATAACGTACCCCTTCGCCGAGATCTAACGGATCCGATTAAATCACACGCGGGTTTTAATCGCAACCGTCGGATCCAGATCACGCGGTCGCGCGTGAATCCTACACGGCACGGGTAATTAGCCCATGCCGGTCGTCTTCTCCAGTGACGGCGAGCGGGCCAGGGGCCACGGCGAGCGATGGCGGTCGAAGCTAAGGCCTAAAATGGAAAGAGGGAGCTATGGGGATTACGAGGGTACCCTTGCGGCGAAGAAAGGTCAACGGAGCGAGGCCGGCGACGAGCGGAGGCAGCGAAGGTGTTCGGGTCCTCGGCGGCGACGGCGATCCGGCGAGGTTCGTCGACGATGGAGTGGTGGCCGGCGTTGGGGAGGTCCTTGCGGTTGTAGTGGTGCGGTCGGCGAGGATGGAGGGGGACTCCGGCGACGGCGATCGACGGCTGGAGGTCGGGCGGTGGTGTTGCGCTAAAAACTGAATGGAAGGCGCTCTGCTTGGTCTGAGTGCTAATGGACACGTGAACCGAACGCGGTGGAGGGCCGTGGTTTAAATAGGGGTACCGGCGGGGGCAGGGAGGGCGCAATCGACGGTGGCCGGGGATAAATGCATTTTGACGCCGGCGAGCTTGGGTTGAACGCGGTTCATCGAACCTGGACGCGAATCGGCCAAGATTAATAGGGGGAAACGGTCGGCGCATTGAGGGGAATTCATTGCCGGTGAGTAATTACGGTGAGGGGGTCGGCGGGGGCGGATCCGAGGCGAGATTAGGGCTTCGGCTGGCGAGGGGGGGATTTGGGGGGGGATCTCGCGGGGACGACGAATCCGACAGGTGGGGGCCACCTGCCAGTGAGCGCGAACGAGCGAGGGAGGCGACTGACGGGTGGGGCCATGGCGTCGGGTACGCGCGCGAGGGGAGGCATTCGGCGCCGACAGGTGGGACCATGCTGTCAGCCTAAGGCGAGCGTGGGTGATGGGCTGGGCCGGCCGGGAGAGAGAGAAGGAAGGAGGAGGGCCCAATACTGTTTTAAAATATTTTCTGATTAAAAATAATTGCAGAAATTGGTTTAAAATAATAGGGCTAATTCCATGCTTGGTAAAAATTTATAAAAATTCTCAAAAATATATTTTAGCCTTGGGAGTTTATACAAAAAATTTCAGCTCTTTGTTTGGTCATTAACTCTATGTTGTAGTGCAAAAGGGTATAAAAGGATATTAAAGGTATTTTCAGAAATATAAAATCCAGGAAATTGAATTAAATAATATTTTTATTGTTTTGGAAATTTGGGGTGTTACAGATCCCTACCTGATAGACACTCTACTTTGTTATGGACGGCATCAACCGATACATCGGCCAATGCTACTTGGGCCGAAGTATCCGCGGGAATGACCTCCACCTCATCGTCGTCCCACTGTATCAGGCACTAGTGTAGAGTAGAAGGAATGCAACAGTTCGCGTGAATCCATTCGCGTCCGAGTAGTACGCTATAATTACCTTGCACGTCGACGACGAAAAATGTTGTTGGCAATGTCTTGTTGCCCACCATCAACTCCATAGAGGGTACTCCCTTGGCCTCAGAGATCTCATCATTGAAGCCGTTGAGCATCAAGTTGGTCTTCTTCAGGTCATCTTCGTCCCTGCCAAGTTTCTTCAACAACGAATAAGGCATTAAGTTAACAGTGGCGTCGTCGTCGACGAGCATTCGGGAAATCGACTTCCCATCGATGTGACCTCTGACATAGAGGGGCCTTAGATGGCAAGTCGAGTCCTCGGGGTTCTCGAAGATGTCATTGCGCGGGCTGAGGTTCAATTAAGCAACCTCGGCCTCGTCCTACGGTAGGGCGAACTCGGCAGGTAGCGTGACGATGTTGATATCCATCACCTAGGGTGCGGGCCCTTCAGAGATAGGCGAGTAATTGCCGTCGAGCATGTCGTCATCATCGTCACTCGAACTAGGAGCCGGGTTGTTTATCTCAACCGGCTTCTCCCTCCATACCTGCTTTGTAGTTGGCCGAGTGCGGATTTCCTCGAAGATAGCGTCGCGCTCGGCCTCAGCTTTCTTCTCGCGCATCTCCTGTGCCCGTAGTCTTTGTAGGCGTCTCTTCTGTGATTTGGACATGCCTGGAGAGGCCCAAGATGGTTGCGGCTTGGTGCCGGGTGCGACTGTTCGGCTTCCATTAATTCTGACCAAAGTGCTACTGTGCCCTTCGGCCTTGTGCACCCTGTGTTCGGAGGGTGCTTCGCTGCGAACCCTGATAGACGGGTAGGCCTCGTTTGGCCGACCGAACCAAGATTCAACGCAGAGCTCAGTCGAAGCATGAGACTTACCTCCGTCAGACCTCGGTGACAAAGTCTTCGAGATTGGGACTTCCTGAGACCCAACTCTGATGGTTATGGCTTTGGACTCCCTGACCTCGGCCTGCGCATGCTCGCACCCTTTGGCTTCGCTCTGCATGGTCTGATTCAGAGGCAGCACAGATAGTCTGTGGACGATGCCCCCCTCCGCTGCGTCTGTTTGCCCCTACCATCCATAATACTCCGAAGGAAAATAAGGCATAGTGTTAGGTTGCGGAGGATACCCTGACTCAGATACGTACGGAGCCCATGGGGTCCCCGCCCAGTCATATGGCGGAGGCATCGGCGGCTCTAGTGGCCTCGCCCATTGTGAGCCGAACCCGTTACTTGGAGGGGGTTCGGCCAAGACGAAGGTATCTCGGACCATACCAGCGAAAGGTCCTTCCAGGTCGGAGGTACGTTCGGCCAGTGCGGGTTGAAGCCTCCCATCGAAGAAGTCCAACACGGTGCGTGGTTCGGCCATTGGGGACCACAAAGTTACAGTACGGGGGTTCAGCCATTGCGGCTTGAAACCACCGTGCAGAGTGTCAGGACATTGTGTCCCGGAGCCCCGCACGGAGGGTTCGGCTTCTTCGGTCCAAAGCTACCCTCCGAGAGTCTCGGACCCTTCGGCTGCATTAGCTTCTGAGTGTGTGGACTAGTCTTTCTGGCCCTTCTTCGATGCTTGTTCAACAGCATGTTATACGTCACCTTCGGCCTCTTGTGAGCCTTAGCCGAAGGGGCATTAATGTTCTTTTTCCACACTCCTACCTCAGGATTCTTTGGCACGAGTGTGCGAGTGCGTGGTTCTCCAACAATTACATCTTTCCCTTTAGCCGACTCGGCCTGTTCTGGCCGAATCAACACCTTCTTTTCGCCGAGGTCGACGGCGTTGACGGGAAAAAGATCTTTATCCAACTTCATCTTCGGATCATGGTCTATCTTCAATCGTCCTTCTTCTATGGCCGATTGTATCTGTCATCGAAAAACATTGCAATCATTAGTATTATGTGAATGTGAATCATGCCACTTACAGTACGGATGCTTCTTTAACTCATCGGTGGGTGGAATGACTTGACTCTTAGGAAACCTGAGAAACTGACTTTTTAAGAGAAAATCAAATATTTTATCACATTTAGTTATATGAAACGAGTACTTGACCTTACTAAGTCGATTCTTTGTGGGGGATGGTCGTAACTCGGAGCAGGTGACAGGTTTATTCTTAGCGTTCCACACCCATTCGGCCGCATACATATCGGCCGAATCCTCCTCTTCTGATTCTTCCTCGTCAGAACGTTCCATGATGTGGATTTCAGCCCTAGGCTTGCTAAATGTCTTAATAAACTTTTTATCTTTGGTTCGGCCTTCCTAGACCAGAGCCTGCTGTAAAACTTGGCTAACTTCTAAAAAGTTTTGGTTATCTAACCTCTCTTTAATTTCGGAACGCAACCCATTAAAAGCTAATTCCACCAAGTCCCTTTCCGAAATATTAAGGCTAAAACATCGGTTTCTAGTATCCCTAAAATGCTTGATGTACTCAGAGGCGCTCTCGTTAGATTTCTGCCTAACCGATGTCAAATGCGAAAGCCTGAGTTCTGTCTCACCTGTGTAGAAATAATCATGGAATTTCCGCTCTAAATCATCCCATGTTTGGATGGAGTTCAGCGGGAGCGCCGAAAACCAAGTGAAAGCGGTGCCGGATAGCGAGAGAGAAAATAGTCTAACCTTTAGAGCACCTATCCCGCTAACTTCTCCACACTGTGCCAAAAATTGACTAACGTGCTCTAGTGTAGTCTTCCTACCCTCGCCATCGAACTTAGTGAATTTAGGGATTCTATAGCCGTGGGGGTAGGGCACTGTATCAAGATGGTCGGGGTATGGCTTACGGTAAACCCTAACCCGTCCCTTGGGCACGAAGCCGGCACACTCTCTAAATAGTGCGCGGACCCGCTCCTCTATGTCATCTTGGTATGTTGCTTGTGTGCGCCTCTCATGTGGGGGCACGACACGTGGTGGGATATCAGCGTGTCGGCCATGGGCCTCTTCCCTACGTGCTATCTGTATGACGTGCTCATGTCCAAGCGCCTGCGCATGTGGTGTGGGAAGTGCGGGCATCGGCACAGGCGGTGGTGCATGGTATGCAGTGCTAGTTTGACCGTAGGTGTAATGATTGGTCTCGGCCATAAGTGTTGAGGCCGGAGACATGATTGTGCAAGTGCTGTTGTTAGTCCTACTGTATACGTGGTTTGTCGGAGGTACACTAGCAATAGGAACCGGGGGTACGGCCTTAGTAAAGTCGAACCTCCTAAGAGTTGCCTCCACTTGGGAGCTGACTGCTGAATCTAAACGGTTGGCTAGCGAAGCGCTAACGGCTTGATCTACTGATGCGGCTATTTTTTGCTCAATCTCTAAAGAATATAAACGAGGCGATACAAGTGTTACCTGGACCTGAGCGAGGTCGGGGGTGATGATATCACGCTTGATGAAGCCCGCGCGTGTCTTGATGTAGCCCCCAAGCATCATGTCTTGGAGCGCCTTTAACTTTGCCTCAATCTCTGCTCGATCTTCTGCGGGGATATCTTCAAGTGTAGGTGACAAGATGTTGCGGTTGTCGATATCCGCGCCTCCTATTGTGTCCATCGGTGGTGTAGATGTAGTAGTTGACGTAGATGTACTGGTGGCCAATGTAGAAGTACTTGTCATGTTGGTGTAGCTTTCCCCAGCGGAGTCACCAAAAAGTGTGTTGACACGGAAACGTGCCCCGTACTTGGGTCAGTTCGATGATCCAAAAGTGCACGGATACTTAGGAACAAGCCTAAGTGTGATGTGGCACCGACATCGCGTTCCGACTACCCTTAATCGTGATAAGGGGGTGGAGTCGCCAGGCAACCAGATTACACAAAAATAATCCAATTAGCCGAAAGAGATAGATTAAACAGAATAAAATCAGCAAACCAGTCGGAGGCCATCTGGTTCGAAGTCTGGTGCGAAGGGGTCACCGAAGTGTACCTTCGGCGTCTGGTGCGAAGTACTCCATCGAAGGGTGCTTCGGCGTTCGGACTGATCCGGCCGAAGATGGACTCCGAACGGATCTGGACGCGATGATCACCTCCGAACAACGGGGTTCGGTGTGAGATCTTCGATACAGCAAACTACGGAATAATGACGTGAGGGCCACGCACGAGCGCAACTTCGTCCGGCGCAGAGTATGGTCGTGGCGAAGCCCGTTGCGACGAAGTATGCTGGCGAAGCCTTTTGTCGGAGCCTGCAGTCCCGCCGAAGGGTATCCTAGTGACCTCTGAAACCAATCTCTCAGCTCTGGATACCTCCGACGAAGTAGCTCCGAACGTGTGAACCTGCAACAAAGATAACTCGAAGTACCAATTCGGCCTAAGGACCGAATTTTGCTAAGTGTTGCACTAGTAGTGAAGGTAGCAATCTGTTACGCAGATTGGCGGATACTTCACAGGCGAAGTAACAAGGCGATAGAAATCTATTACGCAGATTAACGGATACTTCACAGGCGAAGTAACAAGGGTTACCACTGTTCCGTAGTGGCCGGCGGAGGGCTTCCAGGCAAACCCATGAAGAGGTACAGGAAAATAAAGGTAAAGTAAATACGATCAAAGCATAGGGCTTTGGTTTGGTTTGAGTTGGGGGGCCTCTCATGCTGGCCTTGCCTCTCTATTTATAGGGGCTTAATTCCTAATCTAATCTGCTATTAATCCGGCCGGATGGAGATAAGAATTGAGCCAGAATCGCATACAACTCCATCTTTGCCGAAGCGGGCTTCGGCCAGGCTCATCGAGGCCTGCTCCTCGGGCCAAAGCTTCGGTGGCGTGGGCCTCTAAAGGCTTCCCGGTCAAAGCCCATGGGCTGGCTAGAGGCTTTCGGAGCCCATAGCTCAATGGACTTCGGCCCTGTAGGGCTTCGGACAGACCCTGGACATGTGTATTTTTGGCCCAAATCACCAAAATTGATATTTTGACAATCTAGCCATTAATGCCATTTTTTGTTATCAACAATCGGTGAAGCACATGTCGTCGATAGCATGGGCGAGATCTTCGCCCCCAACGAAGCAGTGGTGGGTACTAGTTGGTTCATGTTGTCACTGACAAAAGTCAATCTTCCGAAAGCGAACACGATGCCCTTAGGCACCTTGGTGTTGAACTTGCAGATGACAACCATTGATCCGATCAGTGAGCCACAAAACTCCTCCCCAACCTAGCGCTAGCTGTTGTTTCATGGGAACAGCAAGGCTACAAGGGGTACCTGTAGTGTGATTTGTGTAGGTAGAATGGAGGAGTCACAACTATGGATTTGATGGTTATCCCGGTCAAGAGGGGCAGAAAAGTGTGAAAACAATAAGGAGTCAGACACGAGAGAGTTTTAGATCGGTTCGGGCCTCCCAAAGGATAATAATCCTATTCCTATGTGTGTATGGATGAATGGGGGTGTTGCCCTCTCTTGTGACGAGTTTGTGTGATTTGATGATGTGTAGTGCTATCGTACCGTGTAGCCTGTGTGCTAGGATGTGATCCCAACGTGCCCTCTTAGGACCACCCCTAATCCTTTTATATGAGAAGGATTGGGAAGTTACAAGAATTAAACATAACATTGATAGCATGCAGAAACAGCCGCATAACTACCAGCATAACTGCCTTTAATAAGTGCTAATGACTGTCATAGAGACGTCAGTATTGATTTGAGGTAACCATTGGTGTTGATTAGATATAACCGTTGGGCAGATGGTCCTGGACCGACCGTTGGCGTCACACCACTCGGGCGCATCCGCTCCCGAGTGGGAGGCTTGGCGGTCGAGAAGTCCTTCATGGGCTGGCCTTGCCAGCAGTCGACGACCCAAGTGAAACCACTCGGTGGGGTACCCTGGATTATATCCCGGTAGGGATGGATTAAGAAAATTACAAAGAATTGGTTCTTGTGCAAGTGGGATATTGAAAGACTAGTGCCCAAGAAAATTCCGGTTAGATCAGAAGTTCTGATTTGGAATCAGAAGTTCCAATTATTTTCTAAACTAGAAACAGAGCTCAAATTGGAAGTTTCGGTATGGTATCGAAAGTTCCGATAATTTATTGTTTGCGAAACAGAGAGCTCAAATCGGAAGTTCCTATATGGTATCGGAAGTTCCGATAATTTCTAATTTAGAGACAGGGAGTTGAAACCGGAAGTTCTGATGCATATCGGAAAAAATGTACTGATTGGAAGTTTCGATAGGAGGTATCGGAAGTTTCGATGCTACCTAGAATTGGACTCCGAGAGCCCTGATCGGAAGTTCCGATATTCGATCGGAAGTTCCGATGCGGTCATAACATATTAGATTTATTGGGTCTTGAATTGGTTGAAACTAATTTGTTGGTTTTGAATTGTTGGAGACCAAGTGCTCTTACCTCTATATAAAAAGAGGAGGGGCTCTTGGATGTCAAGTTATTGATAGATTAGACCTAGCCACCAAGAACTCAGCTCCTTCTTATCTTGATCTCAAAAGTTGAGATTGGGAAGTCTTCCGTTTCTCGCGAATGGTGCTAGTACGTCGTCGTGGGAAGGATCCCATCCTTGTATGTGTGGACACCGTGGAGGTGTTGCTCCAATAGCGGTGCTCGTGGACTTCTTCACGTGAACATCTACGTCATCTTCGTCAATTGGATCACCGAGGAATGGCCAGAGCGAGGCGAGGACAAGCGAGGACACGCTTCCCCGACAACTTCTTCCGCTGCACCTAGCGTGTTTTATGCTAGAATGTACCGATCTATGATCCCGCATGTGCATGTTTCTTGGGTTTGGGGCGAAATTTTTGAAATTGTCAGCTAGTGTAGCTTCCCTATTCCCCAACATGATCCATCTTGATTAAATGAATGATTTGACTCTAGAATGGTCGAGGACCGTCGATGGATGTATAGTGGTTGGAATAAAAGTGGTGTTCACTCGAAGAAGTGGATGATCAAGACTCAACAATTTATTGACCATACATTCTCTTTTCAAACAATACTGGCATGAGGTGCTCATGCAGCAAGTGCAGAAATTCTTTTTGACAAGACAAGAGAACGTTGACACTGGACCTTTGCAAGTTTCTTACCAGACTATGAAGTTTGGGTGCACCAATTGGTTATATGGGATGGTACACACATGTGTTTAATTGCTTAGAAAGTATATATATTATATCTATGTATATATTAGTTTTTTGAAATAATAATTTTTATATTTGTAAATATCAATAAACTATGCTAATTAGTATTAAACTTTAGTAATTATCATTAATGATAACTTAAGCTATCACTATTAATCAAAAATACCTATAACAATCACTATTTATGACTAACAACATCTAATTATAATTTTTTTTTACCTAAAAATACTTAATAATCACTAATATTAGCTAATCATAAATGATTTGTGTACTTAATAGAACTTTATATCATACGGAAGCAATATTTCGAGAATTTGAATCAACCCATCTTCGTACAATATAGCCAGCCAAATAGATTTGTTCATCAAAATTGGGGAGATTCAACTATTTGTTACTTTTAAGTGGGTGTTATTCAATTATTTACCACATGTGTGGCTGATATGTGGGATCACCTAAGTCTAGTGACAAATCATTGAATTTTCCTCGAAGTTGTATCAAATCATATTGAATGACTTTCATTCAAACAACCAAACATTATTAATCTTGCATGTAGGAAATGTTGTACTTTCCTGGATCTTTCTTGTCTTTCACTAACTTATAATTACACGTGAAACTATTTAATTAAATGATACATAAATTAAGATGATAAAAAATCAAAAACAATCTTCTAACGACATCGAGACTTTAAAAGGGATCATAAGTACATGAAGTTAGCTATATACATTGTGTGAGAATCCACGAGCTTATGGGTATCTATATGGCCATGTATAACCATAAACAATAAAAAATCATATATCTTTGCTCTTTCAAATGAAAAAAAATCTGAATGAGATGTTTGAGTCATGAGCCATGGAGTAAAAATTATTTTTAATTAGAATGTGAGATTTATCTTAAGGACTACTCAAATTATATACATTGTAGTATTTCTTTAAGATTTGTGATATTTAGACCTAATACGTTGAGAGATGCCCTATTTAGTGATAAATTATCAAATCGGAATGGGCGTAATTAAAGAAGCCAAGATAAAGGTAGAGATGGTGGCGGGCATTGGGGGTAGCGGTGCAGCTACCATTGTGGCTGAAATGGTGGGGGATGGAGGCGGGCAGGCAGGCGAGGAGGCCAGCCATCAGCCATGCATGCATCAACCAACTCCGGCATGCAATGCAATCGCCATCCATCCCTGCTTTTCTTCTTCCTCCTCCGCCCCCTCCCTTCTGGCTCCACCTCCCAACGCCGCTCGATCGTCCACTCCGAGGTACGCATCTCTTCGATCTACCTCGAGGATTAACAGTTTATTCTTTTCCACCGGGATAATCATGCCTGGATGCAGCTAGCCCGCTATTGTTGAGTTGATTGAGGAATTGATGTGTTTTTTATGGTTGGTTGCTCGTGTGGTGGATTGTTCATGTAGGGCGCTCGGCTAGGCTCGGCCAATAGTATACATTTAATAACTACTGAGGCGACCGGCGATGTCGTCCGCCGCCCTGATGCCGACGCCCAGCATATCGTCCTCCTCCACCGGCGCAGCGGCGGCGGAGGGAGGTGGTGGCGAGGACGAGCGGCGGGCCCGCGCGCTGTCGTCGTCGTCGTCGTCGCTGCGGCGGCGGGCGATGAGCGCGTCGTCGAAGCTGCTCCGGACCTCGCTGAGCAGGAGCAGCAAGGGGGTTGGCAGCCGGCAGCGCAGCAGCAAGGTGATGTCTGTGTCGATCGAGGACGTGCGCGACGCGGAGGAGATGCGCTCCGTGGACGCGTTCCGGCAGACGCTGGTGCTGGAGGAGCTCCTCCCGGCGCGCCACGACGACTACCACATGATGCTCCGCTTCCTCCGCGCTCGCAAGTTCGACATCGACAAGAGCAAGCAGATGTGGAGCGACATGCTCCAATGGCGGAAAGAGTTCGGCTCCGACACCATCCTCGACGACTTCCAGTTCGAAGAGTTGGACCAGGTGCTCGAGCACTACCCGCAAGGCCACCATGGCGTCGACCGCGACGGCCGCCCCATCTACATCGAGAAGCTCGGCCAGATCGACACCGCCAAGCTGCTGCAGGTCACCAGCATGGACCGCTATGTCAACTACCACGTCCGCGAGTTCGAGCGTGCCTTCGCCATCAAGTTCCCCGCCTGCTCCATCGCCGCCAAGCGCCACATCGACCAGAGCACGACCATCCTCGACGTCTCCGGCGTGGTACCTGCCCTCCTCCCTAATGCCACTGCTGCTTCTCGTCTTCTTCACATCCATTAAGGGCACTGCGTCCACTGCGTGCTGATTGATTTAGGGGTACAAGAACTTCAACAAGGCCGCCAGGGATCTCATCGGCCGCCTCCAGAAGGTCGACGGTGATAACTACCCAGAGGTATCTAGGAATTGTCTCTTTGATTGGTTAATTGCTGTCTTAAAATTTGAATGCTCAATCTTTGGTCGGTTAATTGATGCGTCTGAATCTGATTGTTCCCTCGTTGATCAATTGATGTCTGTCTCCCTCCAGACACTGTGCCGGATGTTCATAATCAACGCTGGTCAGGGATTCAGACTTCTCTGGAACACTGTGAAGTCCTTCCTCGATCCCAAGACCACAGCCAAGATCCATGTAATCCAATCAATGTTTTAAATGTCTGGCTAAGCTCCTTAGCGGCAAGCTTCTGAAAAAGCTATAAAGGCTATAGCCGGCTATAGCTGCGAGCTAAATCATTTAGCGGTTTGAGAAAAAAAATGTCATGCCTTCATTTGAACAACAATGATTATGCAAATATAATATCAACAATATAGATGGAGTGTTCAATACTTAAACATAATCTAGTAGTTCAATAACAAATCAATATGCATACAAATTTAACAATACTTGTAAAAGGCATTGAACTATTGTCTAACAAACTAACAAACATTAAGTTACAAAATAAAATTAATAAACCATGGAACATAAATTGATCTACACATACCCAAAATCATCTGAATCTGAAGCTTGATGCATTGAAATATTTTTTAGCGGGCTAAATAAGGCTATTATTGTGTTCTTAGCGGGCTAAATAAGGCTATTAGCAGCTAATTTCATTTAGAGCTAAACAGTGCTTCTCTTAGCCTCAGACCTCCGCAAAGGCTATAGCCGGCTAAATAGCGGCTATTAGCCGGCTATTTAAAACATTGAATCCAATCCATCCTCCATCTCTCCATTACTGGATCTCTGTAACGCATATCATTGGCTGATTAAGCTACATTTCATCAGATCTGTAACTAAACACGACACATGTTTGCGTTTTGGTGCCTTGCTTTAATCAGGTCCTAGGTAACAAGTACCAGAGCAAGCTGCTGGAAGTGATTGATCCCAGGTCTGTCCATGAAACATAAGTTGTTCCTGCTTCTATGTAAATGCAAATAGAAATACCTTGAATATTTAGACGAAAGCAGCTAGTATAATGTCAACAAGCTTGAGCAACATGTTGAGCTCACTCTGTGTCCTTTTTTTGGAGTTCAACAGCGAATTGCCTGAGTTCCTTGGTGGAACATGCAACTGCGAAGGCGGCTGCATGCGCTCTGACAAAGGGCCATGGAAAGACCCTGAGATCTTTAAGGTTATCTGAAAATTATAGTGCATATATACATAGCACATGTGCTAGCTGTGTAGCCAGTGCAGATTTACCATTAGCTGAACTGCTCAGCACAAGTACTATCTATGAACATTTCATGTTTGATGCTGATGCTTCATTTGATTCTTCAGATGGTGCAATGTGGCATGGGGCGATGTGGGATGAATAGCTCGGATCCTATTGAGGCTGACGAGAAGATGATCACTGAGAATGACATTGTGCCGATTCCCAAGGTTTCATTACCCTTGCAATATGCCACGCTTTTATGCATCTTACATTTCTGAACAATAATTAATTCTCTTTATTTATTTATTTCTGCGGGCTTTGATATGCAGAAGCAAGAATCATTCCGTCGCGACTCTGTTGATTCCCCCAAGATCCCACGTGAGAAGATTGAGCATCCGCAGATGTCACCACTCCATGAGATGTCAACTTCAGATAGTAAGGTAAATAGATATTATGACAGCAGAGGCCGCAACATAATCCACCTGTTAAATCCGAATCGTTTCACAACCTAAATTTGCTACAGAAAAAAACTAAACATCGTTTTTCTTCGTGGTATCCCCAATTCCCCAGCTTTAATTAGAATTTCAAACAATCAATTCGCAACTTGTTATGAACTGACACTGAAATAACTTTCAGGCTCCTCCTGGCCCAGAGGGTAGCTCTACCCGTTACGACGATCTATTCCCCATGGCGGACAAGAACATGGAGTTCAACTGGAATGGCGAAGTCAGCGCGGAGAAGCTCGCATTGGCACGAGGTCAATTCTCATCTCTCAAGAAACTGAATTGGAGACTGAATATCGAAGTGGGCCACTAACATGATCATGCTTGGCAGACATGTACGCGTCGCTGCCGGACGCCTACAAGCACGGCGATGCCGGCGACCGGCAGGTAGTGACGGGTTTCATGGCGTTCGTGATGGGGGTGGTGGCCATGTTCCGCGTGGGCAAGATCGCGCCCAAGCGCGCCATGGACGCGGCGATAGGCATCGCCACCATGGAGGCCATGGCCAAGAACCGGAAGCTGATGCAGCAGCAGCAGCACGAGCAGCTGACTGGGCCGGACACGGTGACGATTTCAGCGGCGCAGTACCAGGCGCTCGTGAAGCGGCTCGGCGACCTCGAGGAGAAGGTAGCGGCGCTGGGCGCTCGGCCCCCCGAGATGCCGGCGGAGAAGGACGAAATGCTCCGGGCCGCCGTGACCCGCGTCGAGGCCCTGGAGACCGAGCTCGAATCCACCAAGAAGGTAACCCGCCATCTTTGTGATTTGTCCAGCATCTAGATCGATCACCGTGGAATCCATTGCTATTACCACATTGCAAAACCGCTTTTTGGCAAGTTACAATCCATGGCTGGTGGTGCTTGCAGCTTCTGGAGACCTCCGTGGGGCAGCAGGAGGAGGTCCTAGCCTACATCGAGAAGAAGAAAAAGAAAAGCAAGATGGTAAGTGACTCCTGCTCCATGATCTAGCTAGGATTTTATTACGTTTGGGAAGAACTCATTGACTCGTTTTATGATCTGATTTCATTGAAGTTTTGTCTTAAACAGCAGAATCCGTTCCGTTGGTGAAGGATACATCATGCGTACATATATTATGATCTATCGATGGCTTCCTGGAGTGGTGAAGGAGTTGGTTTTATGATCGCTCGTGTGTGACTCTGTATCTGTCCACTCCTATATTAGTTAAAGCAACCCCATTTGAAATGAAGGAAATTAATTTTATTATTTCTTCTGGAATTTGAATTGATTTCTCTACAATCCCGTAAAATTCCTGTTGAATTATTGCATTTCGAAAGGGTCTATACGTGTATAGCAAAAGGAAAAGCGAAGAGAAAAAACAAAACAAACAAATTTTTTCCATACTTGCTGACTGGGTTACTTGTACACAAAAATGGTAGCCTTTCGTGGAGTTTGTCACAGTTAATGCGCCCGGAAATTAAGAGATATGATGATACCCGATGCTACGGATGATTTATTTAATGATAAAAAATGATGTGATAATGTATTAAATAGGACTAGTTTCTATATTACTCCTTCCATCTAAAAATTTTCTACCTATTATTTTTTCCATCAAAACCAAAAATATATTAAATAATAGTACTATTGCATTAAATTTCTCATATATTCATCTTAATGCATTAAGGGCAATCCCAATGGTGCATTTATGGTGATTTCTATGTGCATTAATCTCTTTGACAGCTCATTGTTTTGGCTGACGTGGCATTGGGAATTATTGAAGAGAGAAGGAAAAACAGAGAAACGGTTTCTCCAGGACGGAACGAAATCAATGGTAGGCACTATACAGATAGAAATGACCAAATCGCCACTAGTAAGACCTCAGTCGTTTCCATCGGCTTCAATGTCGATCCCCTGCGCTGCCACCACCCATGGCTCCCGTGCCCGTGTCCCTCTTTCGCCTTGCTCCCGCGCGCTCCCCCTTCTCTCCCCACGCGCTCCCCCTTCTCTTCCCGCTTGCTGCCGCCCCTGGAAGTAGGGGTGGAAACCCTAATCCTTCGCCCACCATCCACCATGAATCCCCTTCGTCTGCCATCCTCAACCTCCAGGGCAGAGCAAGGTAGGGAAAGGAAGGGGTGGATCCGCCACCGTCACCCCCCTGGAGTTGTTCCCGCCGCCGCCTCCCCACGATCTGCTCCCGCCGCCACCTCTACCGCTGGAGATACTGCCGCTGCCCCCTGCCTGGAGCTGCTCCTGTCGTCGCCGCCCCCAAATCTGCTCCCGTCGCCGCCTCCCCTTCCCCTGGAGCTGCTCCCGCCGCCCCTGCCCCTAGAGCTACTGCTGCCCCTACCCCTGGCGCTGCAACAACATACCCAACACTTGAAAGCCTTCAAGCCGCCGGTCTTGCATGGTGGGCAAATTCTTCTCCAAGAGGCTTGAGAAACCAAGGGTTGGTTTCGGAGTTTGTGATGAGTGATTGACAGATTTTACCCTCTGATTCGAAGGGGTCCCTCCGAAGGTGTTCGGAGGTTGGTTCTCCGAAGGTGTTCGGAGGCTATTTCACCGAAGGGTTCGGTGGGTCTGGTTGCTGTAGCTGTTGCAGCGGAGTGTGCTTATCGGAGGGGTCCAACAGTACATGATGACTGGGTTGTACCGAAGGGTTCGGTACTTTGGGCGGTACACCGAAGTGTGTATCGGAGGTTTCTTACCCGGAGAGGTCTCCGGAGTACTGGATACACTTGTCTGCTTGTTTGTGGTGCGCAGGTGACTTCGGAGGCGACAGACGGTTCGTAGCAGGTGAACCTGGGTCAAGCGGGAGGCTTGATGCTAGGGGAGCAGGGAGCTCCGTCACGAAGGCTGCGAAGGGGTCGAGGTCGGACCTCGGGTCGAGGTACGCCAGGAGAAGGTAGTAAGTGTGGAGCGTGGCTTCGAATGAAGGTACTCCGAGATGAAGTCCTCGGAGGCGAGGCACTTTGAAGGGTACTCCAAATGGAGTGACTTCGGAGTATGGTGGATCAAGTCCTCAGCAATGAGGCAAGGTGTTCGAAGTGTTCTCCGGAGGGAGACACTCGAAGGTTTACCCCACGAAGGTCTCAGAAGTCGAGGTGCATCGAAGGCATGGTCTAGGTGAGGATCGTCGAGGAGTGTGCTCGGGGAGAGACACTGCGATGAAGTGCTCATGGAATGCTTCATGTGGAGGCCTTGGACAAAGGAGGGACTTCGAAGGGTGGTACTCCGAAGGTGGGGCTTCGGAGTGAGGCTGGCTCCGGAGTAAGACTGACTTGAGGTACTTCGGCCATCATGGTTTCGGTACACGGACTGACGAAGTTCGAGCTAGGAGAAGCTGCGAAGCCGTGGTGGTCCACTCCGAAGGTGTTGGTGCGAAGGCCCAAGGGCTTTGACGACTTCGGCTCTAAACCATCACTGTATCGAAGGCTGACTTTGGTGAAGCGAAAGCCGTCAGGCTCAAGGATTCTCACCGAAGCTACTGCACCCCTCGCGTGCGAAGGGGGGCTTTAGAAGCGTCCAAAACTGCAAAGGCTAACAGCGTCTGCTCTACAAAAGCTGGTACTGTCCCCTCTGCGAAGCTGACAAAAGAAACCTCCGAATAAAGTAGACTACCTGTTGTACCCCCTGTTCTGATGAGACAAAATCGGTGTAAACCCTAGGGGTAAAGTAGTCTATTCACAGGGCTGAATAGTGTCTATAAATAGTGGAGGCTGGTTAGGTCACATCAATACTTTTTGAGCATTCATTGTTGAGCTCCTGTACTAGCCGCCACATACTTTGTATTCATCCTGTGAGTTCAATTTTTGTGTTCCCTGTTCAAGCATCGAAGTCTTGATTCTGTGTTCATTTTCTGCTTGAACTTGTATGCATACTTCGCTGCATGCTTCGATCTCTTGTGTGTCACTTCTTTTGAGTTGAGTTTGTGCACTGAATCCTTTCTGGAGAAGTGTGTGAGAAGTCTATTTGGGTGAAGTGTGTTTGAGTGAAGTGTGTTTTTTAGTGTGTGTTCGCTCTGTGTAAACTAGAGGCTAGACCTCTCTGATTACTAGCAAAGCATTGATCGAAGCCCATTTTTCTTCCCGTGTCGAAGCCCTTAGCGAAGTCTATTTTGTGTGCATTTAGACCTTCGAAGTACGAAGCCCAGCACTAGTTATTGTCGTTGAGTATTTGGTCGAAGCCCGCAAGGGGAAGTCTGCTCTTGCGAAGTCTGTAGTGCGAAGCCTGCTCGAAGGCACTTAGTGTGTGAAGCTTGCACTGACTTAGCTAAGATGATCGAAGTCCACAGAAGGAAGTCCGCTCTTGCGAAGGGTGAAGTGCGAAGCCTGCTCGAAGGCACCCTGTGTGCGGAGCCTGCACTGACTTAGCAGAGCTGAGGTTTCGGGGTTGTGTGTGGAGCGAAGTCTTATTGGCTTCGAATTTTTGCTCCTTGCGAAGCCTGTTTTCGGAGCTGTAAAATACCTCCAAACCAGAACTTCAAAGGCTGTGTTCGAAGCCTGTTCCGCAGAAGGCAGAAGTAAAACAGAAGGATATTTTTAGTCTGAAATTTTAAAAGCTCCCATTCACCTCCCTCTGGTCGCCGTTTCCGGTCCAACAATTGGTATCAAAGCGGGTTAAGATCACCAGTTGACCTTAACCGGTTTTGTGATCTGTTGGCGACATGGACAGAGTTAGTAAAATACCTCTGTTCGATGGGACGGACTTTGCATACTGGAAGGTGCGCATGGAGGCTTACTTGCTAAGCCAAGGAAATGCAATTTGGGAGATTGTGGACTCACAATACTCCATCCCTGAAACTCGCGCCACTCAAACAAAGAAAGATCAGTATAATGCCAACTCAAAGGCTAGAAATATATTGTTCATTGGTTTGAGCCGGAGTGAGTTTGATAGGGTGCAGCACCTTAGGACAGCTAGGGAAATTTGGACTACACTCACTATTTTTCATGAGGGCTCTACACAGATTAAGGTCAGGCGCCAAAGCACATACAATCAACAGTGTCAGCTGTTTGTGCAGGCACCTGGTGAATCTATAGATGCCATGTTTTCTCGCTTTGACGCGATAGTGAGTAACTTGCGGTCCAACAGGACACTTGCTTACAATGATCATGATAGGGCTATCAAGCTTCTCTATGCTCTTGATCGTAGCATATGGGAAGTGAAGATATCCAGCATTGAGGAGTCCGCAGGTTATGACACATTGACCTGTGATGAGCTCTTCAGCAAGCTGAAGTCCACAGAGATTGCCAAGGCATCTCTTGCAGTGCATAGGAACCCCTTGCCACAGCCATTGGCATTGGTTTCTAGCACTAGCCGTGGCACCACTGCAGAACCAAGCACATCTGGCACTTGTGTTCTTGCAGATGGTTTTGCTTTGTCCTCACTGGTCTCTGTCACTAAGGAGCAGGTGTATACTCTGGATGATGATGAGCTTGCTCTCATTGCCAAAAGGTTCACCCGTTTTCACCATGAGAGATGGGATTAGAGGAGAGGTGGTTTTAGTGGTTGCTTTGAGTGTGGCGACACTTCTCACATCAAGGCCAATTGCCCTAAACTCAAGAAGAGAGATGAGAGTGAGCACCCCAGATACCACAAAAAGGAGAGGAAACCCTTTGTGAAGGGCAAGCGCGGCAAGGTGGCTAAGAGGGTAGCCAAAGCCGCTTCCAGAGCATTTGTTGCTGCTCTCAGCGACATCGACACTTCCTCAACTGAGGAGTCAAGCTCCGAGGAGGAGGAGTCCCCACGGAAGGAGGAGAAGGACAAGAAGGGACGAGATTTCACCGGCCTTTGCTTCATGGCCGACGGCGATCACAGCGGCGATGAGCTTGACTCATCTAAGGTACCTCTATCCTATGACCAACTTTCAATTAAACTAGATGAGCTGAATGAAGTAGTTCTTGGTCAGGATAGATTACTTGTGCAAGCCGCTAGAGATAAAAAAAGAACTTAGACTTAGGCTAGAATCTGTTTCTACTGATTATGCCATGCTTAAGTCTAGGGTTAATGATGCTGAATGTGAATCTTGCACTGTTGTCATGGGTGAGCTTGCTCAGTTGCGTCCTGTGCATGCTCAAACTATTTCTGAGCTTGAGACTGCATAGAAGCAGCTTTTGTTGGTGGATTCTAGTCCTCATGTTTTAAATGAATGCATGAACTTCCCCTTATTATGTGACAGCATTAATTTACGGGATAAGCATGTTCAGGATTTAGAGGCTAGATTGGAGAGGGCCGGTAGTTCTAAGGATGTGCAACCTGTTTGTGACACTTCCATAACCCTTAAGGACCAGCTAGGCACTGTTAGAGAGCGAGCTGAGAACCTATGACAGAGAATGAGTACCTTCTTTCTATGGTTAACAAATGCACTGAGGGAAAGGGTAGGATGGACTTGCTCTTGGCCAAAACCAAGATGTGTGCTGACAGAGCAGGGTTAGCTCTGGGATTGAGTTTTGAGAGGATTTCTTTAGACAGTGAGAACAAAATTGTTTTTATCTCACCCACTACCTTAGAGAAAGAGAGATCTCTGTTAGACACTCCATCAGCCAAAAAGCCTACCCGGACTCCAAAGAAAATCACTCCTCCTGCCAAGAAAATCCCTCCCAAGAAAACCACTAAGCAGAAGCCCAAGGAGCCTATGAGAGTTGCTCCTATGACCCATGAGAGTGCCCCTAGGAGAGTTTTTCATTGTTCCTACTGTCAGTGGGCGGGTCATTTGGTTGGGTTTTATTTTCGTCGCATCAAGGATGAGCGACGCTCTCAGGCGATGAGTTTCCAGGACATGCATTACCCATCTTTAGGTATGCATGAGTCTGAGTTTTACTCTCGTCCTGTTTTCGAGGCTCCTCGTGCTTCTCGGAGAGGTTTTGCTCCTCGAGGTGTTCACCATATTCCATATGGTGGTAGACTTCGAGCGAGTAACTTTGTACCCCGTCTGAGTAGGAGACCTCATCATGCTTTTAGATCTCAGCATGCAGGTAGACCTCGCACTTTGCATCATTCTGATTATCATGTGCATAGACAGTCTACTTTTACTGTGCCTACTACTCGTATCACTTAGTGCTGGATGCCTCGTCATATTTTCACTCACCCCAGCACTGAGCGATCAAGATTTTCTTATCATGTGTAGGCGTCGGACCGAAGCTTAGAGGGCACGTGGATCATGGACTCTAGTTGTTCACGCCATATGACCAGAGATGCAGCATGGTTCTCCAGCCTCACCACAACCAAGCAAAGGGAACATATCACCTTCGGCAACAATCGAAATAGTAGAGTGAAAGGTAAAGGTGTGGTAAGAATCAACTTGAATTTCACTCTCAAAGATGTTGCTTTGGTTGAAAACATGGGATACAATTTTCTTTCTGTATCTCAGTTGCTTGATGAGAGCTTTGAAGTGTGATTCCATCGCGATACTTCGCAAGTACTCAATTCTGATGGCGTTGTGATGTGTAAGATCTTTAGAGTTGGGAGAGTTTTTGGAGTTGATTTTTCTGAGTCATCTGGTTCTTCTCATTGTCTTGTTGCACATTCTACTTTTGAGCTTTGGAAGTGGCATAGGAGACTAGGGCATATGAGCTTTGAGTTGCTCGCCCGTCTGAGTGCCCTAGGTTTGATCCGAGGATTGCCCAAGCTCAAGTTTGAGAAGAATTTAGTTTGCGCTCCTTGTCGACATGGAAAAATGATTGTCGATTCACATTCACCAGTCACCACAGTGATAACTGAACAACCCGGAGAACTTCTCCACATGGACACTGTAGGTCCTTCTCGGGTTAGTTCTTTAGGCGGCAAGTGGTATGTGTTAGTCATTATTGACGATTTCTCTCGCTACTCTTGGGTCTTCTTTCTTGCCAGCAAGGATGAAGTGTTTTCACACTTTCGGAGCTTGGCTTTGAGACTTTTCACTAAACTCCCTGGTGCATTGAAATTCATTCGAAGTGATAATGGCACTGAGTTCAAGAACAGTCTCTTTGTTGACTTTTGCATGGAGCATGGCATAGAACATCAATTATCTGCTCCGCGGGTTCCTCAACAGAACGGTGTTGTTGAGAGAAAGAACCGCACTTTGGTTGAGATGGCTAGGACGATGCTTGATGAGCATAGGACTCCTAGAAAATTCTAGGCTGAGGCCATGAACACTGCTTGTTACAGCTCAAACCGAATCTTCTTGCGCTCAATTTTGAACTTGACATCTTATGAGCTACGTTTTGGGAGGCAGCCCAATGTTACTCATCTTCGAGTTTTTGGCTGTCGTTGTTTTATCCTAAAACGTGGTAATTTGGACAAGTTTGAGTCACGTTCTTCTGACGGGATCTTTTTGGGTTACACTACACATGGTCATTCTTATCGTGTTTATAATTTGGAGACTAACACTGTCATCGAGTCATGTGATGTGATTTTTGATGAATCAACCCCCTCTGTTAGTTCTACTCTTGAACAGGCAAATGAACATGACATGGAACAGACCATCTTCGAAGAAGAATATCCCGGAGAGTTCGAGGATGAACCCCTACTACCCTCGACATCAACCCCCGAAGCCGACCCCGCTTCAACCACTTTGACACAAGGTCCCGAAGCAACTACCTCGACATCGGTCATCTTGGACCACTTCAACGCACAAGTTGAGGGGGAGACTGCATCCCGCCACGAGGCTCCACATCATGTTCAAAGGATGCACCCTCCCGAGCAGATCATTGGTGAGCTTGATCAAAGGGTAACACGTTCTCATGCTCATTTTATTGATTCTGCTTTTGTTGCTTCTTTTGAGCCCTTAGATGTTAGTCATGCACTTTCTGATTCTAGTTGGACCAATGCCATGCATAAAGAACTTGAAAATTTTGAGAGAAACCAAGTCTGGACTTTAGTTGATCCTCCACCAAATGTGCATCTCATTGGAACAAAATGGATTTTCAAAAACAAACAAGGGAAGGATGGGACTGTAGTTAGAAACAAGGCTAGACTTGTAGCTCAGGGTTATTCTCAATTAGAAGGGATTGATTTTATTGAAACTTTTGCACCTGTTGCTCGTCTTGAGGCCATTAGGATTTTACTTGCATTTGCAGCATCCCGTGGTTTTAAACTCTATCAAATGGATGTCAAAAGTGCTTTTCTTAATGGCTTCATAGGCAAAGATGTTTATGTAAAACACCCCCCAGGCTTTGAAAACCTCAAATACCCACATAAAGTCCTTAAACTTCATAAGGCTCTTTATGGACTCAAGCAGGCCCCTCGGGCATGGTATGATAGACTTAAATCTTTTCTGCTTGAGAGAGGGTATTTGATGGGATCTATTGATAAAACCCTGTTCACTCTCAAGCATGGCAAAGATTTTCTCCTAGTTCAGATTTATGTGGATGATATCATCTTTGGTGGCTCTTCTCATGCTTTGGTTGCCGAGTTTGCAGATGCCATGAGTAGGGAGTTCGAGATGTCCATGATGGGTGAACTCACGTTTTTCCTTGGTTTGCAAATCAAGCAAAGCAAACAAGGTACTTTCATCCATCAGACGAAGTACACCAAGGACCTGCTCAAGAAGTTTGACATGGCTGATGCGAAGCCACTCGCCACTCAAATGGCTACATCTGTAGCATTGGATCCTAACGAGGATGGAGAAGCCGTAGATTAGAAGGAGTTCCGAAGCATGATCGGCTCCCTCCTCTACTTGACTGCTACGAGGCCGGACAAACACTTCGTAGTGTGTCTGTGCGCTCGTTTTCAGGCTTCACCATGAGCTTCGCACCGCCAAGCGGTAAAGCGCATTCTTAGGTATCTCAAACATACCTTAGAATTCGGCATTTGGTATTCTGCGTCTTCCTCCTTGTGTCTTCGAGGTTTTTTCGACGCGGACTTTGCTGGGTGTAGGATTGATAGGAAAAGTACCTCTAGTACTTGTCATTTTCTGGGTACTTCTCTGGTTTGCTGGTCTTCCCGCAAACAGTCTAGTGTTGCACAATCGACGGTTGAGGCCGAATATGTTGCTGCAGCTAGCTGTTGCTCTCAGATTTTGTGGATGGTTTCCACTTTGCGGGATTTCGGGTTAGATTATAAGAGTGTTCCACTTTTCTGTGATAACACTAGTGCTATTTGTATTGCAAACAACCCGGTTCAGCATTCCAGAACCAAACACATTAATGTGTGATATCATTTTCTCAGAGATCATAATGAGAAGGGTGATATTGAACTTCAATATGTTGATACCCAACACCAGCTAGCTGATATTTTCACAAAACCCCTTGATGCTTCTCGTTTTGCCTACTTGCGTGGGGAACTTGGTATTTGTCACCCTCACGGCATTTTGTGAGGGGAGCATATTTTAATTGTCTTGCATATGCTCATCATGTGTGCAATTGCATTTACATCTTTTGCACTTATATGTCTGATTTTAATTTATGAAATCATGTCAACTCAGCTCTATTTAATATGTCTGAAACATTATGTGCATGATTCTTCTTTCCAAAATCAAATCATGCTCACTACTTAGTCTTGAATCTAGCATGTTTAGGCAGGACTGCTTTAGCTATCTTTTATCTGCTTGATAGCAAGACTCCTTTTCTCTGGATGCTACACATTGCAACTTGAAAAATTATTCTACATACTCATGAATATTCATCAAGTGTTACACAATTTGATTCACTTAATCAAAATTCCAAAAATCCATGATTTGCATGCTTCAAAGCAAAAAGATCTAGGTGGGTTTATTTGTCGCACTACTCTATTCTAGACTGCTTACCATTGCACATTGGTCTGAACTGGGATAGTGTAGTGTATGCCAAAATCATTGCTTTAAGCTTCTGATGGCTTTCATACCTAGGCTTGGCCTGATTGGAAAGTATAAGGTAGACAAACAAATAACCCTTGGCATTCTGAAAAGAACAACAAAAATTCATTATTTATCAAGTTTATTTTCAATGCTCCACTTGACCTAGACTTGTCTGTCTAGAATAGAAATTGACTAGCTTTGTGCAGTCCCGACTTTTATTTGTCTAGATACCTTGATTGAGTAGTGATGCTTTTATTTCAAAATGATAAAATCACATGCTGTCATCATATTTTTAGAGAATATTAAATTGAGCTGAGCACATGATAATTGGTATTAAATGTTGGCATATTTGTTGCTTTATGTGTCTTTTCAACTCTGCCCATTTCGAAGCTATTCATCTTTTACATGCTCCTTGATGCTTGCATTGCCAAAGGAGGAGAAATTTTTGAGTTCTCTGCAGCAAGGGGGTAAAATAACTCAAGGGGAGTTTTTATCTTGTAAAGGGGAGATTTGCCGAAGGGGCTTTTACTCTTTTGAAAAGGGGGAGGAAAATTCTTTTGTCAAGTGACATGAGTTGACTCGTTTCGGAGTTTTTATAGTCACTTGTGTGCTGAAATTTTTCAAATTTTCTTGAACTTGAATTTGGTTGTCAATGCACTCATCAAGGGGGATATTGAGAAACCAAGGGTTGGTTTCGGAGTCTGTGATGAGTGATTGATAGATTTTACCCTCTGATTCGAAGGGGTCCCTCCGAAGGGGTTCGGAGGTTGGTTCTCTGAAGGTGTTCGGAGGTTGTTTCACCGAAGGGTTCGGTGGGTCTGGTTGCTGCAGCTGTTGCAGTGGAGTGTGCTTGTCGGAGGGTTCCGACAGTACACGATGACTGGGTTGTACCGAAGGGTTCGGTACTTTGGGCGGTACACCGGAGTGTGTATCGGAGGTTGCTTACCCAGAGAGGTCTCCAGAGTACTGGATACACTTGTCTGCTTGTTTGTGGTGCGCAGGTGACTTCGGAGGCGACAGATGGTTCGTACCAGGTGAACCTGGGTCAAGCGGGAGACTTGATGCCAGGGGAGCAGGGAGCTCCATCACGAAGGCTGCGAAGGGGTCGAGGTCGGACCTCGGGTCGAGGTGCGCCAGGAGAAGGCAGTAAGTGCGGAGCGTGGCTCCGAATGAAGGTACTCCGAGATGAAGTCCTCGGAGGCGAGGCACTTCGAAGGGTACTCCGAATGGAGTGACTTCAGAGTACGATGGATCAAGTCCTCAGCAATGAGGCAAGGTGTTCGAAGTGTGCTCCGGAGGAAGACACTCGAAGGTTTACCCGACGAAGGTCTCAGAAGTCGAGGTGCATCGAAGGCATGGTCCGGGTGAGGATCGTCGAGGAGTGTGCTCGGGGAGAAACACCGCGATGAAGTGCTCATGGAATGCTTCATGCGAAGGCCTTGGACGAAGGAGGGACTTTGAAGGGTGGTACTCCGAAGGTGGGGCTTCGAAGTGAGGCTGACTTCGGAGCGAGGCTGGCTCCGGAGTAAGACTGACTTGAGGTACTTCGGCCATCATGGTTTCGGTACACGGACTAACGGAGTTCGAGCTGGGAGAAACTGCGAAGCCGTGGTGGTCCACTCCAAAGGTGTTGGTGCGAAGGCCCAAGGGCTTTGACGGCTTCGACTCAAAACCGTCACTGTATCGAAGGCTGACTTTGGTGAAGCGAAGGCCGTTAGGCTCAAGGATTCTCACCGAAGCTACCGCACCCCTCGCGTGCGTAGGGGGGCTTCAGAAGCGTCCAAAACTGCAAAGGCTGACAGCGTCTGCTCTACAAAAGCTGGTACTGTCCCCTTTGCGAAGCTGACAAAAGAAGCCTCCAAATAAAGTAGACTACCTGTTGTACCCCCCTGTTCTGATGAGACAAAACCGGTATAAACCCTAGGGGTAAAGTAGTCTATTCACATGGCTGAATAGTGCCTATAAATAGTGGAGGCTGGTTAGGTCACATCAACACTTTTTGAGCATTCATTGTTGAGCTCATGTACTAGCCGCCACATACTTTGTATTCATCCTGTGAGTTCAATTTTTGTGTTCCCTGTTCAAGCATCAAAGTCTTGATTCTGTGTTCATTTTCTACTTGAGCTTGTATGCATACTTCACTGCATGCTTCGATCTCTTGTGTGTCACTTCTTTTGAGTTGAGTTTGTGCACTGAATCCTTTCTGGAGAAGTGTGTGAGAAGCTTGTTTGGGCGAAGTGTGTTTGAGCGAAGTGTGTTTTTCAGTGTGTGTTCATTCTGTGTAAACTGGAGGTTAGACCTCTCTGATTACTAGCGAAGCACTGATCGAAGCCCGTTTTCTTCTCGTGTCGAAGCCCTTAGCGAAGTCTGTTTTGTGTGCGTTTAGACCTTCGAAGTACGAAGCCCAGCACTAGTTGCTGTCGCTGAGTATTTGGTCGAAGCCCGCAAGGGAAGTCTGCTCTTGCGAAGTCTGTAGTGTGAAGCCTGCTCGAAGGCACCTAGTGTGTGAAGCCTGCACTGACTTAGCTAAGCTGATCGAAGTCCACAGAAGGAAGTCCGCTCTTGCGAAGGGTGAAGTGCGAAACCTGCTCGAAGGCACCCTGTGTGCGGAGCCTACACTGAATTAGCAGAGCTGAGGTTTCGGGGTTGTGTGTGGAGCGAAGTCTTCTTGGCTTCGAACTTTTGCTCCTTGCGAAGCCTGTTTTCGGAGCTATAAAATACCTCCAAACCAGAACTTCGAAGGTTGTATTCGAAGCCTGTTTCGCAGAAGACAGAAGTAAAACAGAAGGATATTTTAGTCTAAAATTTTAAAAGCTCTCATTCACCCCCCCTCTGGTCACCATTTTCGGTCCAACAAGGCTCCATTGAAGGGTATGTCCCTCGTGTTCGATTCGTCCTTGTCGTTGTCGTATGCATGTGTCCTTGTCGTTGCTGCATGTTATGTTGTATGTGTGCTGCTCTGGAAAAGCTCTGACTTGGATTTCCATGGTGTTATGATGTATGTGTTATATGTGCTATGCTGTTGCGCGAATAATGCAATATGAAAATTGTGTCTTGCTGTTTGTATGTTGTATGTTGTCATATGATTGTTCCATTGAAGCTCAAATGATTGTTTCATGTTGAAATAGTCATTTCTTAAGTCATGACCATTTATATTAATGTACTTTCATGAACAAACTCAAGTTGAACATCTCTGCTTTTTTAGGGTATACCCATCAGGTGGGTTTTCCAATTTTCTCCAATCAAATGGTAGTCCAGAAAATTTCTATTTAGTTGGCTATACAAGAAGCACAACTACAGTTTCTCCAACTGCTCCAAGTTTGAAAAGAACCATATCAGTCGACAACACTGTACTAGAGGAAGAAACAATCAATTTAGATGACAATGAAACCAACGTAGACGAGAGGACTGAGCGACGACTGAACTGGACTAAACTTGAAGACGTTAGATTGGTAATCATCCTTTCTTAGTTTGGACCTTATTTTATGGACAAATCTGTGTGTTCATAAACTTACAATTTGTGAATATAGGCTTCTGCTTGGTTGTGTCTCTCGAAGGACCCAATTGATGGAACTGATAGGAAGTCTGATCAATATTGGGCTGATGTTACAAAATAATACAATAAGATCACAGAGGTTTGCCGTAGGAGAAACCGGAACCAACTAAAGATCTGCCGGGACCGTGTTAAGAAACCAGTAATGGATCTCCATGATTGTTGAGTTAAAACCAACAAAGTGTACAGAAGTGGTGTGAGTGATGACCAATTGATGAAAATTGCGGAAAAGATGTATGCTGATGAACATGATAATAAAGATTTCACGCTAAAACACTTTTGGAAGGTTGTGCGGGATGAAAGAAAGTGGTCTGCATATGTGAAAAAGGAAAAGGAAAAAGAGAAGAACAAGAGTGCAGCTAATTCGCCGTCTGAAGTGGTGATTTTGGAAAATAATCCTAATGTTCATCCTATTGGACATAAGAGGGCAAAAGTTGAGCTCTATGGAAAAAAGAAGACACCTGAAGCTTTTTCTACTATTGGTAACAAGCTAGACAAGTTCGTTGAAGTAACCACAATGGCTAGGAAGGACCGTGAGAAGGGGCAAGGAAGGATGTTGAATGTGCCTTTGGCATTTTGCAGTCTCGCTTTTGTATTTTGCGTCGACCAGCACGTCTATATGACCAAGGGGATCTTGAGAATATCATGCTTGCTTGTATAATTCTCCACAATATGATAATTGAAGATGAGAAGGATATAGAGCAGGTTCCACTTGATTTGAATGAGGAAGCCAGCACATGTACTGTTGAAGAAGCTACAATCTCTCATGGAGACAACCCTGAGGTGGAAGATGTACTTAACAGAAATACTACCTTACATGATCGCCAAGCGTATAGACAACTTCAATCTGATTTGATTGATCATATTTGGCAAAAGTTTGGCAATACGTATAGGCAAAATTATTAGGTACATATCTTCATTCTGATTTGGCTTACTACGCAAATATAGCTAAGTCATCATGGTATGATTGTTTACAAAGAGTAGATTACATGTTTTGATTTTTGAAAGACACATGTGCTAGTTCGACCTTTTACTCATTGCACAGAGCAATTGTTTTTAATATAATCACTATTAATTTCCTTGCAGGTGATGGGTCTGGAGATTTGAGGCGAACTGATGGTTTTTGGAGTACAACCTGCAGACCAGCTTGTGATGGCATCTTATTAATTTTATAATTTGCATATCATGAATTTTAGTACTTCCATATGAAAACACATATATGGACATGTTATTTATCTTGGATTGCTATTATTACTTAATGTATGGTTTCGGAAACATATATTTGGATTGCTATATTTGGTTCTAGAAAGTGATGAAATGTACAAATATGTTGTTTTTGGTGATTTTCTTTGATGATTTCATTGGCCGGTTGTGATGATTTCATTGGTCGGCTGTGATGATTTGCTGGCAAATTGATTTTTGGCTGTGATGTTGCCACAATTGATCTACGTGTTTTTGGTGTTGCATTTAATTCACAATTTGTATGATCAATGCTATAGAAATCATGGGTTGAGAAGGAACAGTTTCTATAGTGTGGTACCCTATGTTATAGAAACTACTGGTTTCTATCATTGGGACTGCCCTAAACAAAGCTCATTTAATACTTAAGTCTAGATAAACTATAAATAGGGAGAAGATTTTTGTGAAAAAACTAAACATGTAATAGGTAGTAGATTTTTGGATGCAGGAGTAATATCTATAGCGTTAATTTTTAAGCAGAACTGTCCTTATGATAATATCTTTGTACCGTCTCTGTCCTTTTGTTTGTTTCGAGGTATAATTGAAATACTAGTATTTGGTTAGAGCATCTCCAACAGACTCTCCAACCAGCTCTCCAAGTTAAAATTTAACAATTTAATTGAAAAAATAAACTCCAATAGACTAGCCAATCAGATGGCTAAACCATCCGGCTAGCCAAATTGCTCCTTCCACTGGCCAAATTTGGCCAGCCAGTTTAACTGGCTATCCACGCACATGCAGCGCCTAGTGGGAACTTTATTGGCTACTGGCTTGAGCTAGTCCTATCGAATGAAATCAAATCTGAAGATTTATAAAGTTTATAAAATTTTATAACCTGTAATTTATAAAGTTAGAATTTGAGATTTCAAAAAAAGAAAAAAATATTTTTTAGAAATTTCGAAAAAATAAAAAAATTATAATTTAGAGATTTCTAAGGTTAGAAATTGAGATTTCAAAAAGAAATCAAATCTTTCGAAATATTTTGGGATTTTAAAATGAGAGTAATTTTTTTAGAGAGTTTAAAATAGAGAGTCTGTTGGAGCGTATAATAGATTTAGAGAGGAATCTTTTCGAAGAATTGGCTAAAATGGGCAATAAAGAGTGAAAAATAGAGTCTTTGAAGATGCTCTTACAATGGCTTTAATCGGAACGTTTCCAGAGTTTAGCTGCCGTAAAGTGATCGCATTACATTTAAAGCCAACTTGATAAGGTTTTAACTTTTAAGACACCAATATCAGCAACATTTCCGTACTAACCTTACAATGTTGAATATCGCTTCGAATAACACGGACGCGAAGAGCCGATATCTGTTGTTTCGACATTTTACAGGAAGAGCCGAAGTGCCGATCACAACATCTCAAAAAGCTATCTTTGGCATGTCAGAAAGCAGAAACCGCCGAGGTGGATGCATCTCCTGGTCCTAGTAGCAAAACAGTGTCTTCTTTTTCTGCAGGTAGGTAGACATTGGGCATTAGGAATTAATTGAGACATGATAAAGACTGAGAAGTAATCACGACATTTGCTCTACAGACCTGAGCCTTTGCAACCTCCTTGCTGTCGACGTAAGCAAGTAGTTCCTCTTGGCTGATGAGAGCCTCATATAAAGCCTAGAGAATATTTGCAAATGCAGAGGGATTAGTGAGCAGACTTGATAAAAGTGATCTATCTTTAACTGATCGAATTACTGTACCATCATGCATTTCAGAACTTTTACCTTCTTTGTTACAATTAGTTCAGCTTCCAGTGCATCCACCCGGCGGACAGCTGCGTTAAGCAACTCTTCTTTCTCACAAGGCATCTCTGAAGGCTTTTCTTGAAGCATCTGAAACTTCTCTTCAAGTTCTCCCAACCTTTGCATGACTGATGAAAATAGGTCAGATTCAACAAACCCAGGAGTTGGGGAAGGTGGTCGGAATTCCTCTTTTGGCACAGAGTCAGGATATAATGTTGGGTACTGTTGTTCTGATTCATTTTTATCTGGCAGTCTCTTAGTAGCAAGATCTTTAACTGATCGAACTACTGTTATGATAGCCATAAAAAAGGCCAGCAGAACTGCAACAATCTGGTCCCAATAGCCGTGGGATAACCTTTCAGTGCTTGGCAAAGAAGAATCTAGGTTCAAGAGAGAAAAGGCAAACATCAGTGTTTGTAACCAAAGATATCTTTCATATCTTACAATTATAGTAATAACAAACCTTTGGGTGGGAAGGCCGTCTTTCGAGGCATTTCTCTCTTCCATGTTGCATCTACAGCCTTGTCAACAACAGGAACATCATATTCAGGCATGCGGGTAGAAAAGCTAGTGGCCCTAACCATCTTGACCTGAAAGCGAAAAGGAAAACTTTTAATCTATGTGGCATAATCAATAAACAGAGGTCAGAATAGCTAGAGGAGCTATGCAAAGTTTTTCTTTCATAACATAGAGAATATAGACCAGCAAACTTTTAATCTATGTGACATAATCAATTAACAGAGGTCAGAATAGCTAGAGGGGCTATGCAAAGCTTTTCTTTCATAACATAGAGAATATAGACCAGCATCACTAGTTCACTTCTCAGTAATGTTTAGTGTGTGATTCCTATTCCTATAGAAATAAATTAAATTATGTGTAAAATAACAAAGAAACATCAAATCATATTTTAGCTTTAATGTGCTCAAATGAAATAACATATGCTAGCACTATAGAATATTTTGTTGCAACGAAATAACAGTTTTTGGATAATAAAACTCAAACTACTGACCTCTTCACGAACTGGTGTTAACTTAGGATGGGAGATGTAACTTCTCAGGGCTTTCGGAGAAGCAACATCATCAGCTTCAGATCCAGACTCAGCAGTGGATGTATCACTCCCTCGTATCTAGCATTCCACATTAAAGCAAGGTCAGGTTTCTACATAGAGAACAAGGCAAAGAAAGAAATATAAACTGGTTGTGGTTTGTGAGACATACCGTGTGGTGCTTGGAATTGGCATAAGAAATGATCTTTTCCTCTCCATTGGAAACAGTTACAATTTGTCGAGCACACTGAGCCTCTCCACTAAGGACTATCTGGTATCAGTATAAAAAATAAACAAAATATATATGAGAAGGGATATAGAATGTAATGAATACATAATAAATAGATGAACAGCAGGGATCCATAAGACACCTCTAATGATCAACATGAGGGAAAGAAAGACAGATGAGCCAACTTGAGATTTTTTGGCATTATCATCACAAAGAAGAAATTCTGCCATTCTGGATTTTTCTTATTTCATATCTTCAAGGAAAATCATCCCAACCAGTGGCTGATGAAGTTTTGAACCTTTTTTCTAATATCTGTTGAAAAATTGGGTGTTTTTGCTTCAGCCGCACAAGATGAAATTCTCATATACAGATCTCGGAGGGGGGTTTGGGTTAGCTACCTAACTCAGTAAAGTATAAATTGGTTTGACGAATGCACCTTCAGAATGTTTGGGTCCTTCCATGGTCCTTTTTCCGCTTTAAGACACCCTCCGGATTCAGCACAGGTACAAGTGCCACCAAGGAATTCCGGCAATTCGCTGATTTTTATATAAATGGAAGGAATATAAAAATGGAGAATGAACAAAAAGAATGTCCCAAGAAGAGTACATTGAACATTACTTACCCAGCATCAATTACTTCAAGCAGCTTACTATGATATTTATTCCCAAGTACCTTAAGAAACATACAAGTACCTTAGAAACTAAGTATTTTTTTTTCATTGCAAAAGGCGATATGTAGTCAGAGTATAGACTTACATGTATCTTGGAAGTGGTTTTTGGGTCTAGAAAGGACTTTACAGTGTTCCATAAGAGCCGAAAACCCGGACCAGCATTGACAATAAACATTTGATATAGGGTCTGAACACACAAAACAAAAAAAAATAAAAGGTGAGCAAGAAACTTCATACACTGCACTATACTTATCAAAGAGTGGAATAGGAAAGTACAGACCTCTGGGTAGTTATCATTGTCAGTTTTTTGCAGCCGTACAATTAATTCACGTGCAGTTTTGCTAAAATTTTTTAAGCCCTGAAAAGCATGTGTTGAATTAGTACATGCCTGAGTGAAAAAAGAACATATTGTGGAGATTAAAGTTTCATCAGCATACCACGCCCTGGACATCAAGAATTGTTGTGCTCGAATCAATGTGCCTTTTTGCAGCAAGAGAGCATGAAGGAAACTTGATCAAGAAGCTCCGCTCAAATTCCTTCACATGGTATTTTACATATCGGTCCATTGTCGTTACATGCATAAGCTTGTTGGGATCAACCTTTCCAAGTCTTTCAATATAAACAGGTCTCCCCTCTTTGTCAACACCATGATAGCCGTGAGGATAATATTGCAGAACAGCATCCAACTCACTGTAATCAAAATCCTATAGAGAAATGTACTTCCAGGTATTATTTAGAGCCAAACAGAATCCAAACTGTTCTAAGACATAATCCAAGCAAACTGACCTCAACAATTGTATCTGTACCATAATCCTTCCTCCACTGAAGCATGTCAATCCACATTAGCTTTGCTTTCTCAATGTCAAACCTCCTTGCTTTTAGAAATCTATGCAAAATGAATTAGTTAAGACATCAACACGTTTGTAGTATTGTTTAAAAAAAGAGTTGTTATACTCATGTAAGAAGGGCTATGGATAATAGGATCAACCTCAGCAGCATATGATAATCATCATGCTTTGTGGGCAACAGCTCATCCAAAAGTAGTGCTTGTCTAAATGCTTCAACGGTTTGCAGCTCCGCTAGATCACGCACATCTTCAATAGACATAGAGAGGACCCGGCTACCACTCTTTCTCCTGTTCCTTTTTTTCAAGGAATGCCTAATCTTAGGTATTGCATCTATAGCTTTCTTCTTCAACGAACCCATTCTTGTTCTCTTGTCATCTTCGGAGTTTTCGATGTCTGACTTGTGATCTCTCTTGTCCTCATTACTTGAAGACCCTTCAAAACCTGAACATTAGAAATTTTATTAGAATGCAAATAAGGGGTGATATTTCTAAACAATCTGAAACAAAACTGCTTATGCCCCACCCACCACCGAAAAAGAAACAAGAGAAAACCTCAAATCAATGTCCAAACCAACAAATACATAAGCTACTTCTAATTCTAAAGAAATAAATAATGAACTTCTTTGACAGCACAACATACTAAGACAGAAAATTGGATTGGACTAAATTCTACATGCTATCAAGAAGAAAAGGCCATGCCAACTTTTTAGCAATCTAAGCATTGGAATAGCTTTGTTCATGACAGTGAATCCAGCAAAGTAGCATAAGTTCCAAGCTAGATAATTTAGCCGTTATTGAACAAGTCATTACAGCTAGCAGCTAGCAAAAACAATTCCCGACTGCTATGTAAGTTCTAGCAACAGCTAGATTCATAAGCTTCAAAATTTAAGTTTATGAACATAAAGGTTTTAACCCAAGATAACACGTGTGTCCTTAATTGCGTGTTGAGGTGAAATTTCTGGTGTTCTAGCCATCCAAATCAGAAATAATAAATTAAACCTTGTGCAGTGACTGAGAGTTAGCCGTTATTGAACAAGTCAAGTGCAGTGTTTGATGCAGAAATCCGTCTGAAACCTTCTGCTTGTAGGAAAAGCATTTCCTCCCTTCAAGTCTAACTAGTAGATTGGCTGTCTCAGGAAAAATCTAGCACTAAAGGGAAAGCCTGAATTTTATGCTGCACAAGTCAAAGCTTCCAACCTATCCAGCCTAAGCTAGCCACTCCTTTAAAAGCTACACGTCCATATATAACCAAAGAATATGGAGTAGGACCTTCGACGAACCAAAGCAGCGCAATAATGAACTGGTCAAACCTCACATCAACTAAGATGTGAAACCATCCTATGATCCGATGAACACGGCTGCAGCGAGGACGATGGAATAGAAATCCCTAATTCATTATAGACTAGAACACACGAAAGTAGAGAGCTCACAGTCGCAGCCGCCTTAATGCGGCTAATCTCCGCGACTAACCATGGTACGCTACAGTGCACGCTAATCTCAGGATCATGGCAGGACATCTCAATGTGGCCAATCCAATCCCGAACTCAGCAACCAGCCGCAAAAGTCCCACAGAAATTGAGGAGGAAAGGTGCAAAACAAAACACAAAGGAGAGGGGGTAAATCCCGAACTCACATGGCCGCGCGAGGCGATCAAGATGGCCCGACATGGACGAACGGCGCCGGATCCTCCTCTTACCAGGCCGCAGCTCCTCCTCCTCTCCCCCACCTCCAGATCTGCAACACAACCCACATTCCCGTCAGAAACCCTACACCCCCTTCACCAAAAAAATCGAAACCCACCAAACTCCTCTGCGATCTCGTCGCCATCCCCACCTCACCCTCCTGGGGCTGTCGTCTCGTTGCGGTCGGCGCCGGCGGAGCGGGAGGAGGTCCCGGGTATCCGAGGTGGAGCGGGAGGAGGTCCCGGGTATCCGAGGCGCAGGAGCAGGGCAGCGGATGGAATATTGCAAAGGTGGGAGAAGCGGGGGAGAGGCGACAGGAGAGGCGACGTCGACAAGGAGGAAAGTGTCCGGCCGATTCCTCCGGAATTCGGTGCGCGCTCACCTCCGCCTTATCTATCATGGTTTCCGATTCCTTCGCGGCACAGCCCCTCGGATTCCAGAATTCTCGTTTCCATCCTTCGATACGTTCACGCCGTAGTCCTCTGGTTTATGGCATTTGCGTTTCCGTCCTTCTCAGCTGCTGTCTCGTTCATATTGCATGCGCTGGCCACGTCGGAAAGATATGAACTTTTTTGTTTTTATTTTAGGATCCATGAAGTCAAAACTAAAAATATGTTTTAGTTCATTAAAATAGTGCAACTAATTAGTGAAGCTCATTGGTTAATTAATAGTTAGCTCATTAGTCTATAAAAATAAACAAATTTGAGTTAATAGAGTCTACTATTATATCACGATTATTGTAGCATGGTCAAAATTGATTTTAGTCACCTATTAGTCTAAAGTAACTAAATATGCATGACTAAGGTTCTGTTTAGTCCCATGAACTAATTGTTAGTTGCTAATTTTTTAGTTTTAGTTCATCGAAACAACCTAACTGATTACTAAACTATTTGTTAGTTTATGGGCCAACTAATAGGAGCTAATAGGACATTTTACTCTCTTTTATTTCAAGTATTAGTCTAAAATATCCAAACATATGTGAACTAATTATTAGTTAACTAATTATTAACTAACTAATAATTAGTTCTACCTAACAATTAGTTTTAGTCTATCCAAACAAACCTTAATTTTTAGCTAGCTAACAATTAGGTCTAGCTATTAGTTAGCTAACTATTAGCTTTAATCCATCCAAACGGTTCTTTAATCATCTTAGACACCCACTTTTTCACGTTGCAAAGAAAATGTGGGGTCAAATGGTCAATTGAATATAAGAAGAGCAGTTTGAATGAGACCACGAACAAACACGAGATTTTTGGGCCCGAGGCAAACTAAATTTTAGGCATACTTATTGATACACAATTAAAATACATTTAACAATAATACTGATACAAAATATGGTATGTGTTGGCGTAATATAAAACTATGCAATAAGTTCAAATGTTAAGAACTTCAAAGATTTCGAAGTGCTATACTAATGTTTGAACAATATTTGATATCTCCAAATGAGATAATAACCTTCAAATAGAAGTTGTATTGATTTGATTATTTGATGCCCCTTTATCTTATAAAGGGAGGGCATTTATAGGGAAAATTACAACAAGGTAATAAGAAGTTACCCTCTACATTAAACTGACTATTATAGTATATACAGTGATCTTCATAGAGATAGTTTAGTAATCTCTCACGTGAACATACCTAAAGTTATATTGATACATAGGGTTCTTAGAACCTATAGTTCTGAACGTCACATCCGAGTGGTTTTAATAGCTCTATAGCCTCTTTATTCTAGAGGGGACTTCAGCCCAAATAGACTTCACATAGGGCTTCGTCGAAAGTTATTGTTAGTCCTTGTTAGGGAGAAGATTTTCTCCCTAACAGCAGCCCCTCACATATAACCCTTCTACCGAAGGGGTAAAATGTGTTCTTGATGACCAATAGCTTCAGGCGATCCCTAGCAACTCCCTAGCCTCCGCAACAAGGTCTAAGATCATTTGTGTACTCTACATCAAGTGAGTTGTAAAACTCCAAGAGATATCCTCGAAACTCCAAATGGCATCAAATGTAGACAAAAGATTGAAACGAATAGTCACCAAGTCAAAGCGCGCAAACCTATTTTACTCTAGCCCCACAAGTCATAGACTTCGGGCGACACCTATATAGTAGTAAAAAAGCTTTGAGACATACACCGAACACTTTTCACCACCTAAATAAGCCCCCACCACCCCTAGGCCTCACTGTGCCTTCAAGCAATTTTAGCTCTTGCCTCAGCCTTCTTCATTCACGGAGCTCTCAACCCCTAGCCTTCGAAGCCCTTAGTTCCTGAAGATCCCTTCGCAAAGTAACCAATCCATTAGCTCCGCCAAGATGCTGAAGAAGCCTTCGTCTTCAAAAAGCCTCCCAACTACCTATGGGTCTACTTTCGTGCAGGCTCAAGCAGCGTCCGCAGTGGCGATGACCTCGGAGACGGCTTCGAAGCACTATGCCGCTATGAACTACATGACCTCTGGCCTTTGACGGACAAGTTCAAGCAGGCGCTAGCGCTGAAGAGATCGAAGTCCATGGAGGAGTCAACCAACAAAGCTTGTGTGGGGAGGGTCTTGGACATTGTCAATATCCGAGTCCCTAAGCACGATGCCATCCCCGCTCCAAATAATGACGAAGCAGTAGTCTTTAAAGCTTACTTCGAAGTCGGGATCAGAATTCCTCCTACGAGTCTACTAGGTGAAGTGATACAGTTGTACAACCTCCATCTCCACTAGCTATGAGAAAATGTGATGGCCCGCTTAGCCATCTTCGAATGGACGATGAGGGCTGTTGGACCGGAAACGGCGACCAGAGGGGGGGTGAATGGGAGCTTTTAAAATTTTAGACTAAAAATAGACTTCTGTTTTAATTCTGTCTTCTGCGGAACAGGCTTCGAACACAACCTTCGTAGTTCTGGTTCGGAGGTATTTTATAGCTCCGAAAACAGGCTTCGCAAGGAGCAAAAGTTCGAAGCCAAGAAGACTTCACTCCACACACAACCCCAAAACCTTAGCTCTGCTAAGTCAGTGCAGGCTCCGCATACAGGGTGCCCTCGAGCAGGTTTCGCACTTCACCCTTCGCAAGAGCGGACTTCCCTCTGTGGATTTCGACCAGCTTTTGCTAAGTCAGTGCAGGCTTCGCACACTAGGTGCCTTCGAGCAGGCTTCGCACTACAGACTTTGCAAGAGCAGACTTCCCTCTGTGGGCTTCGACCAAATACTCAGCGACAGCAACTAGTGCTGGGCTTCGTACTTCGAAGGTCTAAACGCATACAAAACAGACTTCGCTAAGGGCTTCGACATGGGAAGAAAAGCGGGCTTCGATCAGTGCTTCGGTAGTAATCAGAGAGGTCTAGCCTCCAGTTTACACAGAGCGAACACACACTGAAAAACACACTTCGCTCAAACATGCTTCGCCCAAACAGGCTTCTCACACACCTCTCCAGAAAAGCTCACAAGAAATTGGAGTACAGAGAAACCGAAGCATGCAGAGAAGTATGCATACAAGCTCAAGCGGTAAATGAACACAGAGTCAAAGCTTCAATGCTTGAACATGGAACACAAAATGAACTCACAGATCTGAATAGACAATATGTGGTGGCTAGTACAGGAGCTCAAAATAAATGCTCAAAGTGTTGATGTGACCTAACCAGCCTCCACTATTTATAGGCACTATTCAGCCCTGTGAATAGACTACTTTACCCCTAGGGTTTACACCGGTTTTGTCTCATCAGAACAAGGGGGTACAACAGGTAGTCTACTTTATTTGGAGGCTTCTTTTGTCAACTTCGCAGAGGGGACAGTACCAGCTTTTGCGGAGTAGACGCTTTTGCAGAGCAGACGCTGTCAGCCTTTGCAGTTTTGGACGCTTCTGAAGCCCCCCTTCGCACGCGAGGGGTGCGATAGCTTCGGTGAGAAGCCTTGAGACTGACGACCTTCGCTTCATCGAAGTCAGCCTTCAATACAGTGACGGTTTTAAGCCGAAGCCGTCAAAGCCTTTGGGCCTTCGCACCAACACCTTCGGAGTGGACCACCACGGCTTCGCAACTTCTCCCAGCTCGAACTCCGTTAGTCCGTGTACCGAAGCCATGCATGGCCGAAGTACCTCAAGTCAACCTCGCTCCGGAGCCAGCTTCGCTCCAAAGCCTGCTTCACTCCGGAGAAGCCAGCTTCGCTGAGAAGCCAGCTTCGCTCCGAAGCCTGCTTCACTGCGAAGAAGCCAGCTTCGCTCCGAAGCCTGCTTCACTCCTTCACTCCGAAGCCCCACCTTCGGAGTACCACCCTTCGAAGTCCCTCCTTCGTCCAAGGCCTTCGCATGAAGCATTCCATGAGCACTTCGTCATAGTGTCTCTCCCTGAGCACACACCTCGACGATCCTCAACCGGACCATGCCTTCGATGCACCTCGACTTCTGAGACCTTCGTCGGGTATACCTTCGAGTGTCTCCCTCCGGAGCACACTTCGAACACCTTGCCTAATCACTGAGGACTTGGTCCACCATACTCCGAAGTCACTCCTTTCGGAGTACCCTTCGAAATGCCTCGCCTCCGAGGACTTCGTCTCGGAGTACCTTCACCCGGAGCCAGGCTCCACACTTACTTCCTTCTCCTGGCGCACCTCGACCCGAGGTCCAACCTTGACCCCTTCGCAGCCTTCGTGATGGAGCTCCATACTCCCCTTGCATCAAGCCTCCCGCTTGACCCAGGTTCACCTACTACGAACCGTCCGTCGCCTCTGAAGTCACCTACGCACCACAGACAAGCAGACAAGTGTATCCAGTACTCCGGAGACCTCTCTGGGTAACAACCTCCGATACACACTCCGGTGTACCGCCCAAAGTACCGAACTCTTTGGTACAACCCAGTCATCGTGTACTGTCGGACCCCTCCGACAAGCACACTCCGCTGCAACAGCTGCAGCAACCAGAGCTACTGAAACCTTCGGTGAAACAGCCTCCGAACCCTTTCGGAGAACCAACCTCCGAACCCCTTCGGAGGGACCCCTTCGAATCAGAGGGTAAAATCTGTCAATCACTCATCACAGACTCTGAAATCAACCCTCGGTTTCTCAATCTCCCCCTTGATGAGTGCATTGACAACCAAATTCAAGTTCAACAAAATTTGAAAAATTTCAGCACACAAGTGACCATTAAAAACTCAGAAACGAGCCAAATCTTGTCACTTGATAGAAGAATTTTCCTCCCCCTTTTTAAAAGAGTAAAAGCCCCTTCGGCAAATCTTCCCTTTGCAAGATAAAAACTCCCCCTGAGTTATTTTTCCCCCTTGCTGCAGAGAACTCAAGAATTTCTCCCCCTTTGGCAATGCAAGCATCAAGGAGCATGTAAAAGATGCATAGCTTCGAAATGGGCAGAGTTGCAAAGACACATAAAGCAACAAATATGCCAACATTTAATACCAATTATCATGTGCTCAGCTCAATTTAACATTCTCTAAAAACATGATGACAGCATGTGATTTTATCATTTTGAAATAAAAGCATCACCACTTAATCAAGGTAACTAGACAAGTAAAAGCAGAGACTGCGCAAAGCTAGTCAATTTCTACTCTAGACAGACAAGTCTAGTTCAAGTGGAGCAGTGAAAAGCCAACTTGATGATCAATGAATTTTTCTTTTTCATAATGCCAGGGGTTATTTGTTTGTCTACCTTATACTTTCCAATCAAGCCAAGCCTAGGCATGAAAGCCATCAGAAGCTTAAGGCGATGATTTTGGCATACACTACACTATCCCAGTTCAGACCAATGTGCAATGGTAAGCAGTCTAAAAAGGGTAGTGCGACAAACAAACCCACCTGGATCTTTTTGCTTGAAGCGTGCAAATCATGGATTTTTGGATTTTGAATTAAGTGAACAAATTGTTTAGCATTTTCTGAATATCCATGAGTAAGTAACATAATTTTTCAAGTTGCAATGTTTAGCATCCAGAGAAAAGGAGTCTTGCTATCAAGCAGATAAAAGATAGCTAAAGTAGTCCGCCTAAACATGCTAGATTCAAGACTAAGCAGTGAGCATGATTTGATTTTGGAAAGAAGAATCATACACATAATGTTTCAGACATATTAAATAGAGCTGAGCTGACATGATTTCATGAATTGAAATCAGGCATATAAGTGCAAAAGATGTAAATGCAAATTCACACATGATGAGCATATGCAAGATAATTTAAAATCTGCTCCCCCTCACAAAATGCCGTAAGGGTGACAAACACCAAGTTCCCCACGCAAGTAGGCAAAACGAGAAGCATTGAGGGGTTTTGTGAAAATATCGGCTAGCTGGTGTTGGGTATCAACATATTGAAGTTCAATATCACCCTTCTCATTATGATCTCTGAGAAAATGATATCGCACATCAATATGTTTGGTTCTGGAATGTTGAACCAGGTTGTTTGCAATACAAATAGCGCTAGTGTTATCACAGAAAAGTGGAACACTCTTATAATCTAACCCGAAATCCCGCAAAGTGGAAACCATCCACAAAATCTGAGAGCAACAGCTAGCTACAGCAACATATTCGGCCTCAGCCGTCGATTGTGCAACACTAGACTGTTTGCGGGGAAACCAGCAAACTAGAGAAGTACCCAGAAAATGACAAGTACCAGAGGTACTTTTCCTATCAATCCTACACCCAGCAAAGTCCGCATCGGAATATCCTCGAAGACACAAAGAGGAAAACGCTGAATACTAAATGCCAAATTTGAGGGTATGTTTGAGATACCTGAGAATGCGTTTTACCGCTTGGCGGTGCGAAGCTCGTGGTGAAGCCTGAAAACGAGCGCACAGACACACTGCGAAGTGTATGTCCGGCCTCGTAGCAATCAAGTAGAGGAGGGAGCCGATCATGCTTCGAAACTCCTTCTGATCTACGGCTTCTCCATCCTCGTCAGGATCCAATGCTACAGATGTAGCCATTGGAGTGGCAAGAGGCTTCGCATCAGCCATATCGAACTTTTTGAGCAGGTCCTTGGTGTACTTCGTCTGGTGGACGAAGGTACCTTGTTTGCTTTGCTTGATTTGCAAACCAAGGAAAAATGTGAGTTCACCCATCATGAACATTTCGAACTCCCTGCTCATGGCATCTGCAAACTCGGCAACCAAAGCATGAGAAGAGCCACCAAAGATGATATCATCCACATAAATCTGCACTAGACGGAAATCTTTGCCATGCTTGAGAGTGAACAGGGTTTTATCAACAGATCCCATGAAATACCCCCGCTCAAGCAGAAAAGACTTAAGTCTATCATACCATGCCCGAGGGGCCTGCTTGAGTCCATAAAGAGCCTTATGAAGTTTAAGGACTTTATGTGGGTATTTGGGGTTTTCAAATCCAGGGGGTTGTTTTACATAAACATCTTCGCCTATGAAGCCATTAAGAAAAGCACTTTTAACATTCATTTGATAGAGTTTAAAACCACGGGATGCCGCAAATGCAAGTAAAATCCTAATGGCCTCAAGACGAGCAACAGGTGCAAAAGTTTCAGTAAAATTAATCCCTTCTAATTGAGAATAACCCTGAGCAACAAGTCTAGCCTTGTTTCTAACTACAGTCCCATCCTCCCCTTGTTTGTTTTTGAAAATCCATTTTGTTCCAATGAAATGAACATTTGGTGGAGGATCAACTAAAGTCCAGACTTGGTTTCTCTCAAAATTTTCAAGTTCTTCATGCATGGCATTGATCCAACTAGAATTAGAAAGTGCATAACTAACATCTAAGGGCTCAAAAGAAGCAACAAAAGCAGAATCAGTGAAATGAGCATGAGAACGTATTACCCTTTGATCAATCTCACCAATGATCTGCTCGGGAGGATGCATCCTTTGAACATAATGTGGAGCCTCATGGCGAGATGTAGTATCCCCCTCAACTTGTGCGTTGGAGTGGTCCAAGATGACCGATGTCGAGGTAGTTGCTTCGGGACCTTGTGCCGAAGTGGTTGAAGCGGGGTCGGCTTCGGGGGTTGATGTCGAGAGTAGTAGGGGTTCATCCTCGAAATCTCCGGGATCTTCTTCTTCGAAGATGGTCTGTTCCATGTCATGTTCATTTGCCTGTTCAAGAGCAGAACTAACAGAGGGGGTCGATTCATCAAAAGTCACATCACATGACTCGATGACAGTGTTAGTCTCTAAATTATAAACACGATAAGAATGACCATGTGTAGTGTAATCCAAAAAGATCCCGTCAGAAGAACGCGACTCAAATTTGTCTAAATTACCACGTTTTAGGATAAAGCAACGACAGCCAAAAACTCGAAGATGAGTAACCTTGGGCTGTCTCCCAAAACGTAGCTCATAAGATGTTAAGTTCAAAATTGAGCGCACGAAGATTCGGTTTGAGATGTAACATGCAGTATTCATGGCCTCAGTCTAGAATTTTCTAGGAGTCCTGTGCTCATTGAGCATCGTCCTAGCCATCTCAACCAAAGTGCGGTTCTTTCTCTCAACAACACCATTCTGTTGAGGAACCTGCGGAGCAGAGAATTGATGTTCTATGCCATGCTCCATGCAAAAGTAAACAAAGAGACTGTTCTTGAACTCAGTGCCATTATCACTTCGAATGAATTTCAATGCACCGGGGAGTTCAGTGAAAAGTCTCAAAGCCAAGCTCCGAAAGTGTGAAAACACTTCATCCTTTCTGGCAAGAAAGAAGACCCAAGAGTAGCAAGAGAAATCGTCAACAATGACTAACACATACCATTTGCCACCTAAAGAACTAACCCGCGAAGGACCTACAGTGTCCATGTGGAGAAGTTCTCCGGGTTGTTCAGTCATCACTGTGGTGACTAGCGAATGCGAAGCGACAATCATTTTTCCATGTCGACAAGGAGCGCAAACTAAATTCTTCTCAAACTTGAGCTTGGGCAATCCTCGGATCAAACCTATGGTACTCAGTCGAGCGAGCAACTCAAAGCTCATATGCCCTAGTCTCCTATGCCACTTCCAAAGCTCAGAAGTCGAATGAGCAACAAGACAATGAGAAGATCCAGAAGACTCAGAGAAATCAGCTCAAAAAACTCTCCCAACTCTAAAGATCTTACACACAACAACGCCATCAGAATTGAGTACTTGCGAAGTATTGCGATGGAATCGCACTTCGAAGCCCTCATCAAGCAACTGAGATACAGAAAGCAAATTGTATCCCAAGTTCTCAACCAAAGCAACATCTTTGAGAGTGAAATTCAAGTTAATTCTTACCACACCTTTACCTTTCACTCTACTCCTTCGATTGTTCCCGAAGGTGATATGTTCCCTTTGCTTGGTTGTGGTGAGGCTGGAGAACCATGCTGCATCTCCGGTCATATGGCGCGAACAACCGGAGTCCATGATCCACGTGCCCTCCAAGCCTCAGTCTGCCGCCTACACATGATAAGAAAATCTCGATCGCTCAATGCTGGGGTGAGTGAATATATGACGATGCATCCAGCACTGAGTGATACGAGTAGTAGGCATAGTAAAAGTAGACTGTCTACGCACAAGATAATCAGAATGATGCAAAGTGCGAGGTCTACCTACATGTTGTGATCTAAAAGCATGACGAGGTCTCCTACTCTGACGAGGTACAAAGTTACTCGCCCGAAGTCTACCACCATATGGAACATGGTGAACACCTCGAGGAGCAAAACCTCTCCGAGAAGCACGAGGAGCCTCGAAAATAGGATGAGAGTAGAACTCAGACTCATGCATACCTAAAGATGGGTAATGCATGTCCTGGTAACTCATCGCCTGAGAGCGTCACTCATCCTTGATGTGATGAAAACAGAATCCAACTAGATGACCCACCCGCTGACAATAGAAACAATGAAAAATTCTCCTAGGGGCACTCTCATGGGTCATAGGAGCAACTCTCACAGGCTCCTTGGGCTTCTGCTGAGTGGTTTTCTTGGGAGGAACTCTTTTTGTGGGAGGAGTGGTTTTCTTAGGAGTTCGGGTAGGCTTTTTGGCTGATGGAGTGTCTAATAGAGCTCTCTCTTTCTCTAGGGTAGTGGGTGAGGTAAAAACAGTTTTGTTTTCACTATCTGAAGGAATCCTCTCAAAACCCAAACCTAGAGCTAACCCCGCTCTATCAGCACACATCTTGGTCTTCGCCAAGAGCAAATCCATCCTACCCTTTCCCTCAGTGCATTTGTTAACCACAGAAAGAAGGTATTCATTTTTAGTCATGAGGTTCTCAGCTCGCTCTCTAACAGTGCCTAGCTAGTCCTTAAGGGTTATGCAAGTGTCACACACAGGCTGCACATCCTTAGAACTACCGGCCCTCTCCAATCTAGCCTCTAAATCATGAACATGCTTATCACGTAAATCAATGCTCTCACGTAATAAAGGGCAGTTCATACATTTAGTTATATCATGACTAGAATCCTCCATCAAAAGCTGCTTCTGTGCAGTCTCAAGCTCAGAAAGAGTTTAAGCATGCACAGAACGCAACTGAGCAAGCTCACTCATGACAACAGTACAAGAATCACATTCAGCATCATTAACTCTAGACTTAAGCATGGCATAATCAGTGGAAACAGATTCTAGCCTAATTCTAAGATCTTTTCTATCTCTAGCGGCTTGCACAAGTAATCTATCCTGACCAAGAACTACTTCATTCAGCTCATCTAGTTTAATTGAAAGTTGGTCATAGGATAGAGGTACCTCAGATGAGTCAAGCTCATCGCAGTTGTGATCGCTGTCGGCCATGAAGCAAAGGCCAGTGAAATCTCGTCCTTTCTTGTCCTTCTTCTCCTCCTTCCGTGGGGACTCCTCCTCCTTAGAGCTTGACTCCTCAGTTGAGGAAGTGTCGATGTCGCTGGGAGCAGCAACAAATGCTCTGGAAGCGGCTTTGGCTACCCTCTTAGCCACCTTGCCGCGCTTGCCCTTCACAAAGGGTTTCCTCTCCTTTTTGTGGTATCTGGGGCGCTCACTCTCATCTCTCTTCTTGAGTTTAGGGCAATTGGCCTTGATGTGAGAAGTGTCGCCACACTCAAAGCAACCACTAAAACAAACCTCTCCTCTAATCCCATCTCTCATGGTGAAAATAGGTGAACCTTCTGGCAATGAGAGCAAGCTCATCATCATCCAGAGTATCCACCTGCTCCTTAGTGACGGAGACCAGTGAGGACAAAGCAAAACCATCTGCAAGAACACAAGTGCCAGATGTGCTTGGTTCTGCAGTGGTGCCACGGCTAGTGCTAGAAACCAATGCCAATGGCTGTGGCAAGGGGTTCCTATGCACTGCAAGAGATGCCTTGGCAATCTCTGTGGACTTCAGCTTACTGAAGAGCTCATCACAGGTCAATGTGTCATAACCTGCGGACTCCTCAATGCTGGATATCTTCACTTCCCAAATGCTACGGTCAAGAGCATAGAGAAGCTTGATAGCCCTCTCATGATCATTGTAAGCAAGCATCCCGTTGGACCGCAAGTTACTCACTATTGCATCAAAGCGAGAAAACATGGCATCTATAGATTCACCAGGTGCCTGCACAAACAGCTGATACTGTTGATTGTATGTGCTTTGACGCCTGGCCTTAATCTGAGTAGAGCCCTCATGAAAAATAGTGAGAGTGGTCCAAATTTCCCTAGTTGTCCTAAGGTGCTGCACCCTATCAAACTCACTTCTACTCAAACCAATGAACAATATATTTCTTGCCTTGGAGTTGGCATTATACTGATCCTTCTCTGTTTGAGAGGTGCGAGTTTTAGGGATGGAGTATTGTGAGTCCACAATCTCTTAAATTGTATTTCCTTGGCTTAGCAAGTAAGCCTCCATGCGCACCTTCCAGTATGCAAAATCAGTCCCATCGAACAGAGGTATTTTACTAACTCTGTCCATGTCGCCAATAGATCACAAAACCGGTTAAGCTCAACTGGTGATCTTAACCTGCTCTGATACCAATTGTTGGACCGGAAATGGCGACCAGAGGGGGGTGAATGGGAGCTTTTAAAATTTTAGACTAAAAATAGCCTTCTGTTTTAATTCTGTCTTCTGCGGAACAGGCTTCGAACACAGCCTTCGAAGTTCTGGTTCGGAGGTATTTTACAGCTCCGAAAACAGGCTTCGCAAGGAGCAAAAGTTCGAAGCCAAGAAGACTTCGCTCCACACACAACCCAAAACCTTAGCTCTGCTAAGTCAGTGCAGGCTTCGAACACTAGGTGCCTTCGAGCAGGCTTCGCACTACAGACTTCGAAAGAGAAGACTTCCCTCTGCAGGCTTCGACCAAATACTCAGCGACAGCAACTAGTGCTGGGCTTCGTACTTCGAAGGTCTAAACGCACACAAAACAGACTTCGCTAAGCGCTTCGACATGGGAAGAAAAGTGAGCTTCGATCAGTGCTTCGCTAGTAATCAGAGAGGTCTATGCTCCAGTTTACACAGAGCAAACACACACTGAAAAACACACTTCGCTCAAACACGCTTCGCCCAAACAGGCTTCTCACACACCTCTCCAGAAAAGCTCACAAGAAATTGGAGTACAGAGAAACCGAAGCATGCAGAGAAGTATGCATACAAGCTCAAGCAGTAAATGAACACAGAGTCAAAGCTTCAATGCTTGAACAGGGAACACAAAATGAACTCACAGATCTGAATACACAGTATGTGGTGGCTAGTACAGGAGCTCAAAATGAATGCTCAAAGTGTTGATGTGACCTAACCAGCCTCCACTATTTATAGGCACTATTCAACCCTGTGAATAGACTACTTTAACCCTAGGGTTTACACCGGTTTTGTCTCATCAGAACAAGGGGGTACAACAGGTAGTCTACTTTATTTGGAGGCTTCTTTTGTCAACTTCGCAGAGCGGACAGTACCAGCTTTTGCAGAGCATACGCTTTTGCAGAGCAGACGCTGTCAGCCTATGCAGTTTTGGACGCTTCTGAAGCCCCCCTTCGCACGCGAGGGGTGTGGTAGCTTCGGTGAGAAGCCTTGAGCCTGACGACCTTCGCTTCACTGAAGTCAGCCTTCAATACAGTGACGGTTTTGAGCCGAAGCCATCAAAGCCCTTGGGCCTTCATACCAACACCTTCGGAGTAGACCACCACGGCTTTGCAGCTTCTCCCAGCTCGAACTCCGTCAGTCCGTGTACCGAAGCCATGCATGGCCGAAGTACCTCAAGTAAACCTCACTCCGGAGCCAGCTTCGCTCCAAAGCCTGCTTCACTCCGGAGAAGCCAGCTTCGCTGAGAAGCCAGCTTCGCTCCGAAGCCTGCTTCACTCCTTCACTCCGAAGCCCCACCTTCGGAGTACCACCCTTCGAAGTCCCTCCTTCATCCAAGGCCTCCGCATGAAGCATTCCATGAGCACTTCGTCATAGTGTCTCTCCCTGAGCACACAGCTCGACGATCCTCACCCGGACCATGCCTTCGATGCACCTCGACTTCTGAGACCTTCGTTGGGTATACCTTCGAGTGTCTCCCTCCGGAGCACACTTCGAACACCTTGCCTCATCGTTGAGGACTTGGTCCACCATACTCCGAAGTCACTCCTTTCGGAGTACCCTTCGAAATGCCTCGCCTCCGAGGACTTCGTCTCGGAGTACCTTCACCCGGAGCTAGGCTCCGCACTTACTGCCTTCTCCGGCCGCACCTCGACCCGAGGTCCGACCTTGACCCCTTCGCAGCCTTTGTGACGGAGCTCCCTGCTCCCCTAGCATCAAGCCTCCTGCTTGACCCAGGTTCACCTGCTATGAACCATCCATCGCCTCTGAAGTCACCTGCGCACCACAGACAAGCAGACAAGTGTATCCAGTACTCTGGAGACCTCTCCGGGTAACAACCTCCGATACACACTCTGGTGTACCGCCCAAAGTACCGAACCCTTCGGTACAACCCAGTCATCGTGTATTGTCGGACCCCTCCGACAAGCACACTCCGCTGCAACAGCTGCAGCAACCAGAGCCACCGAACCCTTCAGTGAAACAGCCTCCGAACCCCTTCGGAGAACCAACCTCCGAACCCCTTCGGAGGGACCCCTTCGAATCAGAGGGTAAAATCTGTCAATCACTCATCACAGACTCCGAAACCAACCCTTGGTTTCTCAAGGGCCAAAGGGTGTGAGGGTCTGGCAGACGTATTTGTGGCTCTACACGACACAAGTTGCCAAACGAAGAGGAAAACTTGTGATGATAGAGTCATCAGGGTGTCAGCCTTCACAAACGTCAATTTCTAGCTCCGTTAGAAATTCAAAGACATGTTCTCAGCGAGGGATTCAAATGACAGGTGGTACTTGAAGTGGGACCAACATTGGTTCTATATCACCGCTAGAGAAGATTCCCTCTTTGAAGTACCAACACTGTCATCTCCTATCATTGCCAACCTCAAGTGACGATGGAGACAACGGTTATCCAGTCTCTGCTCCAGCTCCTGCACAAGGTAGCCCGAAGGATGAGCATGAGGGATCTCATAGAGGAGTTCGTCACCCTCCAGATCAGCGTTTTGGGGAGCAAATGGCAAAAGGGCCTATTTATAGACTCTGTCCCTAACAAGCCAAAAGCGATGGCTCTAGATTTTATTGGTAAGCCTTCAGAAGTTATCCTCCTTGAATCGAATGCCTCATTTATAACATCATTACTTCATTATTCAAAATGTAGCTAAGTGACTTGAACTAACCCCTGAGGACACAGTTAAAGCGATGGAGTGCAACGTGGGGGCTCTGTAACACCCCAAATTTTCAAAACAATAAAAATATTATTAAAATCAATTTCTTGGAATTATTATTTCAGAAAATACTTTTAATTCCCTGTTATACCCTTTTGAACTACAACATAGAGTAGATGACCAAACTAGGAGGTGAAACTTTTTGTATATGATCCTAAGACCAAAATATAATTTTGGGAATTTTTATAGATTTTTATCAACCTTGGAAGTAGCCCTAATATTTTAATCTATTTTCTGGAGTTATTTTTATTCAGAAATGTATTAGAACAGTAATGGGCTCCCCTCCCTCCCTTCTCTCTCTCCCGGCTGGCCCAGCCCGTTACCGCGCTCGCCTCTGGCTGACAACCCGGTCCCACCTGTCGGCGCCGAATCCCTCCCCTCGCGCGCGAACCCGACACCCCGGCCCCACCCGTCATGCGCCACCCTCGCCCGCTCGCGCTCACTGGCTTGTGGCCCCCGCTCGTCAGAACCGTCTTCAACCCCGCGCCGGCCCCCCCTAATCCCGCCGGCGAAGACTTCGCCTCGGATCCCCTCGCCGGTTCCCCCTCCCGTTAAACCGACGCCGGCCATTAACTCCCCGAGGCCCACCGCCCATTTAAACCCATAAAAGCACGCGTTTAAGCCCCCGGGAACGCAGCTCCATGCATGGCCGAGCCCTCGCCGGCGACTTAACGCTCTCCCCCAGCTTTCCTTGCATGTGAGCCCTCTCCGGTGTCCTATTTAAGCCCCCAGCCTGAGCCGCGTCCGACCCCCACGCTCAATCGCCTCGAGAACGAACAGAGCGCCCTCCCTTCGCCGTTGAACAATTTCCCCCTGCTTCGCCTCCGGCCGCCCCTCGCCGTCGCCTCGGACCACCCCGGCTCGCGCCTCCGCCACCGTCGTGACCGCAAGGACGTCCCCTACCTCGGCCACGTCTCCGCTGGTCAAGGAGATCGCCGGAACACCGTCGCCATCGAGTACCCGAGGAGCCTTCCGCGTCTACCCTCGTCGCCGGCCACGCCCCGTCGTCCCCGGACCGCCGCCAAGGTACCATCGTGACCGCTGTAGTCCCCTCCTTCCATTTTTAGACTTAGCTAGGGCCACCGTCGCTCGCCGTGGCCGCTGGCCCGCTCGCCGTCGTCGGAGAAGACGACCGGCACGGGTCGAGTACCCGTGCCGTGTCGGATTCGATCCACGCCGTGCGATCCAGATCTAACGGCCGGATTTAATCCCTCGTGCGATTTAATCGGCGCCGTCGGATCTGAGTGAAGCGGTACGGTGCGATCTCGTGCGTCCGTTGGTTTTAAAACCCCGCGTTTAATCTCGTGCGTCCACGTGGTACCCCTTCGAACGTTTTAATCCTGGCCGTCCGTAGTCACTTACGCGTCCCGCCTCGCCCTCGCGCGTCGGATCTGGATCCGACGGTCCAGATCGACCCGGCGCACGCGCACAGTGCGCGGGTTCACCGTGGGCCTGGCTCACCGTGGACCCGAGGGATTTAAAATTTGAAAATAAATTCCAGAAATGCTTTTAAACTTGTAAAATTCATATCTAATGCATTTGGACTCTAAAAGTTACCATTCCAATTTCAGAAAATTCATAAAATTATTCTCTACATGTTTATGCAATAAAAACAGTAGGTTTACTTGTTATTTTTCATGTTTATTTAAATAAGTATTCAAATGCTCTTAGGGTTAAAATATAAATTCAAATATTTAAACTTCAGAAAATTTATATATTTATTTCTTTCTGTTTATATACTAGAACCACAGAGTTTTCTCTGGACCATTCATATCAAATTAATTAGAAAACTTAAGGTGATATTATTCACACTTAAAAACCCTTTTAGGAAAAACCATAATTCATTTTGATTCATTTTAAATTATTCATGAAATAAATTTCAGAACCTTAACAACTGATTTTCTTTAAAATCAAACCAACTTAAACTCATATGCTTGTTGTGTGATTTTACGTTGTTTATATAGAATGTTGTATTTATTTTACTTTATTATTATTGAAAAGACTACGACGCCATCGAGGAGCCGGAATACTTCCCGGAAGTCCCTCCCTCGCCTTTCGCTGAACAAGGCAAGTCACCAAACCATTCTTTTGAACATATTGAACCCATGTCTGAATTGACTATCGCTAAAACACATAGGTTATATATGCATTAGTCAAATGAACCCTTACATTATATTTATTTAGGATCCCCCGACCTTGATGTGCAACCCAAGCCATGCTATCTCGCCTAACCTCCTTGTCACCATATGATCAATGATATTAGCTAGTGTCCAAAGTATTGACACGGCCGCTATAGGATAAAAATGAGTCGTAGAAAAATGGTTCTATTATATGATCCCCGTTACTTCTTATCCTTGGAAATTCTGTTGGTGATGAGTCATGGTTGTGAGTGTATGCATGGTGGGTTCCGGGTGCAAGCTAGGGCATTGGTCGGTAGCACCCGGGGCACTATAAGGACCGATCTGAGGGATCCGTTGCAATACACTTACGTACTAACCACAAGTCTAGTGGGTAAGTCCTAACTAAGGTATGGGTTGTTCCAAACCGAGGCCACCATTTGGAGATGGGTCAAGTTGCACCTGCGGGTGACTTGTACCAATGCGGCGCAAAAGGGGGTGCGACGTTAGCCGGGATGCGGCCCGGCGCGCCGGCGAAACCTAGAGCGGGTGGTTATCGCTTGGAACATCTCATATTGAGGTTTTGGCACGAGTTCCCGTGAAATGGGTCATCTCGTTGAGATGAGTGCGTGCCTTGTGGGTACAGTAGTACATCTCTGATCAGAGTCTTAAATCTTTTCGAAAAGCCGAGCCCACGGTCAAGGGCGGGTTGCGTGACATCCCCCAGTTAGTTTACTTGGAATATGAATGTGCATGATGGATTGACATGTAAGGACTGTTGTGCGAGGAGGTAAAACGTACTCCTCGAGTTAGTTGATGTTGATGATGTTCATGTTTACTTTCCGCATGATTAAAATATGATTACACTAAATGTCATAACTGCAACTGCTTTATTCCGCATTGTTAGCCATTATCTTTCCTTGTTTATTATCCTGCATTATTACTTGCATTTGCGGTGGCTTGTTGAGTACTTTTTGTACTCATACCCGTTGGACCCCACAGAGGATGCTTACTTTGAAGACGGTCTGGAGTAGCGACCCAGTCGAGAAGAAAGATCCTGAAGAAGACGTTCGTCATGCCGCTGTTTAAATTATCTTATTACTGTTTTTACTAAAACAATGTTGTAATAAATATGGTCTGCGTACCATGGATATTGTCGTATGTACGTTGTCGCATGATGAACCTCTTGTATTATTGTTTTTCTATGGAAATTCAATAATGTCTCGATTTGTCTAAATCGGGGCGCTACAAGATGGTATCAGAGGCGACTTGACTGTAGGAAGCCAAACAGACCCGCCTAGCCATTAGCCACAGGAAATTATTTCTCGAAAATCTACTTCATAAACTTTGTTCCTCTCCTCACTTTTATTCAACTTGCTGTTTTGTAGATGCCTGTCTACCAAGTCCACAGCTACTGCCGCCACTACGAGGGCTTCGTCCGGGAGCTCCGCATGATGCTCACCTTCCTCGGGTTCCTCTTCGAACCCGAATTCCAAGGAGTGTACCCCGACGAGTTCGCCGGGCCTTGTGACGTCTCCCTCACCGTCCATGGCTCCGGAGAACATCTGCCACCCTACACCACCGCACTTGGAGGCCCGACTTTCGACGTCGCGTGCCAACGAGTCGCCCTCCAGGCCCTTATGGAGCTGAGGATGATCTACGACGATCGTCTTCAGAACTCATCCTTCCGGCTTGTGCCGAAGCGTACTCCCGGAGCCCACCGTAGCATCTACCTCGGAGTTCACTCCGTGCGTGATCCGGTCATGGCCCGGCAGTCGCGTCTTCTGCAGGCCATGGATGATCTCCACACCGAGGCGGTGCTCGACGCCGACGAGCACCATGAGGCGGTTGAGTTTCTTCGTGAAGAAACGAAGAACCTGATCCAGCAGAACGGCGAGCTGCAGCGCAAGATCATGCAGCTGCAGAAGGACATCGCTGAGATGGTTCCTCTTCTTCCAAGGAAGAAGAAGCCCATCCGTGAGCCCCTCCCTCGCCCCAAGAGGATCCCGCCACGACCCTCCCCCGCCAGGCCTTCTACCAGTGCCCCTCCTCCACGCCTCGGCCTCGTCTCCGACTCCATCATCGAGAATTTTCTCGAGCCCACCATCTCTCTAGAGCCGCGCACTCGTGGTTCCGAGAGCACGGAGACCGCCTCCGGTGGCGAGTAGGCGTTAGGAGACGCGAATTTAAATAAAAAGCATTATTTTGTATGTGGTGCTACCCACGACGAGTGTGTTGTGGGTAGAATAAGAACTTGATTGTAATGAACATTTTTACCACTTAATTTATATGCTTGAAATATTCTTGTTAATTGTGTGGTCAACTTTTTGCCTTATAACCTTATGAATTCAGAAGATGGCCGATCAGCAGAACACCGGCTCCAACAACGGAGCAGGAGGAAGCCGAGATGCGCCTAAGGGTGTTGTGCCCAACTGGGGTGCAACGGGCCCGCGTCAATCCGGGTCGCCTTCCGCCAACCACCCCACCTTGGCGGAGATGATGGCGAATCAGAACCATCTGATCACCGCCCTCCTCACCCAAATGCAGCACCAACAGGCTCAGTTGGACCGTCTGCAGAACGGGGAGCCCGCCCCTCGCGCACCAGCACCCGCGGCTGCTCCGCAGCTCTCCGAGTTTTTGCGCGTGCGCCCGCCCATCTTCTCGAGCACCACCAACCCGATGGAGGCCGGAGATTGGCTTCGCACCATCGAAAAGAAGCTCGACCTCCTCCCCTGCACAGACCGGGAGCGGGTGGCCTTCGCCACTCACCAGCTCCAGGGTCCCGCCGCTGAATGGTGGGACAACTACCGTGCGTCCCAGCCAGAGGGCCACGTGGTGACTTGGGCGGAGTTCACCATCGCCTTTCGTGCCGCCCACGTCCCCGCCGGCGTCATCGCGGTGAAACAGCAGGAGTTCCGCGACCTGCAGCAAGGCAACAGGACTGTCATGGAGTACCTCCATGAGTTCAACCGCCTCGCCCGCTACGCACAGGAGGAAGTGCGCACCGACGCCCTCCGCCAAGCCAAGTTCCTCAGGGGACTTAAGGATGAGCTGTCCATCCAGCTCGTCGCCGCCGACTTCGCCGACTTCCAATGGCTGGTCAACAAAGCGCTCATCCAAGAGACTGAGCAGAACAAGATGGACCTCAAGAAGAGGAAGATGATCGCCTTCAAGCATCAGCAGGCGAACTCTCAGAGGCCCCGCTTCGTCCCTCCGCCACCAGCGCCCGCCTACCATCCTCGGCCCGCCTACAGGCCACCTCACGCAGCCGGGGGATCCAACGCCGGGCATCCTCGCCCCGCTCCACCAGCTCTGGCCGCTCAGCCGACACCGGCCGCCAAGGCCCCAATCTTGAAGGATTGCCAAGGAAGGCTGGTCATCTGCTTCAACTGCCGCAAGGAAGGGCACTATTCACACCAGTGTCCTCACCCCAAGCAGAACCAAGGCGCAGCACCCAACCAGGCGGTTCGCGCCCGCGTCAACCACATCAGCGCGGAGGAAGCTCAGGAGGCTCCTGAAGTCGTGCTCGATACGTTTACTGTGAATTCTGTACCGGCCGTCATATTATTTGACTCTGGAGCAACCCACTCCTTCATCTCGGAAAATTTTGTGAAAACAAACAATCTGGACGTGCTCCCTCTACCCATTCCCATGGTGATTGCCACCCCCGGCAATAGAACCTCAGCCCGCTTATACAGCCCTAAGGTTCAACTTGACATCCAAGGAGTGCTGTTTCGGGCCGAGCCTGTCCTCATCCAATGCACCGGACTCGACCTTATACTAGGTATGGATTGGTTGATGAAGCACAAGGGAGTGATCGACTGTGCCAACAAGTCCGTCATGGTGACCAATCCTGAAGGCGTAACCGTCACCTTCCGGATGACCAGTCGCAAACCACTCGGAGCATCCCTTCGCTCAATAGCTCTTGAAGAGGTGCCAATAGTCAAGGAGTTTGCAGATGTTTTCCCCGAAGATCTGCCCGGAATGCCTCCCAAGCGGGACATCGAATTCAGAATCGAACTTGTCCCCGGGACCACTCCAATCTCCAAGCGCCCGTACCGAATGGCCGCCAATGAGCTAGCCGAAGTCAAGAGCAACATCGAAGACCTAGAACAGAAAGGTTATATCCGACCGAGTACCTCACCCTGGGGTGCACCGGTTATCTTTGCCATGAAGAAGGACAGGACCAAGAGGATGTGCGTGGACTATAGAGCCCTGAACGACGTGACCATCAAGAACAAATACCCATTGCCTCGGATCGACGACCTGTTCGATCAGCTGAAAGGATCCTCGGTGTTTTCCAAGATTGACCTCAGGTCGGGTTATCACCAGTTAAGGATCAGGGAAGAAGATATACCCAAGAGTGCCTTCACCTCCCGCTATGGACTCTACGAGTACACCGTGATGTCGTTCGGACTCACGAATGCCCCGGCCTTTTTCATGAACATGATGAACAATGTATTCATGGAGTTCTTGGACAAGTTCATCGTGGTATTCATCGACGATATCCTCGTTTACTCCAAGACCAAGGAAGAACACGAGACTCACCTCCGTCTGACTCTCGGAAAGCTAAGGGAGCAGCAACTGTACGCCAAATACAGCAAATGCGAATTTTGGTCATCTAAGGTGAAGTTCCTCGGCCATGTTATATCTGCCGGAGGAATAGCAGTGGACCCAACCACTGTGGAAGCGGTAACCAACTGGCTACAGCCAACGACCGTGACCGAGATCCGGAGTTTTCTCGGATTGGCCGGATACTACCGCCGGTTCATCGAGAATTTTTCCAAGATCGCCAAGCCTATGACCAGACTTCTGCAGAAGGAAGTGAAGTTTGAATGGACCCCCGACTGCGAAGAAAGCTTCCAGACCCTCAAGAAGAAGCTAGTATCAGCCCCCATTCTGACTCTGCCAGACATCCGGAAAGACTTCCACGTCTACTGTGATGCCTCTCATCAAGGATTGGGATGCGTCTTAATGCAAGAAGGGAAGGTAATATCCTACGCCTCCCGGCAGGTGAGACCGCATGAGCTGAACTACCCAACACACGACCTGGAACTAGCGGCCGTGGTTCATGCCTTGAAGATATGGAGACATTACCTTGTGGGAAACCGGTGTGAGGTCTTCACCGACCACAAGAGCCTCAAGTATATATTCACCCAACCAGATTTGAACCTCAAGCAAAGGAGATGGTTGGAACTGATCAAGGATTACGACTTGGGCATCCATTATCATCCGGGCAAAGCGAACGTGGTGGCAGACGCCCTTAGTCGGAAAGGGTACTGCAATGCCATCATGATTCAAGACCAAGCTCCTTTACTTTATAAGGAGATGGAAAGGCTAAACCTGGGGATCACCACTCGAGAGTACCTCGCTGCCTTGGAGTCTCGGCCTGTCTTAATAGACTAGATCCGAGAGAAGCAGAAGGAAGACCCGGACATCCTGGAGATCCAGCAAAACATGAGGAAGGGTAAAGCCCCCGGATTCTCCGAGGACGACCATGGTACCATCTGGTTCGGAAACCGGATCTGCGTACCCGACAAACCAGAGTTGAAGACCCTCATCCTTCAAGAAGCCCATGATACATTATACTCCATTCATCCCGGGAGTACAAAGATGTATCAAGACCTGAAGGAAAAATATTGGTGGGTCAGCATGAAGAGGGAAATAGCTGAGTATGTGGCCAAGTGCGACACATGCCGGCGAGTCAAGGCAGAGCATCAGAGACCTGCCGGACTGCTTCAACCTCTCAAAGTCCCTAAATGGAAGTGGGAAGAAATTGGAATGGACTTCATCACGGGACTGCCCAAGACCCAAGGCCCAAGCTGGTCATGATTCTATCTGGGTGATCGTCGATCGACTCACTAAGGTAGCTCACTTCGTCCCGGTCAAGACAACTTACACCGTCGCCAAGTTGGCTGAGTTGTACATGACCCGGATCGTGTGCCTCCACGGAGTTCCTAAGAAGATTGTATCTGACCGCGGGAGTCAGTTTACCTCCAAGTTTTGGAAGAACCTTCAAGAGGAACTCGGCACCCGGCTGAACTTTAGCACCGCCTATCATCCACAGACCGACGGTCAAACCGAAAGGGTCAACCAGATATTGGAGGATATGCTTAGAGCTTGTGCTCTAGACTTTGGTGGAATGTGGGACAAGAACTTACCTTATGCAGAGTTCTCCTACAACAACAGCTATCAAGCCAGCCTGCAGATGTCCCCGTTCGAAGCACTCTATGGGCGTAAGTGCAGAACGCCGTTGCTCTGGGATCAAACCGGAGAGTCACAACTGTTTGGGACTGATTTATTGAGAGAAGCTGAAGAGAAGGTTAAGATCATAAGAGACCGATTGAAGGCAGCCCAGTCGAGGCAAAAGAGCTATGCCGACAACCGTCGAAGGGACCTAGCCTTTGAGGAGGGCGATTATGTATACCTCCGAGTCACTCCCCTCCGTGGCACTCAAAGGTTCAACATGAAAGGCAAACTAGCACCCCGCTACGTCGGACCTTTCCAGATCCTCCGTCGACAAGGAGAAGTGGCATATCAACTGGAACTGCCTCCATCCTTGGCAGGAGTTCATGATGTGTTCCATGTCTCTCAGCTGAAGAAGTGCCTCCGTGTACCCACCGAGCAAGCCGACCTTCAGCAGCTCAATGTCCAAGAAGACTTGACCTACATAGAAAGACCCATCAAGATCTTGGAAACCAAGGAGAGAGTAACCAGAAGTCGCGTCGTTCGCTTCTGCAAAGTCCAATGGAACAACCATCCCGCCGAAGAAGCCACTTGGGAAAAGGAAGACGAACTGAAAGCCCAATACCCCGAGTTATTCGAGTAGCGTTCCAATCTCGAGGACGAGATTCTTGTAAGGAGGATAGGTTTGTAACACCCCAAATTTTCAAAACAATAAAAATATTATTAAAATCAATTTCTTGGAATTATTATTTCAGAAAATACTTTTAATTCCCTGTTATACCCTTTTGAACTACAACATAGAGTAGATGACCAAACTAGGAGGTGAAACTTTTTGTATATAATCCTAAGACCAAAATATAATTTTGGGAATTTTTATAGATTTTTATCAACCTTGGAAGTAGCCCTAATATTTTAATCTATTTTCTGGAGTTATTTTTATTCAGAAATGTATTAGAACAGTAATGGGCTCCCCTCCCTCCCTTCTCTCTCTCCCGGCCGGCCCAGCCCGTTACCGCGCTCGCCTCTGGCTGACAACCCGGTCCCACCTGTCGGCGCCGAATCCCTCCCCTCGCGCGCGAACCCGACACCCCGGCCCCACCCGTCATGCGCCACCCTCGCCCGCTCGCGCTCACTGGCTTGTGGCCCCCGCTCGTCAGAACCGTCTTCAACCCCGCGCCGCCCCCCCTAATCCCGCCGGCGAAGACTTCGCCTCGGATCCCCTCGCCGGTTCCCCCTCCCGTTAAACCGACGCCGGCCATTAACTCCCCGAGGCCCACCGCCCATTTAAACCCATAAAAGCACGCGTTTAAGCCCTCGGGAACGCAGCTCCATGCATGGCCGAGCCCTCGCCGGCGACTTAACGCTCTCCCCCAGCTTTCCTTGCATGTGAGCCCTCTCCGGTGTCCTATTTAAGCCCCCAGCCTGAGCCGCGTCCGACCCCCACGCTCAATCGCCTCGAGAACTAACAGAGCGCCCTCCCTTTGCCGTTGAACAATTTCCCCCTGCTTCGCCTCCGGCCGCCCCTCGCTGTCGCCTCGGACCACCCCGGCTCGCGCCTCCGCCACCGTCGTGACCGCAAGGACGTCCCCTACCTCGGCCACGTCTCCGCTGGTCAAGGAGATCGCCGGAACACCGTCGCCGTCGAGTACCCGAGGAGCCTTCCGCGTCTACCCTCGTCGCCGGCCACGCCCCGTCGTCCCCGGACCGCCGCCAAGGTACCATCGTGACCGCTGTAGTCCCCTCCTTCCATTTTTAGACTTAGCTAGGGCCACCGTCGCTCGCCGTGGCCGCTGGCCCGCTCGCCGTCGTCGGAGAAGACGACCGGCACGGGTCGAGTACCCGTGCCGTGTCAGATTCGATCCACGCCGTGCGATCCAGATCTAACGTCCGGATTTAATCCCTCGTGCGATTTAATCGGCGCCGTCGGATCTGAGTGAAGCGGTACGGTGCGATCTCGTGCGTCCGTTGGTTTTAAAACCCCGCGTTTAATCTCGTGCGTCCACGTGGTACCCCTTCGAACGTTTTAATCCTGGCCGTCCGTAGTCACTTACGCGTCCCGCCTCGCCCTCGCGCGTCGGATCTGGATCCGACGGTCCAGATCGACCCGGCGCACGCGCACAGTGCGCGGGTTCACCGTGGGCCTGGCTCACCGTGGACCCGAGGGATTTAAAATTTGAAAATAAATTCCAGAAATGCTTTTAAACTTGTAAAATTCATATCTAATGCATTTGGACTCTAAAAGTTACCATTCCAATTTCAGAAAATTCATAAAATTATTCTCTACATGTTTATGCAATAAAAACAGTAGGTTTACTTGGAATTTTTCATGTTTATTTAAATAAGTATTCAAATGCTCTTAGGGTTAAAATATAAATTCAAATATTTAAACTTCAGAAAATTTATATATTTATTTCTTTCTGTTTATATACTAGAACCACAGAGTTTTCTCTGGACCATTCATATCAAATTAATTAGAAAACTTAAGGTGATATTATTCACACTTAAAAACCCTTTTAGGAAAAACCATAATTCATTTTGATTCATTTTAAATTATTCATGAAATAAATTTCAGAACCTTAACAACTGATTTTCTTTAAAATCAAACCAACTTAAACTCATATGCTTGTTGTGTGATTTTACGTTGTTTATATAGAATGTTGTATTTATTTTACTTTATTATTATTGAAAAGACTACGACGCCATCGAGGAGCCGGAATACTTCCCGGAAGTCCCTCCCTCGCCTTTCGCTGAACAAGGCAAGTCACCAAACCATTCTTTTGAACATATTGAACCCATGTCTGAATTGACTATCGCTAAAACACATAGGTTATATATGCATTAGTCAAATGAACCCTTACATTATATTTATTTAGGATCCCCCGACCTTGATGTGCAACCCAAGCCATGCTATCTCGCCTAACCTCCTTGTCACCATATGATCAATGATATTAGCTAGTGTCCAAAGTATTGACACGGCCGCTATAGGATAAAATGAGTCGTAGAAAAATGGTTCTATTATATGATCCCCGTTACTTCTTATCCTTGGAAATTCTGTTGGTGATGAGTCATGGTTGTGAGTGTATGCATGGTGGGTTCCGGGTGCAAGCTAGGGCATTGGTCGGTAGCACCCGGGGCACTATAAGGACCGGTCTGAGGGATCCGTTGCAATACACTTACGTACTAACCACAAGTCTAGTGGGTAAGTCCTAACTAAGGTATGGGTTGTTCCAAACCGAGGCCACCATTTGGAGATGGGTCAAGTTGCACCTGCGGGTGACTTGTACCAATGCGGCGCAAAAGGGGGTGCGACGTTAGCCGGGATGCGGCCCGGCGCGCCGGCGAAACCTAGAGCGGGTGGTTATCGCTTGGAACATCTCATATTGAGGTTTTGGCACGAGTTCCCGTGAAATGGGTCATCTCGTTGAGATGAGTGCGTGCCTTGTGGGTACAGTAGTACATCTCTGATCAGAGTCTTAAATCTTTTCGAAAAGCCGAGCCCACGGTCAAGGGCGGGTTGCGTGACATCCCCCAGTTAGTTTACTTGGAATATGAATGTGCATGATGGATTGACATGTAAGGACTGTTGTGCGAGGAGGTAAAACGTACTCCTCGAGTTAGTTGATGTTGATGATGTTCATGTTTACTTTCCGCATGATTAAAATATGATTACACTAAATGTCATAACTGCAACTGCTTTATTCCGCATTGTTAGCCATTATCCTTCCTTGTTTATTATCCTGCATTATTACTTGCATTTGCGGTGGCTTGTTGAGTACTTTTTGTACTCATACCCGTTGGACCCCACAGAGGATGCTTACTTTGAAGACGGTCTGGAGTAGCGACCCAGTCGAGAAGAAAGATCCTGAAGAAGACGTTTGTCATGCCGCTGTTTAAATTATCTTATTACTGTTTTTACTAAAACAATGTTGTAATAAATATGGTCTGCGTACCATGGATATTGTCGTATGTACGTTGTCGCATGATGAACCTCTTGTATTATTGTTTTTCTATGGAAATTCAATAATGTCTCGATTTGTCTAAATCGGGGCGCTACAGGCTCCAACAACAAATGAGAAAAACCAGTGCGTCACCCTTGTTGGATCCTAGGAGATATACAACCGAGTATGGATCCATCTTGGAGCGAGTTAGACCCCCAAACTTCTAGAGCTCCTAGTCTCCACACCATCGGAGAGGATGTGTGAGGAGCCATGCTGAATAGCGTGGGCCTCATGGCTCCAGATGTGATGAGTCATTGTCAACGATAGTCAAAGAGGACTGGAATGAGAAGAGAAGACCTGCTGCGTCTGGGCCACGTGTGACTCAGGTACACGGGCAGCGAGCGACTGTCGGGCAGAGGGGCCGCGAAGTCGGGCTGGCCCAATCCGGGTACATGGGCTAGGAGCAGCAGAGGATCCACTGGACTGTTGACCGGGATTGACTCAGGTACACGGGCGGCGAGTGATTGCTGGGCTGAGGGAGCCGCGGAATCAGGCCGGCCCAATCCGGGTACCCGGTGCGAAGACGGTGGACGCTTTGTCAGTTTCGGCGCAAAACTGACGACCGTTGATTTCGGATTTGACCATCCTGAGGCGAAGCCGTAGCTGCTACGAAAGCTCCGCATCAGGACAAGTTACCTTTATTTAGGTTTTTACTATTTTGCCTTTAGGCCCACAGTCTGTCAGTCAAGTCTGTAAAAAATCCTAAGGGCATTTCGGTCTTTTCCATTTTTATTTAGCGTCTGTAAAAAACCCTAGGGGTATTTCTGCATTTTTACATTTAATGGGCTGCCTATAAATAGGCCCCAATCCCTAGGGTTAGGGTTAACTCTCTAAATACAAATCTGAGTTCAATTTTTCCCCACCGTGTATTTCCAGCCGCCGGAATCTTTCTCTCCCATCGTTTTTCTCTGGTGGTAGTTTTTCCCCGGCCACAGCCGAAGCTGCAGGGCATTGCCTACCTTGGGCAGCAGCGCGGGTGATGGCTCGCTGGCCTGGTCTCGACAAGTGTCTACTTCTGACGCTTGGTGCGTGTAGCTAGGCAAGTTGCAAGTGATTTGCTCGAGGGGTGGCGCTGGATGGTGCTTGGAAGCAAGAGCCATTACATGGCAGGCTAGAAGCCTCTCGGCGCACATGGCAAAGACTAGCAGCGAGCAGCACCGAGCGGAAGCTTCCACAGATGCAAATCAGTGAGTACTGTAGCAACGCGATTAGGATTAAATTAATTACTTTCTCCTCGAAAATCGTGTCTATGCGTTATGTTTCAGTGTTTTGGCCGGATTAAAATAGCTCCCTGGTAATTTCTCCTTGTCTTGATTTACGAGCATAAACAGAGATTTCGTTGTTTAGTTTTCCCAACGTGTTAGTACTTGTTTAAATCACTTCCAGTATTTGTTTTTCAGATTACATGCAGGATTTTATTGATATATCTTTATACTCTGAATACTTACGCCATGTTTGATTCAATCATTTGAAGCATTTTATTTTTATTCTATGATATGCATATACATTGATTCATCTGTGTAAATCCAAGTGCATGTCATATGTCTGTTTAAATGCATGATAACCGTAACATTTGTTTTATGTCTACACATTTGTGTGAACTATGAGTTTGATTAAATACTTGTTGAATCTGATGCTTAATCTGTGAGTAGTCTTTTAATCTGCCTTTAAGCACTTTGTTGGTGTCTTTTCGATTAGGACACCGGTTGTTTTTAGGCTAGATCATTTTTATCTCTTGTGGTCTGTTTACTTCCTTTGTTTGTCTGTTGAGGTGCGTTGGGTGTTGGGAGCAGGCCATTGATTCAAAAGAATTTTTTAGGCGCCCATTCACCCCCCCTCTGGTCGCTACTTTCGGTCCTACAAGTGGTATCAGAGCCTGGTTAGGGTTTTTCCATACCTTAACCGGTTCTAAACCCCAGTAGTGATCATGACGTCTCCTGGCAAGGTCCCGTCCTTGGAAGCTTATGGCTATAATTATTGGAAGACTCGCATGCGAGCCTATCTCATGAGCCAAAGCTCGGACATCTGGGACATTTGCGTTCACGCTACGTTTGTCATATTGCCAGTTGCTGAGCGTGATTCTCCTGGTATCATCGCCCAGCATGTGAACAATAGCAAAGCGGTGAACATCTTGTTTTCTGGTTTGGGTCCCACTGAGTTTGAGCGTGTGAGCCATCTCTCCACTGCGAGAGAGATCTGGGCTACCCTCCAGGCACACCATGAGGGGACAGCTCAGGTCAAGGCTCGGCTCTATCAGACCTACCGGCGTGAGTACGAGAACTTCACACAGAAGCCGGGTGAGTCTGTTGAAGCCTTGTTTGGTCGCTTTCAGTCGATCATTAACAAGCTTCGGGACAACAAGGGTGAGGGTGTTCAATTAGTCTCAGATCACGAGCAGGCCCTCAAGGTTCTCCATACCTTGGACCCAAAGATCTGGGAGATCAAGGTATCCTCTATCATTGAGAGTACATCTTATGATACCTTGACCATTTCTGAGTTGTTTAGCAAGCTGAAGGCCACCGAGGTTGATACCCAGTTGAGATCAAATCTCACTGGCTCTGGATCAAAGTCTCTGGCCCTTGCTACACCTGCTGTTGATCCCTCTTTTGTGAGCTGTGCTGGGTTCTCTTTGATGTCTATCACTGAGGACCAGCTTGAGTCTTTGGGAGATGATGATTTATGTCTGTTTAACAACCGGGTGCGTCGTGTTTATGACAAAAGGATGTTCAAAAGACACGGCACAAAGACCGGATGCTTTGAGTGTGGTGATCCAGGACACTTCATCGCCGACTGCCCCAAGCGCAATGGACACAAGAAGGGCACCGGTGGTGGCTTCCACGACTCCGGCAAGCACGACAGCTCCTCCTTCAACAAGGGCAAGCCAAAGACCAGATTCTTCAGAAAGGCCCTGAAGGACTACCGGCGAGAGAACAAGAAGCGCGACAAGGCCTTCTTCGCTGAGATGGAGAAGAGCTACTCCAAGCGGTCCACATCTTCTTCCTCTTCATCGAGCTCAAGCGATGAGGAGATCATCATCAGGAAGGGGAAGGACAAGGACGATCCAGTGGGCCTTTGCTTCATGGCCTTCGGTGACAGACCGAAGAGCCGCTCACATCAGCGTCGAAGATCCCGCAAGAGCTTCTGCTCAATGGCTCTTGGGGATAAGGAAGAGAAGAGCTCCTCCGATGACTCCGACGACGACGACAACGAAAAGGTATCATCCTATGAACGCGAAATCGTTGATTTACTTGAAAGCAATCGTCAGGAGTTAAAGTATCGGGAAAAACTGCTTAGAGGGGCTAAGAAGAGGATAGATGAGTTAGAGAGTGAGCTTGCCGTGGCCAACGGCAGAATTGAGAGTCTATCTTCTTCCCCTTGCTTGGGTGATAGCAGTGAGTGCCCAAAGTGTGAGGTTCTTCTGTGTGACCTGTCGACTCTGAAGTCCAGGTACACAGAAAGGGTTGATGAGAGGGACGCTTTGGCCACTGAGCTTGAAAGTGCTCAGCTGGAGCTGAAAGATGCTCAAGCCACTGTCATCCTACCCTGTGCTGATTGCCCATCTCATCTTGCTAGTTTAGCTGAGCTAAAAGCCAAGGGCGATGAGCGTCTGGGTGATTTGGAGAGAATGAGAGCTGAGTTGGCGCAGACTAGGCTAGAGCTTGAGACATTGTCAGTTCCACCCACTGTCTGTGAGAACTGTCTGTCTCTTAGACTTGAGTTGATTAAGCTGAAAGCCGAGAAGTCTGTCCAGGTGGATAGTGAGTGTGAGACCTGCTTGTCTCAGGTGGAGGTACTAGCTTCCTTGAGAGAGGAGCTAGCTGATTCTCAGAATGAGAACTTTTACCTCCGTTCTATCCTGAGTTGGATCAGTGCCAGAGAGCCACAGCTCGGCATGATGATCCAGCAGTTCAAGAGGCAGGATGGGTTTGGGGTAGGTTACACCTACACCAAGGCTGACTTTGAGAGTGCCATTAGCCGAGCAGTGGAGTGGAGTAAAATGACTCCTGAGCAGAGATATCCCAAGACCCATTCCACTGAGTCCTCCCAGGCTTGTCAGCCCAAGGATGGAGTGATCCATGAACCACCCAAAGCTCCACCCAAGAAACCCATCTGGATTCCAAAGCCCAAACACCTCCACACTTCTCTTGACTCTCTTCCTGGACCCTCTCAACCCAAGAAGCCGACACCAAACACCACTAAGCCCAAGAACCCCAAGCCTCAACCACATTCCAAGAAGCCCACTTACCATTGCGAGTATTGTCAGAGAGACGGGCATCTTGCGGAGTTTTGCTTCAGGAGGAAGCGGGTTGAGAGAGCAGAGCGTGCTCGTGGTGGTCAGGAGCAGTTCTACCAGCAGGGTGGTAGACTGAGAGTTCCTCGACGCGGGGAGAGGCTGGAGGCTAGGCCGCGTCGTGTAGGTGGTGGTAGGGGAGACGACTTTCATGCCCGTGCTCCAGATGGTGGTGTTCGTTCCGGCAGAGCTCCAGGCCGTTTTGGCTACGGTCCTGGACCTCATGGCCGAGGTTTTAGGCAGAACCGAGGACCGCGCTTTGAGTCGCGTTTTGGTCCAAACTTTTCTGATGATTTCTGCTTTCCGTCTTTTGAGCAGATGGCTCGACACTGGTTTAGCTCTTTTGCTAAACCTGGTGCCGGACCATTTGCTCCCACTTACAGCCACTAATTGTGCAGGATCGAGGACTGGAGGACGTTTGGATCATGGACTCAGGGTGTTCTCGCCACATGACGGGACATCGCAGATGGTTCTCCAGTCTCACTCCCCCGAGCTCCAAAGAGTACATCACCTTCGGGAACAGTGGTCAAGGGAAAGTAAGTGGCATTGGCTCAATTCGCATTTCAGACCATTTTTCTTTGAAAAACGTTGCTTTGGTTAGAAACTTGAACTTCAATTTGATTTCTGTTTCGCAACTTCTTGAGGATGGTTTGGAGGTGCATTTTAAGAAGGGCAATTCTTTTGTGTTTGATTCTAGAGGGTCTTTGATTTGCCAGATCTTACCTTTCGGTAAAGTTTTTCGAATTGACTTCTCTAGTTTCTTTGGCCCTTCTCGCTGTTTGATTGCTGGATCTTCTTCAGAGCTCTGGAAGTGGCATAGGAGGTTAGGTCATTTGAGTTTTGATCTGCTTGTCAGGTTGAGCTCTATGGACCTCATCCGAGGATTGCCCAAGCTTAAAATGGAGAAAGATTTAGTTTGTCATCCCTGTCGTCATGGGAAAATGGTTGCCGCTTCTCACTCACCTGTGACTCAGGTGATGACTTCGTATCCGGCGAGCTGTTACACATGGGACACTATCGGTCCAGCTCGGGTACGCTCAGTCGGTGGGAAGTGGTACGCACTTGTGATTGTTGACGACTTTTCTCGATTCTCGTGGGTTTTCTTTTTGGAGTCTAAGGATGAAACTTTTCAATTTGTTCATGACCTGATTTTGAAGCTGAAGAATGAGAACAATGGTTGGATGCGAGCAATTCGCTCCGACAACCGGCTCTGAGTTCAAGAACTCTCAGTTCGTCAGCTTCTGTAGTGATCAGGGTCTTGACCATCAGTTTTCTGCTCCTTTACACTCACCCACAGAATGGCGTTGTGGAACGAAAGAACCGCACGCTAGTCGAGATGGCCAGGACGATGCTCGATGAGCACAGGACTCCTAGGCGCTTTTGGGCTGAAGCCATGAACACGGCTTGCTATCTGGCCAACCGCATTTTTCTTAGAGCTTACCTTGGTAAGACATCATATGAGTTGCGGTTTGGCAGACAGCCCAAGGTGAATCACTTGCGAGCGTTTGACTGCAAGTGCTTTGTGCTCAAGAAGGGAGGGCATTGGACAAGTTTTGAGTCTCGTTGCTGGGATGGTGTTTTTCTGGTTACGCTTTGCATTCTCGAGGCTTTCGTGTTGGAACCTCGACTCCCAGCAGCTTGTCGAGGACTTGCGAGGTTTCTTTTGATGAGTCCTTGCCTTCTTCATCTCCTTCTTTTGAGCTTTCTGGTGATGGTGAGCTCGGAGAGTCCATCTTCGAGGAAGATGAGGATACTCCAGCTGCTGATGAGGGTGGGCCTTCTGCACCTCCTGCAGAGCCCACACCTTCTGAGGACTTCGACTGAGGACGAGGGCGGACCTCTGATCACTTCTTCCACTTCGATCGAGCCCCCTCAGTCGAGTCTAGAGGTGCCAGCTGCTGACTCCGGTGAGGTGACTTCAGATCACCAGGGATCCCGAGCAGTTCAGCGTGATCACCCCTCAGAGCTCATCATCGGTGATGTGTCTTCAAGAACTTTGCGTTCGTCTGTTGACTCTCTTGCTGTGTTTGCTGAATCTGCTTTTGTTGCATCTTTTGAGCCCAGAGGACATTTCTCATGCTCTTTCTGACTCGAACAGGATTAATGCCATGCAAGAAGAGCTTGAGAATTTGTCCGCAATCGGGTTTGGACTCTAGTAGAGCTGCCACCAGGATGCAAACCCCATAGGCACCAAGTGGGTGTTCAAGAACAAGCAAGGTGAAGATGGGGTTGTGGTGCGGCAACAAAGCTCGACTAGTTGCCCAGGGTTTTTTGCCCAGAAGGAAGGTATTGATTTTGAAGAAGAACCTTCCCCCTGTTGCCCGTCTTGAGTCCATTCGCATTCTTTTAGCTTTTGCCGCTTCGAAGGGTTTTAAGCTTTTTCAAATGGACGTCAAGAGTGCTTTCTGAACGGGTACATAGAGGAGGAGGTTATGTTTAGGCAGCCCCGGTTTTGAGAACCCCAAGT